>CATORF010000402.1:0-524575 GCA_951804975.1 Anthophora plumipes
GAAAACCAAGTTATCGGCGGTTCTACATATCAAACGCACTGTGGAGTGGTCAAAACACCAGACAACGTGTTTCTCGCATTAAATAGCTCGAAAAGAGCGATATCGATGATTCTGCATTCTTCGGACAGAAGTCTCACCAATATTATCGCAGAAAATGCATATCTCAGCTTGAAACCCGACGAAAACCACGATGTCGCCGGTTCTGCATATCGAACGCACTGTGAAGTGGTCAAAACACCAGATAACGTGTTTCTCGCATTAAGTAGCTCTAAAAGAGCGATCTAGATGATTCTGCATACTTCTTACTGAAGTCTCACCAAGATTATCGCAGATAATGCATATCTCAGCTCGAAACCTCACGAAAATCAAGATGTTGCCGGTTCTGCAAATCAAACGCACTGTGGAGTGGTGAAAACAACCAGAGAACGTGTTTCGCGCATTAAATAGCTCGAATAGTGCGATCTCGATGATTCTGCATATTTCGGACAGAAGTCTCACCCAGATTATCGTAAAAAATGCATATCTCAGCTTGAAACCCCACGAAAACCAAGATATCGCTGGTACTGCATATCAAACGCACTGTGGAGTGGTGAAAACACCCGATAACGTGTTTCTCGCATTAAATAGCTCGAAAAGAGCGTTCTCGAAGATCCTGCATACTTCTGACAGAAGTCTCACCAAGATTATCGTAGAAAATGCATATCTCAGCTTGAAACCCGACGAAACCCGGGTTATCTCCGGTTCTGCACATCATACGCACTGTGGAGTGGTGAAAACACCAGTTAACGTGTTTCGTGCATTAAATAGCTCGAAAAGAGCGATCTCGATGATTCTGCATACTTCGGACAGATGTCTCACCAAGATTATCGCAGAAAATGCATATTTCAGCTTGAAACCCCACGAAAACCAAGATATCCCCGGTTCTGCATATCCAACGAACAGTGGTGTGGTGAAAACGCCAGAAAACGTGTTCCTCGCACTAAATAGCTCGAAAAGAGCGATCCCGATGATTCTGCATACTTCTGACTGAGGTCTCACCAATATTATCGTAGAAAATGCATATCTCAGCTTGAAACCCGACCGAAACGAAGATATCTCCGGTTCTGCATATCAAACGCACTGTGGGGTGGTGAAAACACCAGAGAACGTGTTTCTCGCATTAAACAGCTCGAAAAGAGCGATCTAGATGATTCTGCATCCTTCTGACAGAAGACTCACCAAGATTATCGCAGAAAATGCATATCTCAGCTGGAAACCCCGCGAAAACCAAGATATCGCCGGTTCTGCATATCAGACGCACCGTGGAGTGGTGAAAACACCAGAAAACGTGTTTCCCGCATTAAATAGCTCGAAAAGAGCGATCTAGATGATTCTGCATACTTCTGACTGAACACTCACCAAGATTATCGCAGAAAATGCATATCTCAGCTTGAAACCCGACCGAAACGAAGATATCGCCGGTTCTGCATTTCTAACGTACTGTGGAGTGGTGAATACACCAGAAAACGTGTTTCCCGAATTAAATAGCTCGAAAAGAGCGATCTAGATGATTCTGCATACTGCTGACTGAAGTCTCACCAATATTATCGCAGAGAATGCATATCTCAGCTAGAAACATCACGAAAATCAAGATGTCGCCGGTTCGGCACATCAAACGTACTGTGGAGTGGTGAAAACACCAGAAAACGTGTTTCTCGCATTAAGTAGCTCGAAAAGAGCGTTCTCGAAGATTCTGCATACTTCTGACAGAGGTCTCACCAATATTATCGTAGAAAATGCATATCTCAGCTTGTAACCCGACCGAAACGAAGATATCTCCGGTTCTGCATGTCTAACGTACTGTGGAGTGGTGAATACACCAGAAAACTTGTTTCTCGCATTAAATAGCTCGAAAAGAGCGATCTAGATGATTCTGCATACTTCTGGCAGAAGACTCACCAAGATTATCGCCGAAAATGCATATCTCAGCTGGAAACACCACGAAAATCAAGATATCGCCGGTTCTGCATATCAAACGCACTGTGGAGTGGTGAAAACAACCAGATATCGTGTTTCTCGCATTAAGTTGCTCGAAAAGAGCGATCTCGAAGATTCTGCATACTTCTGACAGACGTCTCACCAAGATTATCGTAGAAAATGCAATCCTCAGCTTGAAACCCGTCGAAATCCAAAATGTCGCCGGTTCTGCATATCAAACGCACTGTGGAGTGGTGAAAACACCGGATAACGTTTTGTCGCATTAAATAGCTCGAGCAGAGCGATCTCGATGATTCTGCTTACTTCGGACAGAAGTCTCACCAAGATTATCCTAAAAAATTCATATCTCAGATTGAAACCCCACGAAAACCAAGATATCGCTGGTACTGCATATCAAACGCACTGTGGAGTGGTGAAAACACCAAATAACGTGTTTCTCGCATTAAATAGCTCGAAAAAAGCGATGTCTATGATTCTGCACTCTTCGGACAGAAGTCTCACCAAGATTATCGCAGAAAATGCATATTTCAGCTGGAAACCCCACGAAAACCAAGTTATCGGCGGCTCTACATATCAAACGCACTGTGGAGTGGTCAAAACACCAGAAAACTTCTTTTTTCGCATTAAATAGCTCGAAACGAGCGATCTAGATGATTCTGCATACTTCTGACTGATGTCTCACCAAGATTATCGCAGGAAATGCATATCTCAGATGGAAACCCCACGAAAGCCAAGATATCGCTGGTTCTGCATATCAAACGCACTGTGGAGTGGTGAATACACCAGAAAACGTGTTTCTCGCATTAAATCGCTCGAAAAGAGCGTCCTCGATGATTCTGCATACTTCTGACAGATTCTCACCAAGATTATCGTAGAAAATGCATATCTCAGCCTGAAACCCGACCGAAACCAAGATATCTCCGGTTCTGCATGTCAAACGTACTGTGGAGTGGTGAATACACCAGAAAACGTGTATCTCGCATTAAATAGCTCGAAAAGAGCGATCTCGATTATTCATCATACTTCTGACTGAAGTCTCACAAAGATTATCGCAGAAAATGCATATCTCAGCTTGAAACCCGACGAAAACCGAGATGTCGCCGGTTCTGCATATCAAACGCACTGTGGGGTGGTGAAAACACCAGAAAACGTGTTACTCACATTAAATAGCTCGAAAAGAGCGATGTCGATGATTCTGCATACTTCTGACAGAAGTCGCACCAAGATTATCGCAGAAAATGCATATTTCAGCTGGAAACCTCACGAAAATCAAGATGTCGCCGGTTCTGCATATCAGACGCACTGTGGAGTTGTGAAATCACAAGAAAACGTGTTACTCACATTAACTAAGTCGAAAAGAGCGTTCTCGATGATTCTGCATACTTCTGACAGAAGACTCACAAAGATTATCGCAGAAAATGCATATTTCAACTGAAAACACCACGAAAACCAAGTTATCGGCGGCTCTACATATCAAACGCTCTGTGGAGTGGTCAAAACACCAGAAAACTTGTTTTTTCGCATTAAATAGCTCGAAACGAGCGATCTAGATGATTCTGCATACTTCTGACTGACGTCTCACCAATATTATCGCAGAAAATGCATATCTCAGCTTGAAACCCGACCGTAACCAAGATATCTCCGTTTCTGCATGTCAAACGTACTGTGGAGTGGTCAATACAGCAGAAAACGTGTTTCTCGAATTAAATAGCTCGAGAAGGCCGATCTAGATGATTCTGCATCCTTCTAACTGAAGTCTCACCAATATTATCGCAGAAAATGCATCTCTCAGCTTGAAACCCGACGAAAACCAAGATGTCGCCGGTTCTGCATATCAAACGCACTGTGGAGTGATGAAAACACCAGATAACGTGTTTCTCGCATTAAATAGCTCGAATAGAGCGATCTCGATGATTCTGCATACTTCGGACAAATGTCTCACCAAGCTTATCGCAGAAAATGCATATCTCAGCTTGAAACCCCACGAAAGCCAAGATATCGCTGGTTCTGCATATCAAACGCACTGTGGAGTGGTGAATACACCAGAAAACGTGTTTCTCGCATTAAATAGCTCGAACAGAGCGATCTCGATGATTCTGCATACTTCTAACTGAAGTCTCACCAATATTATCGCAGAAAATGCATATCTCAGCTTGAAACCCGACGGAAATCAAGGTATCTCCGTTTCTGCATGTCAAACGTACTGTGGAGTGGTCAAAACATCAGAAAACTTGTTTTTTCGCATTAAATAGCTCGAAACGAGCGATCGAGATGATTCTGCATACTTCTGACTGAAGTCTCACCAATATTATAGCAGAAAATGCATATCTCAGCTTGAAACCCGACGAAAACCAAGAGGTCGCCGGTTCTGCATATCAAACGCACTGTGGGGTGGTGAAAACACCAGAAAACGTGTTACTCGCATTAACTAGCTCGAAAAGAGTGTTCTGGATGATTCTGCATACTTCTCATAGATGAAACACAAAGATTATCGCAGAAAATACATATTTCAGCTGGAAACCCCACGAAAACCAAGATATCGCCGGTTCTGCATATCAAACGCCCTGTGGAGTGATGAAAACACCAGATAACGTGTTTCTCGCATTAAATAGCTCGAATAGAGCGATCTCGATGATTCTGCATACTTCGGACAAATGTCTCACCAAGCTTATCGCAGAAAATGCATATCTCAGCTTGAAACCCCACGAAAGCCAAGATATCGCTGGTTCTGCATATCAAACGCACTGTGGAGTGGTGAATACACCAGAAAACGTGTTTCTCGCATTAAATAGCTCGAACAGAGCGATCTCGATGATTCTGCATACTTCTAACTGAAGTCTCACCAATATTATCGCAGAAAATGCATATCTCAGCTTGAAACCCGACGGAAATCAAGGTATCTCAGTTTCTGCATGTCAAACGTACTGTGGAGTGGTCAAAACTTCAGAAAACTTGTTTTTTCGCATTAAATAGCTCGAAACGAGCGATCGAGATGATTCTGCATACTTCTGACTGAAGTCTCACCAATATTATAGCAGAAAATGCATATCTCAGCTTGAAACCCGACGAAAACCAAGAGGTCGCCGGTTCTGCATATCAAACGCACTGTGGGGTGGTGAAAACACCAGAAAACGTGTTACTCGCATTAACTAGCTCGAAAAGAGTGTTCTGGATGATTCTGCATACTTCTCATAGATGAAACACAAAGATTATCGCAGAAAATGCATATTTCAGCTGGAAACCCCACGAAAACCAAGATATCGTCGGTTCTGCATATCATACGCACTGTGGAGTGGTGAAAACACCGGATAACGTTTTGTCGCATTAAATAGCTCGAATAGAGCAATCTCGATGATTCTGCATACTTCGGACAGAAGTCTCACCAAGATTATCCTAAAAAATTCATATCTCAGCTTGAAATCCCACGAAAACCAAGGTATCTCCGTTTCTGCATGTCAAACGTACTGTGGAGTGGTCAAAACATCAGAAAACTTGTTTTTTCGCATTAAATAGCTCGAAACGAGCGATCGAGATGATTCTGCATACTTCTGACTGAAGTCTCACCAATATTATACCAGAAAATGCATATCTCAGATTGAAACCCGACGAAAACCAAGAGGTCGCCGGTTCTGCATATCAAACGCACTGTGGAGTGGTGAATACACCAGAAAACGTGTTTCCCGCATTAAATAGCTCGAAAAGAGCGATCTAGATGATTCTGCATATTTCTGACTGAAGTCTCACCAATATTATCGCTGAAAATGCCTATCTCAGCTAGAAACATCACGAAAATTAAGATGTCGCCGGTTCTGCATATCAAACCCACTGTGGAGTAGTGAAAACAACCAGATAACGTGTTTCTCGCATTAAATAGCTCGAATAGAGCGATCTCGATGATTCTGCCTACTTCTGACAGAAGACTCACCAAGATTATCGCAGAAAATGCCTATCTCAGCTGGAAACACCACGAAAACCACGATGTCGCCGGTTCTGCATATCAAACGCACTGTGGGGTGGTGAAAACACCACAAAACGTGTTTCTCGCATTAAGTAGCTCGAAAAGAGCGTTCTCGAAGATTCTGCATACTTCTGACTGAGGTCTCACCAATATTATCGTAGAAAATGCATATCTCAGCTTGAAACCCGACCGAAACGAAGATATCTCCGGTTCTGCATATCAAACGCACTGTGGGGTGGTGAAAACACCAGAGAACGTGTTTCTCGCATTAAACAGCTCGAAAAGAGCGATCTAGATTATTCTGCATCCTTCTGACAGAAGACTCACCAATATTATCGCAGAGAATGCATATCTCAGCTGGAAACACCACGAAAATCAAGATGTCGCCGGTTCTGCATATCAGACGCACTGTGGAGTGGTGAAAACACCAGAAAACGTGTTTCTCGCATTAAGTAGCTCGAAAAGAGCGTTCTCGAAGATTCTGCATACTTCTCATAGAGGAAACACCAAGATTATCGCAGAAAATGCATATTTCAGCTGGAAACCCCACGAAAACCACGATGTCGCCGGTTCTGCATATCAAACCCACTGTGGAGTAGTGAAAACAACCAGATAACGTGTTTCTCGCATTAAATAGCTCGAATAGAGCGATCTCGATGATTCTGCATACTTCGGACAGAAGTCTCACCAAGATTATCCTAAAAAATTCATATCTCAGCTTGAAACCCCACGAAAACCAAGATATCTCCGGTTCTGCACATCAAACGTACTGTGCAGTGGTGAAAACACCAGAAAACGTGTTTCTCGCATTAAGTAGCTCGAAAAGAGCGGTCTCGAAGGTTCTGCATACTTCTGACAGAGGTCTCACCAAGCTTATCGTAGAAAATGCATATCTCAGCTTGAAACCCGACGAAAACCATAATATCTCCGGTTCTGCATATCCAACGCACTGTGGAGTGGTGAAAACACCAGATAACGTGTTTCTCGCATTAAATAGCTCGAAAAGAGCGATCCCGATGATTCTGCATACTTCTGACTGAAGTCTCACCAATATTATCGCAGATAATGCCTATCTCAGCTAGAAACATCACGAAAATCAAGATGTCGCCGGTTCTGCATATCAAACGCACTGTGGAGTGGTAAAAACACCAGATAACGTGTTTCTCGCATTAAATAGCTCGAAACGAGCGATCTAGATGATTCTGCATACTTCGGACTGAAGTCTCACCAAGATTATCGCAGAAAATGCATATCCCAGCTGGAAACACCACGAAAATCAAGATGTCGCCGGTTCTGCATATCAAACGCACTGTGGAGTGGTGAATACACCAGAAAACGTGTTTCCCGCATTAAATAGCTCGAAAAGAGCGATCTAGATGATTCTGCATATTTCTGACTGAAGTCTCACCAATATTATCGCTGAAAATGCCTATCTCAGCTAGAAACATCACGAAAATTAAGATGTCGCCGGTTCTGCATATCAAACCCACTGTGGAGTAGTGAAAACAACCAGATAACGTGTTTCTCGCATTAAATAGCTCGAATAGAGCGATCTCGATGATTCGGCATACTTCTGACTGAAGACTCACCAAGATTATCGCAGAAAATGCCTATCTCAGCTGGAAACCCCACGAAAACCACGATGTCGCCGGTTCTGCATATCAAACGCACTGTGGGGTGGTGAAAACACCAGAAAACGTGTTTCTCGCATTAAGTAGCTCGAAAAGAGCGTTCTCGAAGATTCTGCATACTTCTGACTGAGGTCTCACCAATATTATCGTAGAAAATGCATATCTCAGCTTGAAACCCGACCGAAACGAAGATATCTCCGGTTCTGCATATCAAACGCACTGTGGGGTGGTGAAAACACCAGAGAACGTGTTTCTCGCATTAAACAGCTCGAAAAGAGCGATCTAGATTATTCTGCATCCTTCTGACAGAAGACTCACCAATATTATCGCAGAGAATGCATATCTCAGCTGGAAACACCACGAAAATCAAGATGTCGCCGGTTCTGCATATCAGACGCACTGTGGAGTGGGGAAAAAACCAGAAAACGTGTTTCTCGCATTAAGTAGCTCGAAAAGAGCGTTCTCGAAGATTCTGCATACTTCTCATAGAGGAAACACCAAGATTATCGCAGAAAATGCATATTTCAGCTGGAAACCCCACGAAAACCACGATGTCGCCGGTTCTGCATATCAAACCCACTGTGGAGTAGTGAAAACAACCAGATAACGTGTTTCTCGCATTAAATAGCTCGAATAGAGCGATCTCGATGATTCTGCATACTTCTCATAGAGGAAACACCAAAATTATCGCAGAAAATGCCTATCTCAGCTAGAAACATCACGAAAATCAAGATGTCGCCGGTTCTGCATATCAAACGCACTGTGGAGTGGTAAAAACACCAGATAACGTGTTTCTCGCATTAAATAGCTCGAAACGAGCGATGTAGATGATTCTGCATACTTCTGACTGAAGTCTCACCAAGATTATCGCAGAAAATGCATATCCCAGCTGGAAACACCACGAAAATCAAGATGTCGCCGGTTCTGCATATCAAACGCACTGTGGAGTGGTGAATACACCAGAAAACGTGTTTCCCGCATTAAATAGCTCGAAAAGAGCGATCTAGATGATTCTGCATATTTCTGACTGAAGTCTCACCAATATTATCGCTGAAAATGCCTATCTCAGCTAGAAACATCACGAAAATTAAGATGTCGCCGGTTCTGCATATCAAACCCACTGTGGAGTAGTGAAAACAACCAGATAACGTGTTTCTCGCAATTAAATAGCTCGAATAGAGCGATCTCGATGATTCTGCATACTTCTGACAGAAGACTCACCAAGATTATCGCAGAAAATGCCTATTTCAGCTGGAAACCCCTCGAAAACAACGATGTCGCCGGTTCTGCATATCAAACGCACTGTGGGGTGGTGAAAACACCAGAAAACGTGTTTCTCGCATTAAGTAGCTCGAAAAGAGCGTTCTCGAAGATTCTGCATACTTCTGACTGAGGTCTCACCAATATTATCGTAGAAAATGCATATCTCAGCTTGAAACCCGACCGAAACGAAGATATCTCCGGTTCTGCATATCAAACGCACTGTGGGGTGGTGAAAACACCAGAGAACGTGTTTCTCGCATTAAACAGCTCGAAAAGAGCGATCTAGATTATTCTGCATCCTTCTGACAGAAGACTCACCAATATTATCGCAGAGAATGCATATCTCAGCTGGAAACACCACGAAAATCAAGATGTCGCCGGTTCTGCATATCAGACGCACTGTGGAGTGGGGAAAAAACCAGAAAACGTGTTTCTCGCATTAAGTAGCTCGAAAAGAGCGTTCTCGAAGATTCTGCATACTTCTCATAGAGGAAACACCAAGATTATCGCAGAAAATGCATATTTCAGCTGGAAACCCCACGAAAACCACGATGTCGCCGGTTCTGCATATCAAACCCACTGTGGAGTAGTGAAAACAACCAGATAACGTGTTTCTCGCATTAAATAGCTCGAATAGAGCGATCTCGATGATTCTGCATACTTCTCATAGAGGAAACACCAAAATTATCGCAGAAAATGCCTATCTCAGCTAGAAACATCACGAAAATCAAGATGTCGCCGGTTCTGCATATCAAACGCACTGTGGAGTGGTAAAAACACCAGATAACGTGTTTCTCGCATTAAATAGCTCGAAACGAGCGATCTAGATGATTCTGCATACTTCTGACTGAAGTCTCACCAAGATTATCGCAGAAAATGCATATCCCAGCTGGAAACACCACGAAAATCAAGATGTCGCCGGTTCTGCATATCAAACGCACTGTGGAGTGGTGAATACACCAGAAAACGTGTTTCCCGCATTAAATAGCTCGAAAAGAGCGATCTAGATGATTCTGCATATTTCTGACTGAAGTCTCACCAATATTATCGCTGAAAATGCCTATCTCAGCTAGAAACATCACGAAAATTAAGATGTCGCCGGTTCTGCATATCAAACCCACTGTGGAGTAGTGAAAACAACCAGATAACGTGTTTCTCGCAATTAAATAGCTCGAATAGAGCGATCTCGATGATTCTGCATACTTCTGACAGAAGACTCACCAAGATTATCGCAGAAAATGCCTATCTCAGCTGGAAACCCCTCGAAAACAACGATGTCGCCGGTTCTGCATATCAAACGCACTGTGGGGTGGTGAAAACACCAGAAAACGTGTTTCTCGCATTAAGTAGCTCGAAAAGAGCGTTCTCGAAGATTCTGCATACTTCTGACTGAGGTCTCACCAATATTATCGTAGAAAATGCATATCTCAGCTTGAAACCCGACCGAAACGAAGATATCTCCGGTTCTGCATATCAAACGCACTGTGGGGTGGTGAAAACACCAGAGAACGTGTTTCTCGCATTAAACAGCTCGAAAAGAGCGATCTAGATGATTCTGCATCCTTCTGACAGAAGACTCACCAAGATTATCGCAGAAAATGCATATCTCAGCTGGAAACCCCGCGAAAACCAAGATATCGCCGGTTCTGCATATCAGACGCACCGTGGAGTGGTGAAAACACCAGAAAACGTGTTTCCCGCATTAAATAGCTCGAAAAGAGCGATCTAGATGATTCTGCATACTTCTGACTGAACACTCACCAAGATTATCGCAGAAAATGCATATCTCAGCTTGAAACCCGACCGAAACGAAGATATCGCCGGTTCTGCATTTCTAACGTACTGTGGAGTGGTGAATACACCAGAAAACGTGTTTCCCGAATTAAATAGCTCGAAAAGAGCGATCTAGATGATTCTGCATACTGCTGACTGAAGTCTCACCAATATTATCGCAGAGAATGCATATCTCAGCTAGAAACATCACGAAAATCAAGATGTCGCCGGTTCGGCACATCAAACGTACTGTGGAGTGGTGAAAACACCAGAAAACGTGTTTCTCGCATTAAGTAGCTCGAAAAGAGCGTTCTCGAAGATTCTGCATACTTCTGACAGAGGTCTCACCAATATTATCGTAGAAAATGCATATCTCAGCTTGTAACCCGACCGAAACGAAGATATCTCTGGTTCTGCATGTGTAACGTACTGTGGAGTGGTGAATACACCAGAAAACTTGTTTCCCGAATTAAATAGCTCGAAAAGAGCGATCTAGATGATTCTGCATACTGCTGACTGAAGTCTCACCAATATTATCGCAGAGAATGCATATCTCAGCTAGAAACATCACGAAAATCAAGATGTCGCCGGTTCGGCACATCAAACGTACTGTGGAGTGGTGATAACACCAGAAACCGTGTTTCTCGCATTAAGTAGCTCGAAAAGAGCGTTCTCGAAGATGCTGCATACTTCTGACAGAGGTCTCACCAATATTATCGTAGAAAATGCATATCTCAGCTTGAAACCCGACCGAAACGAAGATATCTCCGGTTCTGCATATCAAACGCACTGTGGGGTGGTGAAAACACCAGAGAACGTGTTTCTCGCATTAAACAGCTCGAAAAGAGCGATCTAGATGATTCTGCATCCTTCTGACAGAAGACTCACCAAGATTATCGCAGAAAATGCATATCTCAGCTGGAAACCCCGCGAAAACCAAGATATCGCCGGTTCTGCATATCAGACGCACCGTGGAGTGGTGAAAACACCAGAAAACGTGTTTCCCGCATTAAATAGCTCGAAAAGAGCGATATAGATGATTCTGCATACTTCTGACTGAACACTCACCAAGATTATCGCAGAAAATGCATATCTCAGCTTGAAACCCGACCGAAACGAAGATATCGCCGGTTCTGCATTTCTAACGTACTGTGGAGTGGTGAATACACCAGAAAACGTGTTTCCCGAATTAAATAGCTCGAAAAGAGCGATCTAGATGATTCTGCATACTGCTGACTGAAGTCTCACCAATATTATCGCAGAGAATGCATATCTCAGCTAGAAACATCACGAAAATCAAGATGTCGCCGGTTCGGCACATCAAACGTACTGTGGAGTGGTGAAAACACCAGAAAACGTGTTTCTCGCATTAAGTAGCTCGAAAAGAGCGTTCTCGAAGATTCTGCATACTTCTGACAGAGGTCTCACCAATATTATCGTAGAAAATGCATATCTCAGCTTGTAACCCGACCGAAACGAAGATATCTCCGGTTCTGCATGTCTAACGTACTGTGGAGTGGCGAATACACCAGAAAACGTGTTTCCCGCATTAAATAGCTCGAAAAGAGCGATCTAGATGATTCTGCATACTTATGGGAGAAGACTCACCAAGCTTATCGCAGAAAATGCATATCTCAGCTGGAAACACCACGAAAATCAAGATGTCGCCGGTTCTGCATATCAAACGCACTGTGGAGTGGTGAATACACCAGAAAACGTGTTTCCCGCATTAAATAGCTCGAAAAGAGCGATCTAGATGATTCTGCATACTTCTGACTGAAGTCTCACCAATATTATCGCTGAAAATGCCAATCTCAGCTAGAAACATCACGAAAATTAAGATGTCGCCGGTTCTGCATATCAAACCCACTGTGGAGTAGTGAAAACAACCAGATAACGTGTTTTTCGCATTAAATAGCTGGAATAGAGCGATCTCGATGATTCTGCATACTTCTCATAGAGGAAACACCAAGATTATCGCAGAAAATGCATATTTCAGCTGGAAACCCCACGAAAACCAAGTTATCGGCGGCTCTACATATCAAACGCACTGTGGAGTGGTCAAAACACCAGACAACGTGTTTCTCGCATTAAATAGCTCGAAAAGAGCGATATCGATGATTCTGCATACTTCGGACAGAAGTCTCACCAATATTATCGCAGAAAATGCATATCTCAGCTTGAAACCCGACGAAAACCACGATGTCGCCGGTTCTGCATATCGAACGCACTGTGGGGTGGTGAAAACACCAGAAGACGTGTTTCTCCCATTAAGTAGCTCGAAAAGAGCGTTCTCGAAGATTCTGCATACTTCTGACAGAGGTCTCTCCAATATTGTCGTAGAAAATGCATATCTCAGCTTGAAACCCGACCGAAATGAAGATACCTCCGGTTCTGCATGTCTAACGTACTGTGGAGTGGCGAATACACCAGAAAACGTGTTTCCCGCATTAAATAGCTCGAAAAGAGCGATCTAGATGATTCTGCATACTTATGGGAGAAGACTCACCAAGCTTATCGCAGAAAATGCATATCTCAGCTGGAAACACCACGAAAATCAAGATATCGCCGGTTCTGCATATCAAACGCACTGTGGAGTGGTGAAAACAACCAGATATCGTGTTTCTCGCATTAAGTTGCTCGAAAAGAGCGATCTCGAAGATTCTGCATACTTCTGACAGACGTCTCACCAAGATTATCGTAGAAAATGCAATCCTCAGCTTGAAACCCGTCGAAATCCAAAATGTCGCCGGTTCTGCATATCAAACGCACTGTGGAGTGGTGAAAACACCGGATATCGTTTTTCTCGCATTAAATAGCTCGAAAAGAGCGATCCCGATGATTCTGCATACTTCTGACTGAAGTCTCACCAAGATTATCGCAGAAAATGCATATCCCAGCTGGAAACACCACGAAAATCAAGATGTCGCCGGTTCTGCATATCAAACGCACTGTGGAGTGGTGAATACACCAGAAAACGTGTTTCCCGCATTAAATAGCTCGAAAAGAGCGATCTAGATGATTCTGCATACTTCTGACTGAAGTCTCACCAATATTATCGCTGAAAATGCCTATCTCAGCTAGAAACATCACGAAAATTAAGATGTCGCCGGTTCTGCATATCAAACCCACTGTGGAGTAGTGAAAACAACCAGATAACGTGTTTTTCGCATTAAATAGCTGGAATAGAGCGATCTCGATGATTCTGCATACTTCTCATAGAGGAAACACCAAGATTATCGCAGAAAATGCATATTTCAGCTGGAAACCCCACGAAAACCAAGTTATCGGCGGCTCTACATATCAAACGCACTGTGGAGTGGTCAAAACACCAGACAACGTGTTTCTCGCATTAAATAGCTCGAAAAGAGCGATATCGATGATTCTGCATTCTTCGGACAGAAGTCTCACCAATATTATCGCAGAAAATGCATATCTCAGCTTGAAACCCGACGAAAACCACGATGTCGCCGGTTCTGCATATCGAACGTACTGTGGAGTGGCGAATACACCAGAAAACGTGTTTCCCGCATTAAATAGCTCGAAAAGAGCGATCTAGATGATTCTGCATACTTAAGGGAGAAGACTCACCAAGCTTATCGCAGAAAATGCATATCTCAGCTGGAAACACCACGAAAATCAAGATATCGCCGGTTCTGCATATCAGACGCACTGTGGAGTGGTGAAAACACCAGAAAACGTGTTTCTCGCATTAACTAGCTCGAAAAGAGCGTTCTCGATGATTCTGCATACTTCTCATGGAGGAAACACCAAGATTATCGCAGAAAATGCATATTTCAGCTGGAAACCCCACGAAAACCAAGTTATCGGCGGTTCTACATATCAAACGCACTGTGGAGTGGTCAAAACACCAGACAACGTGTTTCTCGCATTAAATAGCTCGAAAAGAGCGATATCGATGATTCTGCATTCTTCGGACAGAAGTCTCACCAATATTATCGCAGAAAATGCATATCTCAGCTTGAAACCCGACGAAAACCACGATGTCGCCGGTTCTGCATATCGAACGCACTGTGAAGTGGTCAAAACACCAGATAACGTGTTTCTCGCATTAAGTAGCTCTAAAAGAGCGATCTAGATGATTCTGCATACTTCTTACTGAAGTCTCACCAAGATTATCGCAGATAATGCATATCTCAGCTCGAAACCTCACGAAAATCAAGATGTTGCCGGTTCTGCAAATCAAACGCACTGTGGAGTGGTGAAAACAACCAGAGAACGTGTTTCGCGCATTAAATAGCTCGAATAGTGCGATCTCGATGATTCTGCATATTTCGGACAGAAGTCTCACCCAGATTATCGTAAAAAATGCATATCTCAGCTTGAAACCCCACGAAAACCAAGATATCGCTGGTACTGCATATCAAACGCACTGTGGAGTGGTGAAAGCACCCGATAACGTGTTTCTCGCATTAAATAGCTCGAAAAGAGCGTTCTCAAAGATCCTGCATACTTCTGACAGAAGTCTCACCAAGATTATCGTAGAAAATGCATATCCCAGCTTGAAACCCGACGAAACCCGGGTTATCTCCGGTTCTGCACATCATACGCACTGTGGAGTGGTGAAAACACCAGTTAACGTGTTTCGTGCATTAAATAGCTCGAAAAGAGCGATCTCGATGATTCTGCATACTTCGGACAGATGTCTCACCAAGATTATCGCAGAAAATGCATATTTCAGCTTGAAACCCCACGAAAACCAAGATATCCCCGGTTCTGCATATCCAACGAACAGTGGTGTGGTGAAAACGCCAGAAAACGTGTTCCTCGCACTAAATAGCTCGAAAAGAGCGATCCCGATGATTCTGCATACTTCTGACTGAGGTCTCACCAATATTATCGTAGAAAATGCATATCTCAGCTTGAAACCCGACCGAAACGAAGATATCTCCGGTTCTGCATATCAAACGCACTGTGGGGTGGTGAAAACACCAGAGAACGTGTTTCTCGCATTAAACAGCTCGAAAAGAGCGATCTAGATGATTCTGCATCCTTCTGACAGAAGACTCACCAAGATTATCGCAGAAAATGCATATCTCAGCTGGAAACCCCGCGAAAACCAAGATATCGCCGATTCTGCATATCAGACGCACCGTGGAGTGGTGAAAACACCAGAAAACGTGTTTCCCGCATTAAATAGCTCGAAAAGAGCGATCTAGATGATTCTGCATACTTCTGACTGAACACTCACCAAGATTATCGCAGAAAATGCATATCTCAGCTTGAAACCCGACCGAAACGAAGATATCGCCGGTTCTGCATTTCTAACGTACTGTGGAGTGGTGAATACACCAGAAAACGTGTTTCCCGAATTAAATAGCTCGAAAAGAGCGATCTAGATGATTCTGCATACTGCTGACTGAAGTCTCACCAATATTATCGCAGAGAATGCATATCTCAGCTAGAAACATCACGAAAATCAAGATGTCGCCGGTTCGGCACATCAAACGTACTGTGGAGTGGTGAAAACACCAGAAAACGTGTTTCTCGCATTAAGTAGCTCGAAAAGAGCGTTCTCGAAGATTCTGCATACTTCTGACAGAGGTCTCACCAATATTATCGTAGAAAATGCATATCTCAGCTTGTAACCCGACCGAAACGAAGATATCTCCGGTTCTGCATGTCTAACGTACTGTGGAGTGGTGAATACACCAGAAAACTTGTTTCTCGCATTAAATAGCTCGAAAAGAGCGATCTAGATGATTCTGCATACTTCTGGCAGAAGACTCACCAAGATTATCGCCGAAAATGCATATCTCAGCTGGAAACACCACGAAAATCAAGATATCGCCGGATCTACATATCAAACGCACTGTGGAGTGGTGAAAACAACCAGATATCGTGTTTCTCGCATTAAGTTGCTCGAAAAGAGCGATCTCGAAGATTCTGCATACTTCTGACAGACGTCTCACCAAGATTATCGTAGAAAATGCAATCCTCAGCTTGAAACCCGTCGAAATCCAAAATGTCGCCGGTTCTGCATATCAAACGCACTGTGGAGTGGTGAAAACACCGGATATCGTTTCTCTCGCATTAAATAGCTCGAAAAGAGCGATCCCGATGATTCTGCATACTTCTGACTGAAGTCTCACCAAGATTATCGCAGAAAATGCATATCCCAGCTGGAAACACCACGAAAATCAAGATGTCGCCGGTTCTGCATATCAAACGCACTGTGGAGTGGTGAATACACCAGAAAACGTGTTTCCCGCATTAAATAGCTCGAAAAGAGCGATCTAGATGATTCTGCATACTTCTGACTGAAGTCTCACCAATATTATCGCTGAAAATGCCAATCTCAGCTAGAAACATCACGAAAATTAAGATGTCGCCGGTTCTGCATATCAAACCCACTGTGGAGTAGTGAAAACAACCAGATAACGTGTTTTTCGCATTAAATAGCTGGAATAGAGCGATCTCGATGATTCTGCATACTTCTCATAGAGGAAACACCAAGATTATCGCAGAAAATGCATATTTCAGCTGGAAACCCCACGAAAACCAAGTTATCGGCGGCTCTACATATCAAACGCACTGTGGAGTGGTCAAAACACCAGACAACGTGTTTCTCGCATTAAATAGCTCGAAAAGAGCGATATCGATGATTCTGCATACTTCGGACAGAAGTCTCACCAATATTATCGCAGAAAATGCATATCTCAGCTTGAAACCCGACGAAAACCACGATGTCGCCGGTTCTGCATATCGAACGCACTGTGGGGTGGTGAAAACACCAGAAAACGTGTTTCTCCCATTAAGTAGCTCGAAAAGAGCGTTCTCGAAGATTCTGCATACTTCTGACAGAGGTCTCACCAATATTGTCGTAGAAAATGCATATCTCAGCTTGAAACCCGACCGAAATGAAGATACCTCCGGTTCTGCATGTCTAACGTACTGTGGAGTGGCGAATACACCAGAAAACGTGTTTCCCGCATTAAATAGCTCGAAAAGAGCGATCTAGATGATTCTGCATACTTATGGGAGAAGACTCACCAAGCTTATCGCAGAAAACGCATATCTCAGCTGGAAACACCACGAAAATCAAGTTATCGCCGGTTCTGCATATCAAACGCACTGTGGAGTGGTGAAAACAACCAGATATCGTGTTTCTCGCATTAAGTTGCTCGAAAAGAGCGATCTCGAAGATTCTGCATACTTCTGACAGACGTCTCACCAAGATTATCGTAGAAAATGCAATCCTCAGCTTGAAACCCGTCGAAATCCAAAATGTCGCCGGTTCTGCATATCAAACGCACTGTGGAGTGGTGAAAACACCGGATATCGTTTTTCTCGCATTAAATAGCTCGAAAAGAGCGATCCCGATGATTCTGCATACTTCTGACTGAAGTCTCACCAAGATTATCGCAGAAAATGCATATCCCAGCTGGAAACACCACGAAAATCAAGATGTCGCCGGTTCTGCATATCAAACCCACTGTGGAGTAGTGAAAACAACCAGATAACGTGTTTTTCGCATTAAATAGCTGGAATAGAGCGATCTCGATGATTCTGCATACTTCTCATAGAGGAAACACCAAGATTATCGCAGAAAATGCATATTTCAGCTGGAAACCCCACGAAAACCAAGTTATCGGCGGTTCTACATATCAAACGCACTGTGAAGTGGTCAAAACACCAGATAACGTGTTTCTCGCATTAAGTAGCTCTAAAAGAGCGATCTAGATGATTCTGCATACTTCTTACTGAAGTCTCACCAAGATTATCGCAGATAATGCATATCTCAGCTCGAAACCTCACGAAAATCAAGATGTTGCCGGTTCTGCAAATCAAACGCACTGTGGAGTGGTGAAAACAACCAGAGAACGTGTTTCGCGCATTAAATAGCTCGAATAGTGCGATCTCGATGATTCTGCATATTTCGGGCAGAAGTCTCAACCAGATTATCGTAAAAAATGCATATCTCAGCTTGAAACCCCACGAAAACCAAGATATCGCTGGTACTGCATATCAAACGCACTGTGGAGTGGTGAAAACACCCGATAACGTGTTTCTCGCATTAAATAGCTCGAAAAGAGCGTTCTCGAAGATCCTGCATACTTCTGACAGAAGTCTCACCAAGATTATCGTAGAAAATGCATATCTCAGCTTGAAACCCGACGAAACCCGGGTTATCTCCGGTTCTGCACATCATACGCACTGTGGAGTGGTGAAAACACCAGTTAACGTGTTTCGTGCATTAAATAGCTCGAAAAGAGCGATCTCGATGATTCTGCATACTTCGGACAGATGTCTCACCAAGATTATCGCAGAAAATGCATATTTCAGCTTGAAACCCCACGAAAACCAAGATATCCCCGGTTCTGCATATCCAACGAACAGTGGTGTGGTGAAAACGCCAGAAAACGTGTTCCTCGCACTAAATAGCTCGAAAAGAGCGATCCCGATGATTCTGCATACTTCGGACAGAAGTCTCACCAAGATTATCGCAGAAAATGCATATCTCAGCTTGAAACCCCAGGAAAACCAAGATATCTCCGGTTCTGCATATCCAACGAACAGAGGTGTGGTGAAAACCCCAAAAAACGTGTTTCTCGCATTAAATAGCTCGAAAAGAGCGCTCTCGATTTTTCTGCATACTTCTGACTGAAGTCTCACCAAGATTATCGCAGAAAATGCATATCCCAGCTGGAAACACCACGAAAATCAAGATGTCGCCGGTTCTGCATATCAAACGCACTGTGGAGTGGTGAAAACACCAGATAACGTGTTTCTCGCATTAAATAGCTCCAAACGAGCGATCTAGATGATTCTGCATACTTCTGACTGAAGTCTCACCAATATTATCGCAGAAAATGCATATCTCATCTAGAAACCTCACGAAAATCAAGATGTCGCCGGTTCTGCATATCAAACGCACTATGGAGTGGTGAAAACAACCAGATAACGGGTTTCTCGCATTAAATAGCTCGAAACGAGCGATCTAGATGATTCTGCGTACTTCTGACTGAAGTCTCACCAAGATTATCGCAGAAAATGCATATCTCAGCTGGAAACACCACGAAAATCAAGATATCGCCGGTTCTGCATATCAGACGCACTGTGGAGTGGTGAAAACACCAGAAAACGTGTTTCTCGCATTAAACAGCTCGAAAAGAGCGATCTCGAAGATTCTGCATACTTCTGACAGACGTCTCACCAAGATTATCGTAGAAAATGCAATCCTCAGCTTGAAACCCGTCGAAATCCAAAATGTCGCCGGTTCTGCATATCAAACGCACTGTGGAGTGGTGAAAACACCGGATATCGTTTCTCTCGCATTAAATAGCTCGAAAAGAGCGATCCCGATGATTCTGCATACTTCTGACTGAAGTCTCACCCAGATTATCGCAGAAAATGCATATCCCAGCTGGAAACACCACGAAAATCAAGATGTCGCCGGTTCTGCATATCAAACGCACTGTGGAGTGGTGAATACACCAGAAAACGTGTTTCCCGCATTAAATAGCTCGAAAAGAGCGATCCCGATGATTCTGCATACTTCGGACAGAAGTCTCACCAAGATTATCGCAGAAAATGCATATCTCAGCTTGAAACCCCAGGAAACCCAAGATATCTCCGGTTCTGCATATCCAACGAACAGAGGTGTGGTGAAAACCCCAAAAAACGTGTTTCTCGCATTAAATAGCTCGAAAAGAGCGCTCTCGATTTTTCTGCATACTTCTGACTGAAGTCTCACCAAGATTATCGCAGAAAATGCATATCCCAGCTGGAAACACCACGAAAATCAAGATGTCGCCGGTTCTGCATATCAAACCCACTGTGGAGTAGTGAAAACAACCAGATAACGTGTTTTTCGCATTAAATAGCTGGAATAGAGCGATCTCGATGATTCTGCATACTTCTCATAGAGGAAACACCAAGATTATCGCAGAAAATGCATATTTCAGCTGGAAACCCCACGAAAACCAAGTTATCGGCGGTTCTACATATCAAACGCACTGTGAAGTGGTCAAAACACCAGATAACGTGTTTCTCGCATTAAGTAGCTCTAAAAGAGCGATCTAGATGATTCTGCATACTTCTTACTGAAGTCTCACCAAGATTATCGCAGATAATGCATATCTCAGCTCGAAACCTCACGAAAATCAAGATGTTGCCGGTTCTGCAAATCAAACGCACTGTGGAGTGGTGAAAACAACCAGAGAACGTGTTTCGCGCATTAAATAGCTCGAATAGTGCGATCTCGATGATTCTGCATATTTCGGACAGAAGTCTCACCCAGATTATCGTAAAAAATGCATATCTCAGCTTGAAACCCCACGAAAACCAAGATATCGCTGGTACTGCATATCAAACGCACTGTGGAGTGGTGAAAACACCCGATAACGTGTTTCTCGCATTAAATAGCTCGAAAAGAGCGTTCTCGAAGGTCCTGCATACTTCTGACAGAAGTCTCACCAAGATTATCGTAGAAAATGCATATCTCAGCTTGAAACCCGACGAAACCCGGGTTATCTCCGGTTCTGCACATCATACGCACTGTGGAGTGGTGAAAACACCAGTTAACGTGTTTCGTGCATTAAATAGCTCGAAAAGAGCGATCTCGATGATTCTGCATACTTCGGACAGATGTCTCACCAAGATTATCGCAGAAAATGCATATTTCAGCTTGAAACCCCACGAAAACCAAGATATCCCCGGTTCTGCATATCCAACGAACAGTGGTGTGGTGAAAACGCCAGAAAACGTGTTCCTCGCACTAAATAGCTCGAAAAGAGCGATCCCGATGATTCTGCATACTTCGGACAGAAGTCTCACCAAGATTATCGCAGAAAATGCATATCTCAGCTTGAAACCCCAGGAAACCCAAGATATCTCCGGTTCTGCATATCCAACGAACAGAGGTGTGGTGAAAACCCCAAAAAACGTGTTTCTCGCATTAAATAGCTCGAAAAGAGCGCTCTCGATTTTTCTGCATACTTCTGACTGAAGTCTCACCAAGATTATCGCAGAAAATGCATATCCCAGCTGGAAACACCACGAAAATCAAGATGTCGCCGGTTCTGCATATCAAACGCACTGTGGAGTGGTGAAAACACCAGATAACGTGTTTCTCGCATTAAATAGCTCCAAACGAGCGATCTAGATGATTCTGCATACTTCTGACTGAAGTCTCACCAATATTATCGCAGAAAATGCATATCTCATCTAGAAACCTCACGAAAATCAAGATGTCGCCGGTTCTACATATCAAACGCACTATGGAGTGGTGAAAACAACCAGATAACGGGTTTCTCGCATTAAATAGCTCGAAACGAGCGATCTAGATGATTCTGCGTACTTCTGAATGAAGTCTCACCAAGATTATCGCAGAAAATGCATATCTCAGCTGGAAACACCACGAAAATCAAGATATCGCCGGTTCTGCATATCAGACGCACTGTGGAGTGGTGAAAACACCAGAAAACGTGTTTCTCGCATTAAGTAGCTCGAAAAGAGCGTTCTCGAAGGTTCTGCATACTTCTGACAGAGGTCTCACCAATATTGTCGTAGAAAATGCATACCTCAGCTTGAAACCCGACCGAAACGAAGATACCTCCGGTTCTGCATGTCTAACGTACTGTGGAGTGGTGAATACACCACATAACGTGTTGCTCGCATTAAATAGCTCTAAAAGAGCGATATCGATGATTCTGCATACTTCGGACAGAAGTCTCACCAATATTATCGCAGAAAATGCATATCTCAGCTTGAAACCTCACGAACATCAAGATGTCGCCGGTTCTGCATATCAAACGCACTGTGGAGTGCTGAAAACACCAGATAACGTGTTTCTCGCATTAAATAGCTCGATAAGAGCGATCGCGATGATTCTGCATACTTCTGACAGAAGTCTCACCAAGATTATCGTAGAAAATGCATATCTCAGCTTGATCCCCGACGAAATCCAAGATGTCGCCGGTTCTGCATATCAAACGCACTGTGGAGTGGTGGAAACACCAGTTAACGTGTTTCTCGCATCAAATAGCTCGAAAAGAGCAATCTCGATGATTCTGCATACTTCGGACAGAAGTCTCACCAAGATTATCGTAAAAAATGCATATCTCAGCTTGAAACCCAACGAAAGCCAAGATATCGCTGGTTCTGCATATCAAACGCACTGTGGAGTGGTGAAAACCCCTGACAAGGTTTTTCTCGGATTAACTAGCTCGAAAAGAGCGATCTCGATGATTCAGCCTAATTCGGACAGAAGTCTCTCCATGTTTATCGCAGAAAATGCATATCTCAGCTTGAAACCCCACGAAAACCAAGATATCGCTGGTTCTGCATATCAAACGCACTGTGGAGTGCTGAAAACACCAGATAACGTTTTGTCGCGTTAAATAGCTCGAATAGAGCGATCTCGATGATTCTGCATACTTCGGACAGAAGTCTCACCAAGATTATCGCTGAAAATGCATATCTCAGCTTGAAACCCGACCGAAACGAAGATATCGCCGGTTCTGCATTTCTAACGCTCTGTGGAGTGGTCAAAACACCAGAAAACTTGTTTTTTCGCATTAAATAGCTCGAAACGAGCGATCTAGATGATTCTGCATACTTCTGACTGACGTCTCACCAATATTATCGCAGAAAATGCATATCTCAGCTTGAAACCCGACCGTAACCAAGATATCTCCGTTTCTGCATGTCAAACGTACTGTGGAGTGGTCAATACAGCAGAAAACGTGTTTCTCGAATTAAATAGCTCGAGAAGGCCGATCTAGATGATTCTGCATCCTTCTAACTGAAGTCTCACCAATATTATCGCAGAAAATGCATATCTCAGCTTGAAACCCGACGAAAACCAAGATGTCGCCGGTTCTGCATATCAAACGCACTGTGGAGTGATGAAAACACCAGATAACGTGTTTCTCGCATTAAATAGCTCGAATAGAGCGATCTCGATGATTCTGCATACTTCGGACAAATGTCTCACCAAGCTTATCGCAGAAAATGCATATCTCAGCTTGAAACCCCACGAAAGCCAAGATATCGCTGGTTCTGCATATCAAACGCACTGTGGAGTGGTGAATACACCAGAAAACGTGTTTCTCGCATTAAATAGCTCGAAACGAGCGATCTAGATGATTCTGCATACTTCGGACTGAAGTCTCACCAAGATTATCGCAGAAAATGCATATCCCAGCTGGAAACACCACGAAAATCAAGATGTCGCCGGTTCTGCATATCAAACGCACTGTGGAGTGGTGAATACACCAGAAAACGTGTTTCCCGCATTAAATAGCTCGAAAAGAGCGATCTAGATGATTCTGCATATTTCTGACTGAAGTCTCACCAATATTATCGCTGAAAATGCCTATCTCAGCTAGAAACATCACGAAAATTAAGATGTCGCCGGTTCTGCATATCAAACCCACTGTGGAGTAGTGAAAACAACCAGATAACGTGTTTCTCGCATTAAATAGCTCGAATAGAGCGATCTCGATGATTCTGCATACTTCTGACTGAAGACTCACCAAGATTATCGCAGAAAATGCCTATCTCAGCTGGAAACCCCACGAAAACCACGATGTCGCCGGTTCTGCATATCAAACGCACTGTGGGGTGGTGAAAACACCAGAAAACGTGTTTCTCGCATTAAGTAGCTCGAAAAGAGCGTTCTCGAAGATTCTGCATACTTCTGACAGAAGACTCACCAATATTATCGCAGAGAATGCATATCTCAGCTGGAAACACCACGAAAATCAAGATGTCGCCGGTTCTGCATATCAGACGCACTGTGGAGTGGGGAAAAAACCAGAAAACGTGTTTCTCGCATTAAGTAGCTCGAAAAGAGCGTTCTCGAAGATTCTGCATACTTCTCATAGAGGAAACACCAAGATTATCGCAGAAAATGCATATTTCAGCTGGAAACCCCACGAAAACCACGATGTCGCCGGTTCTGCATATCAAACCCACTGTGGAGTAGTGAAAACAACCAGATAACGTGTTTCTCGCATTAAATAGCTCGAATAGAGCGATCTCGATGATTCTGCATACTTCTCATAGAGGAAACACCAAAATTATCGCAGAAAATGCCTATCTCAGCTAGAAACATCACGAAAATCAAGATGTCGCCGGTTCTGCATATCAAACGCACTGTGGAGTGGTAAAAACACCAGATAACGTGTTTCTCGCATTAAATAGCTCGAAACGAGCGATCTAGATGATTCTGCATACTTCTGACTGAAGTCTCACCAAGATTATCGCAGAAAATGCATATCCCAGCTGGAAACACCACGAAAATCAAGATGTCGCCGGTTCTGCATATCAAACGCACTGTGGAGTGGTGAATACACCAGAAAACGTGTTTCCCGCATTAAATAGCTCGAAAAGAGCGATCTAGATGATTCTGCATATTTCTGACTGAAGTCTCACCAATATTATCGCTGCAAATGCCTATCTCAGCTAGAAACATCACGAAAATTAAGATGTCGCCGGTTCTGCATATCAAACCCACTGTGGAGTAGTGAAAACAACCAGATAACGTGTTTCTCGCAATTAAATAGCTCGAATAGAGCGATCTCGATGATTCTGCATACTTCTGACAGAAGACTCACCAAGATTATCGCAGAAAATGCCTATTTCAGCTGGAAACCCCTCGAAAACAACGATGTCGCCGGTTCTGCATATCAAACGCACTGTGGGGTGGTGAAAACACCAGAAAACGTGTTTCTCGCATTAAGTAGCTCGAAAAGAGCGTTCTCGAAGATTCTGCATACTTCTGACTGAGGTCTCACCAATATTATCGTAGAAAATGCATATCTCAGCTTGAAACCCGACCGAAACGAAGATATCTCCGGTTCTGCATATCAAACGCACTGTGGGGTGGTGAAAACACCAGAGAACGTGTTTCTCGCATTAAACAGCTCGAAAAGAGCGATCTAGATTATTCTGCATCCTTCTGACAGAAGACTCACCAATATTATCGCAGAGAATGCATATCTCAGCTGGAAACACCACGAAAATCAAGATGTCGCCGGTTCTGCATATCAGACGCACTGTGGAGTGGGGAAAAAACCAGAAAACGTGTTTCTCGCATTAAGTAGCTCGAAAAGAGCGTTCTCGAAGATTCTGCATACTTCTCATAGAGGAAACACCAAGATTATCGCAGAAAATGCATATTTCAGCTGGAAACCCCACGAAAACCACGATGTCGCCGGTTCTGCATATCAAACCCACTGTGGAGTAGTGAAAACAACCAGATAACGTGTTTCTCGCATTAAATAGCTCGAATAGAGCGATCTCGATGATTCTGCATACTTCTCATAGAGGAAACACCAAAATTATCGCAGAAAATGCCTATCTCAGCTAGAAACATCACGAAAATCAAGATGTCGCCGGTTCTGCATATCAAACGCACTGTGGAGTGGTAAAAACACCAGATAACGTGTTTCTCGCATTAAATAGCTCGAAACGAGCGATCTAGATGATTCTGCATACTTCTGACTGAAGTCTCACCAAGATTATCGCAGAAAATGCATATCCCAGCTGGAAACACCACGAAAATCAAGATGTCGCCGGTTCTGCATATCAAACGCACTGTGGAGTGGTGAATACACCAGAAAACGTGTTTCCCGCATTAAATAGCTCGAAAAGAGCGATCTAGATGATTCTGCATATTTCTGACTGAAGTCTCACCAATATTATCGCTGAAAATGCCTATCTCAGCTAGAAACATCACGAAAATTAAGATGTCGCCGGTTCTGCATATCAAACCCACTGTGGAGTAGTGAAAACAACCAGATAACGTGTTTCTCGCAATTAAATAGCTCGAATAGAGCGATCTCGATGATTCTGCATACTTCTGACAGAAGACTCACCAAGATTATCGCAGAAAATGCCTATCTCAGCTGGAAACCCCTCGAAAACAACGATGTCGCCGGTTCTGCATATCAAACGCACTGTGGGGTGGTGAAAACACCAGAAAACGTGTTTCTCGCATTAAGTAGCTCGAAAAGAGCGTTCTCGAAGATTCTGCATACTTCTGACTGAGGTCTCACCAATATTATCGTAGAAAATGCATATCTCAGCTTGAAACCCGACCGAAACGAAGATATCTCCGGTTCTGCATATCAAACGCACTGTGGGGTGGTGAAAACACCAGAGAACGTGTTTCTCGCATTAAACAGCTCGAAAAGAGCGATCTAGATGATTCTGCATCCTTCTGACAGAAGACTCACCAAGATTATCGCAGAAAATGCATATCTCAGCTGGAAACCCCGCGAAAACCAAGATATCGCCGGTTCTGCATATCAGACGCACCGTGGAGTGGTGAAAACACCAGAAAACGTGTTTCCCGCATTAAATAGCTCGAAAAGAGCGATCTAGATGATTCTGCATACTTCTGACTGAACACTCACCAAGATTATCGCAGAAAATGCATATCTCAGCTTGAAACCCGACCGAAACGAAGATATCGCCGGTTCTGCATTTCTAACGTACTGTGGAGTGGTGAATACACCAGAAAACGTGTTTCCCGAATTAAATAGCTCGAAAAGAGCGATCTAGATGATTCTGCATACTGCTGACTGAAGTCTCACCAATATTATCGCAGAGAATGCATATCTCAGCTAGAAACATCACGAAAATCAAGATGTCGCCGGTTCGGCACATCAAACGTACTGTGGAGTGGTGAAAACACCAGAAAACGTGTTTCTCGCATTAAGTAGCTCGAAAAGAGCGTTCTCGAAGATTCTGCATACTTCGGACAGAAGTCTCACCAAGATTATCGCAGAAAATGCATATCTCAGCTTGAAACCCCAGGAAAACCAAGATATCTCCGGTTCTGCATATCCAACGAACAGAGGTGTGGTGAAAACCCCAAAAAACGTGTTTCTCGCATTAAATAGCTCGAAAAGAGCGCTCTCGATTTTTCTGCATACTTCTGACTGAAGTCTCACCAAGATTATCGCAGAAAATGCATATCCCAGCTGGAAACACCACGAAAATCAAGATGTCGCCGGTTCTGCATATCAAACGCACTGTGGAGTGGTGAAAACACCAGATAACGTGTTTCTCGCATTAAATAGCTCCAAACGAGCGATCTAGATGATTCTGCATACTTCTGACTGAAGTCTCACCAATATTATCGCAGAAAATGCATATCTCATCTAGAAACCTCACGAAAATCAAGATGTCGCCGGTTCTGCATATCAAACGCACTATGGAGTGGTGAAAACAACCAGATAACGGGTTTCTCGCATTAAATAGCTCGAAACGAGCGATCTAGATGATTCTGCGTACTTCTGACTGAAGTCTCACCAAGATTATCGCAGAAAATGCATATCTCAGCTGGAAACACCACGAAAATCAAGATATCGCCGGTTCTGCATATCAGACGCACTGTGGAGTGGTGAAAACACCAGAAAACGTGTTTCTCGCATTAAACAGCTCGAAAAGAGCGATCTAGATGATTCTGCATCCTTCTGACAGAAGACTCACCAAGATTATCGCAGAAAATGCATATCTCAGCTGGAAACCCCGCGAAAACCAAGATATCGCCGGTTCTGCACATCAAACGTACTGTGGAGTGGTGAAAACACCAGAAAACGTGTTTCTCGCATTAAGTAGCTCGAAAAGAGCGTTCTCGAAGATTCTGCATACTTCTGACAGAGGTCTCACCAATATTATCGTAGAAAATGCATATCTCAGCTTGTAACCCGACCGAAACGAAGATATCTCCGGTTCTGCATGTCTAACGTACTGTGGAGTGGTGAATACACCAGAAAACTTGTTTCTCGCATTAAATAGCTCGAAAAGAGCGATCTAGATGATTCTGCATACTTCTGGCAGAAGACTCACCAAGATTATCGCCGAAAATGCATATCTCAGCTGGAAACACCACGAAAATCAAGATATCGCCGGTTCTGCATATCAAACGCACTGTGGAGTGGTGAAAACAACCAGATATCGTGTTTCTCGCATTAAGTTGCTCGAAAAGAGCGATCTCGAAGATTCTGCATACTTCTGACAGACGTCTCACCAAGATTATCGTAGAAAATGCAATCCTCAGCTTGAAACCCGTCGAAATCCAAAATGTCGCCGGTTCTGCATATCAAACGCACTGTGGAGTGGTGAAAACACCGGATATCGTTTCTCTCGCATTAAATAGCTCGAAAAGAGCGATCCCGATGATTCTGCATACTTCTGACTGAAGTCTCACCAAGATTATCGCAGAAAATGCATATCCCAGCTGGAAACACCACGAAAATCAAGATGTCGCCGGTTCTGCATATCAAACGCACTGTGGAGTGGTGAATACACCAGAAAACGTGTTTCCCGCATTAAATAGCTCGAAAAGAGCGATCTAGATGATTCTGCATACTTCTGACTGAAGTCTCACCAATATTATCGCTGAAAATGCCAATCTCAGCTAGAAACATCACGAAAATTAAGATGTCGCCGGTTCTGCATATCAAACCCACTGTGGAGTAGTGAAAACAACCAGATAACGTGTTTTTCGCATTAAATAGCTGGAATAGAGCGATCTCGATGATTCTGCATACTTCTCATAGAGGAAACACCAAGATTATCGCAGAAAATGCATATTTCAGCTGGAAACCCCACGAAAACCAAGTTATCGGCGGCTCTACATATCAAACGCACTGTGGAGTGGTCAAAACACCAGACAACGTGTTTCTCGCATTAAATAGCTCGAAAAGAGCGATATCGATGATTCTGCATACTTCGGACAGAAGTCTCACCAATATTATCGCAGAAAATGCATATCTCAGCTTGAAACCCGACGAAAACCGCGATGTCGCCGGTTCTGCATATCGAACGCACTGTGGGGTGGTGAAAACACCAGAAAACGTGTTTCTCGCATTAAGTAGCTCGAAAAGAGCGTTCTCGAAGATTCTGCATACTTCTGACTGAGGTCTCACCAATATTATCGTAGAAAATGCATATCTCAGCTTGAAACCCGACCGAAACGAAGATATCTCCGGTTCTGCATATCAAACGCACTGTGGGGTGGTGAAAACACCAGAGAACGTGTTTCTCGCATTAAACAGCTCGAAAAGAGCGATCTAGATGATTCTGCATCCTTCTGACAGAAGACTCACCAAGATTATCGCAGAAAATGCATATCTCAGCTGGAAACCCCGCGAAAACCAAGATATCGCCGGTTCTGCATATCAGACGCACCGTGGAGTGGTGAAAACACCAGAAAACGTGTTTCCCGCATTAAATAGCTCGAAAAGAGCGATCTAGATGATTCTGCATACTTCTGACTGAACACTCACCAAGATTATCGCAGAAAATGCATATCTCAGCTTGAAACCCGACCGAAACGAAGATATCGCCGGTTCTGCATTTCTAACGTACTGTGGAGTGGTGAATACACCAGAAAACGTGTTTCCCGAATTAAATAGCTCGAAAAGAGCGATCTAGATGATTCTGCATACTGCTGACTGAAGTCTCACCAATATTATCGCAGAGAATGCATATCTCAGCTAGAAACATCACGAAAATCAAGATGTCGCCGGTTCGGCACATCAAACGTACTGTGGAGTGGTGAAAACACCAGAAAACGTGTTTCTCGCATTAAGTAGCTCGAAAAGAGCGTTCTCGAAGATTCTGCATACTTCGGACAGAAGTCTCACCAAGATTATCGCAGAAAATGCATATCTCAGCTTGAAACCCCAGGAAAACCAAGATATCTCCGGTTCTGCATATCCAACGAACAGAGGTGTGGTGAAAACCCCAAAAAACGTGTTTCTCGCATTAAATAGCTCGAAAAGAGCGCTCTCGATTTTTCTGCATACTTCTGACTGAAGTCTCACCAAGATTATCGCAGAAAATGCATATCCCAGCTGGAAACACCACGAAAATCAAGATGTCGCCGGTTCTGCATATCAAACGCACTGTGGAGTGGTGAAAACACCAGATAACGTGTTTCTCGCATTAAATAGCTCCAAACGAGCGATCTAGATGATTCTGCATACTTCTGACTGAAGTCTCACCAATATTATCGCAGAAAATGCATATCTCATCTAGAAACCTCACGAAAATCAAGATGTCGCCGGTTCTGCATATCAAACGCACTATGGAGTGGTGAAAACAACCAGATAACGGGTTTCTCGCATTAAATAGCTCGAAACGAGCGATCTAGATGATTCTGCGTACTTCTGACTGAAGTCTCACCAAGATTATCGCAGAAAATGCATATCTCAGCTGGAAACACCACGAAAATCAAGATATCGCCGGTTCTGCATATCAGACGCACTGTGGAGTGGTGAAAACACCAGAAAACGTGTTTCTCGCATTAAACAGCTCGAAAAGAGCGATCTAGATGATTCTGCATCCTTCTGACAGAAGACTCACCAAGATTATCGCAGAAAATGCATATCTCAGCTGGAAACCCCGCGAAAACCAAGATATCGCCGGTTCTGCACATCAAACGTACTGTGGAGTGGTGAAAACACCAGAAAACGTGTTTCTCGCATTAAGTAGCTCGAAAAGAGCGTTCTCGAAGATTCTGCATACTTCTGACAGAGGTCTCACCAATATTATCGTAGAAAATGCATATCTCAGCTTGTAACCCGACCGAAACGAAGATATCTCCGGTTCTGCATGTCTAACGTACTGTGGAGTGGTGAATACACCAGAAAACTTGTTTCTCGCATTAAATAGCTCGAAAAGAGCGATCTAGATGATTCTGCATACTTCTGGCAGAAGACTCACCAAGATTATCGCCGAAAATGCATATCTCAGCTGGAAACACCACGAAAATCAAGATATCGCCGGTTCTGCATATCAAACGCACTGTGGAGTGGTGAAAACAACCAGATATCGTGTTTCTCGCATTAAGTTGCTCGAAAAGAGCGATCTCGAAGATTCTGCATACTTCTGACAGACGTCTCACCAAGATTATCGTAGAAAATGCAATCCTCAGCTTGAAACCCGTCGAAATCCAAAATGTCGCCGGTTCTGCATATCAAACGCACTGTGGAGTGGTGAAAACACCGGATATCGTTTCTCTCGCATTAAATAGCTCGAAAAGAGCGATCCCGATGATTCTGCATACTTCTGACTGAAGTCTCACCAAGATTATCGCAGAAAATGCATATCCCAGCTGGAAACACCACGAAAATCAAGATGTCGCCGGTTCTGCATATCAAACGCACTGTGGAGTGGTGAATACACCAGAAAACGTGTTTCCCGCATTAAATAGCTCGAAAAGAGCGATCTAGATGATTCTGCATACTTCTGACTGAAGTCTCACCAATATTATCGCTGAAAATGCCAATCTCAGCTAGAAACATCACGAAAATTAAGATGTCGCCGGTTCTGCATATCAAACCCACTGTGGAGTAGTGAAAACAACCAGATAACGTGTTTTTCGCATTAAATAGCTGGAATAGAGCGATCTCGATGATTCTGCATACTTCTCATAGAGGAAACACCAAGATTATCGCAGAAAATGCATATTTCAGCTGGAAACCCCACGAAAACCAAGTTATCGGCGGCTCTACATATCAAACGCACTGTGGAGTGGTCAAAACACCAGACAACGTGTTTCTCGCATTAAATAGCTCGAAAAGAGCGATATCGATGATTCTGCATACTTCGGACAGAAGTCTCACCAATATTATCGCAGAAAATGCATATCTCAGCTTGAAACCCGACGAAAACCACGATGTCGCCGGTTCTGCATATCGAACGCACTGTGGGGTGGTGAAAACACCAGAAAACGTGTTTCTCCCATTAAGTAGCTCGAAAAGAGCGTTCTCGAAGATTCTGCATACTTCTGACAGAGGTCTCACCAATATTGTCGTAGAAAATGCATATCTCAGCTTGAAACCCGACCGAAATGAAGATACCTCCGGTTCTGCATGTCTAACGTACTGTGGAGTGGCGAATACACCAGAAAACGTGTTTCCCGCATTAAATAGCTCGAAAACAGCGATCTAGATGATTCTGCATACTTATGGGAGAAGACTCACCAAGCTTATCGCAGAAAATGCATATCTCAGCTGGAAACACCACGAAAATCAAGATATCGCCGGTTCTGCATATCAAACGCACTGTGGAGTGGTGAAAACAACCAGATATCGTGTTTCTCGCATTAAGTTGCTCGAAAAGAGCGATCTCGAAGATTCTGCATACTTCTGACAGACGTCTCACCAAGATTATCGTAGAAAATGCAATCCTCAGCTTGAAACCCGTCGAAATCCAAAATGTCGCCGGTTCTGCATATCAAACGCACTGTGGAGTGGTGAAAACACCGGATATCGTTTTTCTCGCATTAAATAGCTCGAAAAGAGCGATCCCGATGATTCTGCATACTTCTGACTGAAGTCTCACCAAGATTATCGCAGAAAATGCATATCCCAGCTGGAAACACCACGAAAATCAAGATGTCGCCGGTTCTGCATATCAAACCCACTGTGGAGTAGTGAAAACAACCAGATAACGTGTTTTTCGCATTAAATAGCTGGAATAGAGCGATCTCGATGATTCTGCATACTTCTCATAGAGGAAACACCAAGATTATCGCAGAAAATGCATATTTCAGCTGGAAACCCCACGAAAACCAAGTTATCGGCGGTTCTACATATCAAACGCACTGTGAAGTGGTCAAAACACCAGATAACGTGTTCCTCGCATTAAGTAGCTCTAAAAGAGCGATCTAGATGATTCTGCATACTTCTTACTGAAGTCTCACCAAGATTATCGCAGATAATGCATATCTCAGCTCGAAACCTCACGAAAATCAAGATGTTGCCGGTTCTGCAAATCAAACGCACTGTGGAGTGGTGAAAACAACCAGAGAACGTGTTTCGCGCATTAAATAGCTCGAATAGTGCGATCTCGATGATTCTGCATATTTCGGACAGAAGTCTCACCCAGATTATCGTAAAAAATGCATATCTCAGCTTGAAACCCCACGAAAACCAAGATATCGCTGGTACTGCATATCAAACGCACTGTGGAGTGGTGAAAACACCCGATAACGTGTTTCTCGCATTAAATAGCTCGAAAAGAGCGTTCTCGAAGGTCCTGCATACTTCTGACAGAAGTCTCACCAAGATTATCGTAGAAAATGCATATCTCAGCTTGAAACCCGACGAAACCCGGGTTATCTCCGGTTCTGCACATCATACGCACTGTGGAGTGGTGAAAACACCAGTTAACGTGTTTCGTGCATTAAATAGCTCGAAAAGAGCGATCTCGATGATTCTGCATAATTCGGACAGATGTCTCACCAAGATTATCGCAGAAAATGCATATTTCAGCTTGAAACCCCACGAAAACCAAGATATCCCCGGTTCTGCATATCCAACGAACAGTGGTGTGGTGAAAACGCCAGAAAACGTGTTCCTCGCACTAAATAGCTCGAAAAGAGCGATCCCGATGATTCTGCATACTTCGGACAGAAGTCTCACCAAGATTATCGCAGAAAATGCATATCTCAGCTTGAAACCCCAGGAAACCCAAGATATCTCCGGTTCTGCATATCCAACGAACAGAGGTGTGGTGAAAACCCCAAAAAACGTGTTTCTCGCATTAAATAGCTCGAAAAGAGCGCTCTCGATTTTTCTGCATCCTTCTGACTGAAGTCTCACCAAGATTATCGCAGAAAATGCATATCCCAGCTGGAAACACCACGAAAATCAAGATGTCGCCGGTTCTGCATATCAAACGCACTGTGGAGTGGTGAAAACACCAGATAACGTGTTTCTCGCATTAAATAGCTCCAAACGAGCGATCTAGATGATTCTGCATACTTCTGACTGAAGTCTCACCAATATTATCGCAGAAAATGCATATCTCATCTAGAAACCTCACGAAAATCAAGATGTCGCCGGTTCTACATATCAAACGCACTATGGAGTGGTGAAAACAACCAGATAACGGGTTTCTCGCATTAAATAGCTCGAAACGAGCGATCTAGATGATTCTGCGTACTTCTGACTGAAGTCTCACCAAGATTATCGCAGAAAATGCATATCTCAGCTGGAAACACCACGAAAATCAAGATATCGCCGGTTCTGCATATCAGACGCACTGTGGAGTGGTGAAAACACCAGAAAACGTGTTTCTCGCATTAACTAGCTCGAAAGGAGCGTTCTCGATGATTCTGCATACTTCTCATAGATGAAACACCAAGATTATCGCAGAAAATGCATATTTCAGCTGGAAACCCCACGAAAACCAAGTTATCGGCGGCTCTACATATCAAACGCACTGTGGAGTGGTCAAAACACCAGACAACGTGTTTCTCGCATTAAATAGCTCGAAAAGAGCGATATCGATGATTCTGCATACTTCGGACAGAAGTCTCACCAATATTATCGCAGAAAATGCATATCTCAGCTTGAAACCCGACGAAAACCACGATGTCGCCGGTTCTGCATATCAAACGCACTGTGGGGTGGTGAAAACACCAGAAAACGTGTTTCTCGCATTAAGTAGCTCGAAAAGAGCGTTCTCGAAGGTTCTGCATACTTCTGACAGAGGTCTCACCAATATTGTCGTAGAAAATGCATACCTCAGCTTGAAACCCGACCGAAACGAAGATACCTCCGGTTCTGCATGTCTAACGTACTGTGGAGTGGTGAATACACCACATAACGTGTTGCTCGCATTAAATAGCTCTAAAAGAGCGATATCGATGATTCTGCATACTTCGGACAGAAGTCTCACCAATATTATCGCAGAAAATGCATATCTCAGCTTGAAACCTCACGAACATCAAGATGTCGCCGGTTCTGCATATCAAACGCACTGTGGAGTGCTGAAAACACCAGATAACGTGTTTCTCGCATTAAATAGCTCGATAAGAGCGATCGCGATGATTCTGCATACTTCTGACAGAAGTCTCACCAAGATTATCGTAGAAAACGCATATCTCAGCTTGAACCCCGACGAAATCCAAGATGTCGCCGGTTCTGCATATCAAACGCACTGTGGAGTGGTGGAAACACCAGTTAACGTGTTTCTCGCATCAAATAGCTCGAAAAGAGCGATCTCGATGATTCTGCATACTTCGGACAGAAGTCTCACCAAGATTATCGTAAAAAATGCATATCTCAGCTTGAAACCCAACGAAAGCCAAGATATCGCTGGTTCTGCATATCAAACGCACTGTGGAGTGGTGAAAACCCCTGACAAGGTTTTTCTCGGATTAACTAGCTCGAAAAGAGCGATCTCGATGATTCAGCCTAATTCGGACAGAAGTCTCTCCATGTTTATCGCAGAAAATGCATATCTCAGCTTGAAACCCCACGAAAACCAAGATATCGCTGGTTCTGCATATCAAACGCACTGTGGAGTGCTGAAAACACCAGATAACGTTTTGTCGCGTTAAATAGCTCGAATAGAGCGATCTCGATGATTCTGCATACTTCGGACAGAAGTCTCACCAAGATTATCGCTGAAAATGCATATCTCAGCTTGAAACCCCACGAAAACCCAGATATCGCCGGTTCTGCATATCAAACCAACTGTGGAGTGGTGAAAACACCAGACAACGTGTTTCTCGCATTAAATAGATCGAAAAGTGCGATCTCGATGATTCTGCATACTTCTAACCGAAGTCTCACCATGATTATCGCAGAAAATGCATATCTCTGCTAGAAACCCCGCGAAAACCAAGATATCTCCGGTTCTGCACATCCAACGAACTGTGGTGTGGAGAAAACCCCAGAAAACGTGTTTCTCGCATTAAATAGCTCGAAAAGAGCGCTCTTGATGTTTCTGCATACTTCGGACAGATGTTTCACCAAGATTATCGTAGAAAAAGCATATCTCAACTTGAAACCCGACGAAAACCAAACATCGCCGGTTCTGCATATCAAACCAACTGTGGAGTGGTGAAAACACCAGTTAACGTGTTTCTCGCATTAAATAGCTGGAAACGAGCGATCTCGATGATTAAGCATACTTCGGACAGTTTTCTCACCAAGATTATCGCAGAAAATGCACATCTGAGCTTGAAACTCCACGAAAACCAGGATATCGTCGGTTCTGCATATCACACGCACTGTGGAGTGGTGAAAACACCAGATAACGTGTTTCTCCCATTAAATAGCTGGAAACGAGCGATCTCGATGATTAAGCATACTTCGGACAGATTTCTCACCAAGATTATCGCAGGAATTGCATATCTCAGCTTGAACCCCGACGAAATCCAAGATGTCGCCGGTTCTGCATATCAAACGCACTGTGGAGTGGTGAAAACACCAGAAAACTTGTTTTTTCGCATTAAATAGCTCGAAAAGAGCGATCTTGATGATTCTGCATACTTCGGACAGATGTTTCTCCAAGATTATCGTAGAAAATGCATATCTAAACTTGAAACCCGACGAAAACCAAACATCGCCGGTTCTGCATATCAAACCAACTGTGGAGTGGTGAAAACCCCAGAAAACGTGTTTCTCGCATTAAATACCTCGAAAAGTACGATCTCGATGACTCTGCATACTTCGGACAGAAGTCTCGCCAATATTTTCGCAGAAAATGCATATCTCAGCTAGAAACCCCACGAAAATCAAGATGTCGCCGGTTCTGCATATCAAACCCACTGTGGAGTGGTGAAAACACCGGATAACGTGTTTCTCGCATTAAATAGCTCGAAAAGATCGATCTCGATGATTCTGCATACATCGGACAGAAGTCTCACCAAGATTATCGCAGAAAATGCATATTTCAGCTTGACACCCCACGAAAACCAAGATATCTCCGGTTCTGCATATCCAACCAACAGTGGTGTGGTGAAATCGCCAGAAAACGTGTTTCTCGCATTAAATAGCTCGATAAGAGCGATCCCGATGATTCTGCATACTTCGGACAGAAGTCTCACCAAGATTGTCGCAGAAAATGCATATTTCAGCTTGAAACCCCACGAAAACCAAGATATCTCCGGTTCTGCATATCCAACGAACAGTGGTGTGGTGAAAACCCCAGAAAACGTGTTTCTCGCATTAAATAGCTCGAAAAGAGCGCTCTCGATTTTTCTGCATACTTCGGACAGAAGTCTCAACAAGATTATTGCAGAAAATGCATATCTCAGCTTGAAACCCCACGAAAACCAAGATATCTCCGGTTCTGCATATCCAACGAACTGTGGTGTGGTGAAAACACCAGATATCCTGTTTCTCGCATTAAGTAGCTCGAAAAGTGCGATCTCGATGATTCTGCATACTTCGGACAGAAGTCTCACCATGATTATCGTAAAAAATGCATATCTCAGCTTGAAACCCCACGAAAACCAAGATATCGCTGGTTCTGCATATCAAACGCACTGTGGAGTGGTGAAAACACCAGATAACGTGTTTCTCGCATTAAATAGATCGAAATGTGCGATCTCGATGATTCTGCATACTTCTAACAGAAGTCTCACCATGATTATCGCAGAAAATGCATTTCTCTGCTAGAAACCCCACGAAAACCAAGATATCTCCTGTTCTGCATATCCAACGAAATGTGGAGTGGTGAAAACCCCAGAAAACGTGTTTCTCGCATTAAATAGCTCGAAATGAGCGATCCCGATGATTCTGCATACTTCTGACAGAAGTCTCACCATGATTATCGCAGAAAATGCATATCTCAACTTGATACCCTACGACAGCCAAGATGTAGCCGGTTCTGCATATTAAACGCACTGTGGAGTGGTGAAAACACCAGATAACGTGTTTCTCGCATTAACTAGCTCGAAAAGAGGGATCTCGATGATTCTGCATACTTCTGACAGAAGACTCACCAAGATTATCGTAGAAAATGCATATTTCAGCTGGAAACACCACGAAAATCAAGATATCGCCGGTTCTGCATATCACACGCACTGTGGAATGTTGAAAACACCAGAAAACTTGTTTTTTCGCATTAAATAGCTCGAAAAGAGCGATATAGAAGATTCTGCATATTTCTGACATGATGTCTCACCAAGATTATCGCAGAAAATGCATATCTCAGCTTGAAACCTCACGAAAATCAAGATGTCGCCCGTTCTGCATATCAAACGCACTGTGGAGTGGTGAAAACAACCAGATATCGTGTTTCTCGCATTAAGTTGCTCGAAAAGAACGATCTCGAAGATTCTGCATACTTCTGGCAGAAGACTCACCTAGATTATCGCAGAAAATGCATATCTCTGCTAGAAACCCCACGAAAACCAAGATATCTCCTGTTCTGCATATACAACGAACTGTGGAGTGGTGAAAACCCCAGAAAACGTGATTCTCGCATTAAATAGCTCGATAAGAGCGTTCTCGATGATTCTGCATACTTCTGACAGAAGACTCACAAAGATTATCGCAGAAAATGCATATTTCAACTGAAAACACCACGAAAACCAAGTTATCGGCGGCTCTACATATCAAACGCTCTGTGGAGTGGTCAAAACACCAGAAAACTTGTTTTTTCGCATTAAATAGCTCGAAACGAGCGATCTAGATGATTCTGCATACTTCTGACTGACGTCTCACCAATATTATCGCAGAAAATGCATATCTCAGCTTGAAACCCGACCGTAACCAAGATATCTCCGTTTCTGCATGTCAAACGTACTGTGGAGTGGTCAATACAGCAGAAAACGTGTTTCTCGAATTAAATAGCTCGAGAAGGCCGATCTAGATGATTCTGCATCCTTCTAACTGAAGTCTCACCAATATTATCGCAGAAAATGCATATCTCAGCTTGAAACCCGACGAAAACCAAGATGTCGCCGGTTCTGCATATCAAACGCACTGTGGAGTGATGAAAACACCAGATAACGTGTTTCTCGCATTAAATAGCTCGAATAGAGCGATCTCGATGATTCTGCATACTTCGGACAAATGTCTCACCAAGCTTATCGCAGAAAATGCATATCTCAGCTTGAAACCCCACGAAAGCCAAGATATCGCTGGTTCTGCATATCAAACGCACTGTGGAGTGGTGAATACACCAGAAAACGTGTTTCTCGCATTAAATAGCTCGAACAGAGCGATCTCGATGATTCTGCATACTTCTAACTGAAGTCTCACCAATATTATCGCAGAAAATGCATATCTCAGCTTGAAACCCGACGGAAATCAAGGTATCTCCGTTTCTGCATGTCAAACGTACTGTGGAGTGGTCAAAACATCGGAAAACTTGTTTTTTCGCATTAAATAGCTCGAAACGAGCGATCGAGATGATTCTGCATACTTCTGACTGAAGTCTCACCAATATTATAGCAGAAAATGCATATCTCAGCTTGAAACCCGACGAAAACCAAGAGGTCGCCGGTTCTGCATATCAAACGCACTGTGGGGTGGTGAAAACACCAGAAAACGTGTTACTCGCATTAACTAGCTCGAAAAGAGTGTTCTGGATGATTCTGCATACTTCTCATAGATGAAACACAAAGATTATCGCAGAAAATACATATTTCAGCTGGAAACCCCACGAAAACCAAGATATCGCCGGTTCTGCATATCAAACGCCCTGTGGAGTGATGAAAACACCAGATAACGTGTTTCTCGCATTAAATAGCTCGAATAGAGCGATCTCGATGATTCTGCATACTTCGGACAAATGTCTCACCAAGCTTATCGCAGAAAATGCATATCTCAGCTTGAAACCCCACGAAAGCCAAGATATCGCTGGTTCTGCATATCAAACGCACTGTGGAGTGGTGAATACACCAGAAAACGTGTTTCTCGCATTAAATAGCTCGAACAGAGCGATCTCGATGATTCTGCATACTTCTAACTGAAGTCTCACCAATATTATCGCAGAAAATGCATATCTCAGCGTGAAACCCGACGGAAATCAAGGTATCTCCGTTTCTGCATGTCAAACGTACTGTGGAGTGGTCAAAACTTCAGAAAACTTGTTTTTTCGCATTAAATAGCTCGAAACGAGCGATCGAGATGATTCTGCATACTTCTGACTGAAGTCTCACCAATATTATAGCAGAAAATGCATATCTCAGCTTGAAACCCGACGAAAACCAAGAGGTCGCCAGTTCTGCATATCAAACGCACTGTGGGGTGGTGAAAACACCAGAAAACGTGTTACTCGCATTAACTAGCTCGAAAAGAGTGTTCTGGATGATTCTGCATACTTCTCATAGATGAAACACAAAGATTATCGCAGAAAATGCATATTTCAGCTGGAAACCCCACGAAAACCAAGATATCGTCGGTTCTGCATATCATACGCACTGTGGAGTGGTGAAAACACCGGATAACGTTTTCTCGCATTAAATAGCTCGAATAGAGCAATCTCGATGATTCTGCATACTTCGGACAGAAGTCTCACCAAGATTATCCTAAAAAATTCATATCTCAGCTTGAAATCCCACGAAAACCAAGGTATCTCCGTTTCTGCATGTCAAACGTACTGTGGAGTGGTCAAAACATCAGAAAACTTGTTTTTTCGCATTAAATAGCTCGAAACGAGCGATCGAGATGATTCTGCATACTTCTGACTGAAGTCTCACCAATATTATAGCAGAAAATGCATATCTCAGCTTGAAACCCGACGAAAACCAAGAGGTCGCCGGTTCTGCATATCAAACGCACTGTGGAGTGGTGAATACACCAGAAAACGTGTTTCCCGCATTAAATAGCTCGAAAAGAGCGATCTAGATGATTCTGCATATTTCTGACTGAAGTCTCACCAATATTATCGCTGAAAATGCCTATCTCAGCTAGAAACATCACGAAAATTAAGATGTCGCCGGTTCTGCATATCAAACCCACTGTGGAGTAGTGAAAACAACCAGATAACGTGTTTCTCGCATTAAATAGCTCGAATAGAGCGATCTCGATGATTCTGCATACTTCTGACAGAAGACTCACCAAGATTATCGCAGAAAATGCCTATCTCAGCTGGAAACCCCACGAAAACCACGATGTCGCCGGTTCTGCATATCAAACGCACTGTGGGGTGGTGAAAACACCAGAAAACGTGTTTCTCGCATTAAGTAGCTCGAAAAGAGCGTTCTCGAAGATTCTGCATACTTCTGACTGAGGTCTCACCAATATTATCGTAGAAAATGCATATCTCAGCTTGAAACCCGACCGAAACGAAGATATCTCCGGTTCTGCATATCAAACGCACTGTGGGGTGGTGAAAACACCAGAGAACGTGTTTCTCGCATTAAACAGCTCGAAAAGAGCGATCTAGATTATTCTGCATCCTTCTGACAGAAGACTCACCAATATTATCGCAGAGAATGCATATCTCAGCTGGAAACACCACGAAAATCAAGATGTCGCCGGTTCTGCATATCAGACGCACTGTGGAGTGGTGAAAACACCAGAAAACGTGTTTCTCGCATTAAGTAGCTCGAAAAGAGCGTTCTCGAAGATTCTGCATACTTCTCATAGAGGAAACACCAAGATTATCGCAGAAAATGCATATTTCAGCTGGAAACCCCACGAAAACCACGATGTCGCCGGTTCTGCATATCAAACCCACTGTGGAGTAGTGAAAACAACCAGATAACGTGTTTCTCGCATTAAATAGCTCGAATAGAGCGATCTCGATGATTCTGCATACTTCGGACAGAAGTCTCACCAAGATTATCCTAAAAAATTCATATCTCAGCTTGAAACGCCACGAAAACCAAGATATCTCCGGTTCTGCACATCAAACGTACTGTGCAGTGGTGAAAACACCAGAAAACGTGTTTCTCGCATTAAGTAGCTCGAAAAGAGCGGTCTCGAAGGTTCTGCATACTTCTGACAGAGGTCTCACCAAGCTTATCGTAGAAAATGCATATCTCAGCTTGAAACCCGACGAAAACCATAATATCTCCGGTTCTGCATATCCAACGCACTGTGGAGTGGTGAAAACACCAGATAACGTGTTTCTCGCATTAAATAGCTCGAAAAGATCGATCCCGATGATTCTGCATACTTCTGACTGAAGTCTCACCAATATTATCGCAGATAATGCCTATCTCAGCTAGAAACATCACGAAAATCAAGATGTCGCCGGTTCTGCATATCAAACGCACTGTGGAGTGGTAAAAACACCAGATAACGTGTTTCTCGCATTAAATAGCTCGAAACGAGCGATCTAGATGATTCTGCATACTTCGGACTGAAGTCTCACCAAGATTATCGCAGAAAATGCATATCCCAGCTGGAAACACCACGAAAATCAAGATGTCGCCGGTTCTGCATATCAAACGCACTGTGGAGTGGTGAATACACCAGAAAACGTGTTTCCCGCATTAAATAGCTCGAAAAGAGCGATCTAGATGATTCTGCATATTTCTGACTGAAGTCTCACCAATATTATCGCTGAAAATGCCTATCTCAGCTAGAAACATCACGAAAATTAAGATGTCGCCGGTTCTGCATATCAAACCCACTGTGGAGTAGTGAAAACAACCAGATAACGTGTTTCTCGCATTAAATAGCTCGAATAGAGCGATCTCGATGATTCTGCATACTTCTGACTGAAGACTCACCAAGATTATCGCAGAAAATGCCTATCTCAGCTGGAAACCCCACGAAAACCACGATGTCGCCGGTTCTGCATATCAAACGCACTGTGGGGTGGTGAAAACACCAGAAAACGTGTTTCTCGCATTAAGTAGCTCGAAAAGAGCGTTCTCGAAGATTCTGCATACTTCTGACTGAGGTCTCACCAATATTATCGTAGAAAATGCATATCTCAGCTTGAAACCCGACCGAAACGAAGATATCTCCGGTTCTGCATATCAAACGCACTGTGGGGTGGTGAAAACACCAGAGAACGTGTTTCTCGCATTAAACACCTCGAAAAGAGCGATCTAGATTATTCTGCATCCTTCTGACAGAAGACTCACCAATATTATCGCAGAGAATGCATATCTCAGCTGGAAACACCACGAAAATCAAGATGTCGCCGGTTCTGCATATCAGACGCACTGTGGAGTGGGGAAAAAACCAGAAAACGTGTTTCTCGCATTAAGTAGCTCGAAAAGAGCGTTCTCGAAGATTCTGCATACTTCTCATAGAGGAAACACCAAGATTATCGCAGAAAATGCATATTTCAGCTGGAAACCCCACGAAAACCACGATGTCGCCGGTTCTGCATATCAAACCCACTGTGGAGTAGTGAAAACAACCAGATAACGTGTTTCTCGCATTAAATAGCTCGAATAGAGCGATCTCGATGATTCTGCATACTTCTCATAGAGGAAACACCAAAATTATCGCAGAAAATGCCTATCTCAGCTAGAAACATCACGAAAATCAAGATGTCGCCGGTTCTGCATATCAAACGCACTGTGGAGTGGTAAAAACAACAGATAACGTGTTTCTCGCATTAAATAGCTCGAAACGAGCGATCTAGATGATTCTGCATACTTCTGACTGAAGTCTCACCAAGATTATCGCAGAAAATGCATATCCCAGCTGGAAACACCACGAAAATCAAGATGTCGCCGGTTCTGCATATCAAACCCACTGTGGAGTAGTGAAAACAACCAGATAACGTGTTTTTCGCATTAAATAGCTGGAATAGAGCGATCTCGATGATTCTGCATACTTCTCATAGAGGAAACACCAAGATTATCGCAGAAAATGCATATTTTAGCTGGAAACCCCACGAAAACCAAGTTATCGGCGGCTCTACATATCAAACGCACTGTGGAGTGGTCAAAACACCAGACAACGTGTTTCTCGCATTAAATTGCTCGAAAAGAGCGATATCGATGATTCTGCATTCTTCGGACAGAAGTCTCACCAATATTATCGCAGAAAATGCATATCTCAGCTTGAAACCCGACGAAAACCAAGAGGTCGCCAGTTCTGCATATCAAACGCACTGTGGGGTGGTGAAAACACCAGAAAACGTGTTACTCGCATTAACTAGCTCGAAAAGAGTGTTCTGGATGATTCTGCATACTTCTCATAGATGAAACACAAAGATTATCGCAGAAAATGCATATTTCAGCTGGAAACCCCACGAAAACCAAGATATCGTCGGTTCTGCATATCATACGCACTGTGGAGTGGTGAAAACACCGGATAACGTTTTCTCGCATTAAATAGCTCGAATAGAGCAATCTCGATGATTCTGCATACTTCGGACAGAAGTCTCACCAAGATTATCCTAAAAAATTCATATCTCAGCTTGAAATCCCACGAAAACCAAGGTATCTCCGTTTCTGCATGTCAAACGTACTGTGGAGTGGTCAAAACATCAGAAAACTTGTTTTTTCGCATTAAATAGCTCGAAACGAGCGATCGAGATGATTCTGCATACTTCTGACTGAAGTCTCACCAATATTATAGCAGAAAATGCATATCTCAGCTTGAAACCCGACGAAAACCAAGAGGTCGCCGGTTCTGCATATCAAACGCACTGTGGAGTGGTGAATACACCAGAAAACGTGTTTCCCGCATTAAATAGCTCGAAAAGAGCGATCTAGATGATTCTGCATATTTCTGACTGACGTCTCACCAATATTATCGCTGAAAATGCCTATCTCAGCTAGAAACATCACGAAAATTAAGATGTCGCCGGTTCTGCATATCAAACCCACTGTGGAGTAGTGAAAACAACCAGATAACGTGTTTCTCGCATTAAATAGCTCGAATAGAGCGATCTCGATGATTCTGCATACTTCTGACAGAAGACTCACCAAGATTATCGCAGAAAATGCCTATCTCAGCTGGAAACCCCACGAAAACCACGATGTCGCCGGTTCTGCATATCAAACGCACTGTGGGGTGGTGAAAACACCAGAAAACGTGTTTCTCGCATTAAGTAGCTCGAAAAGAGCGTTCTCGAAGATTCTGCATACTTCTGACTGAGGTCTCACCAATATTATCGTAGAAAATGCATATCTCAGCTTAAAACCCGACCGAAACGAAGATATCTCCGGTTCTGCATATCAAACGCACTGTGGGGTGGTGAAAACACCAGAGAACGTGTTTCTCGCATTAAACAGCTCGAAAAGAGCGATCTAGATTATTCTGCATCCTTCTGACAGAAGACTCACCAATATTATCGCAGAGAATGCATATCTCAGCTGGAAACACCACGAAAATCAAGATGTCGCCGGTTCTGCATATCAGACGCACTGTGGAGTGGTGAAAACACCAGAAAACGTGTTTCTCGCATTAAGTAGCTCGAAAAGAGCGTTCTCGAAGATTCTGCATACTTCTCATAGAGGAAACACCAAGATTATCGCAGAAAATGCATATTTCAGCTGGAAACCCCACGAAAACCACGATGTCGCCGGTTCTGCATATCAAACCCACTGTGGAGTAGTGAAAACAACCAGATAACGTGTTTCTCGCATTAAATAGCTCGAATAGAGCGATCTCGATGATTCTGCATACTTCGGACAGAAGTCTCACCAAGATTATCCTAAAAAATTCATATCTCAGCTTGAAACGCCACGAAAACCAAGATATCTCCGGTTCTGCACATCAAACGTACTGTGCAGTGGTGAAAACACCAGAAAACGTGTTTCTCGCATTAAGTAGCTCGAAAAGAGCGGTCTCGAAGGTTCTGCATACTTCTGACAGAGGTCTCACCAAGCTTATCGTAGAAAATGCATATCTCAGCTTGAAACCCGACGAAAACCATAATATCTCCGGTTCTGCATATCCAACGCACTGTGGAGTGGTGAAAACACCAGATAACGTGTTTCTCGCATTAAATAGCTCGAAAAGATCGATCCCGATGATTCTGCATACTTCTGACTGAAGTCTCACCAATATTATCGCAGATAATGCCTATCTCAGCTAGAAACATCACGAAAATCAAGATGTCGCCGGTTCTGCATATCAAACGCACTGTGGAGTGGTAAAAACACCAGATAACGTGTTTCTCGCATTAAATAGCTCGAAACGAGCGATCTAGATGATTCTGCATACTTCGGACTGAAGTCTCACCAAGATTATCGCAGAAAATGCATATCCCAGCTGGAAACACCACGAAAATCAAGATGTCGCCGGTTCTGCATATCAAACGCACTGTGGAGTGGTGAATACACCAGAAAACGTGTTTCCCGCATTAAATAGCTCGAAAAGAGCGATCTAGATGATTCTGCATATTTCTGACTGAAGTCTCACCAATATTATCGCTGAAAATGCCTATCTCAGCTAGAAACATCACGAAAATTAAGATGTCGCCGGTTCTGCATATCAAACCCACTGTGGAGTAGTGAAAACAACCAGATAACGTGTTTCTCGCATTAAATAGCTCGAATAGAGCGATCTCGATGATTCTGCATACTTCTGACTGAAGACTCACCAAGATTATCGCAGAAAATGCCTATCTCAGCTGGAAACCCCACGAAAACCACGATGTCGCCGGTTCTGCATATCAAACGCACTGTGGGGTGGTGAAAACACCAGAAAACGTGTTTCTCGCATTAAGTAGCTCGAAAAGAGCGTTCTCGAAGATTCTGCATACTTCTGACTGAGGTCTCACCAATATTATCGTAGAAAATGCATATCTCAGCTTGAAACCCGACCGAAACGAAGATATCTCCGGTTCTGCATATCAAACGCACTGTGGGGTGGTGAAAACACCAGAGAACGTGTTTCTCGCATTAAACAGCTCGAAAAGAGCGATCTAGATTATTCTGCATCCTTCTGACAGAAGACTCACCAATATTATCGCAGAGAATGCATATCTCAGCTGGAAACACCACGAAAATCAAGATGTCGCCGGTTCTGCATATCAGACGCACTGTGGAGTGGGGAAAAAACCAGAAAACGTGTTTCTCGCATTAAGTAGCTCGAAAAGAGCGTTCTCGAAGATTCTGCATACTTCTCATAGAGGAAACACCAAGATTATCGCAGAAAATGCATATTTCAGCTGGAAACCCCACGAAAACCACGATGTCGCCGGTTCTGCATATCAAACCCACTGTGGAGTAGTGAAAACAACCAGATAACGTGTTTCTCGCATTAAATAGCTCGAATAGAGCGATCTCGATGATTCTGCATACTTCTCATAGAGGAAACACCAAAATTATCGCAGAAAATGCCTATCTCAGCTAGAAACATCACGAAAATCAAGATGTCGCCGGTTCTGCATATCAAACGCACTGTGGAGTGGTAAAAACAACAGATAACGTGTTTCTCGCATTAAATAGCTCGAAACGAGCGATCTAGATGATTCTGCATACTTCTGACTGAAGTCTCACCAAGATTATCGCAGAAAATGCATATCCCAGCTGGAAACACCACGAAAATCAAGATGTCGCCGGTTCTGCATATCAAACCCACTGTGGAGTAGTGAAAACAACCAGATAACGTGTTTTTCGCATTAAATAGCTGGAATAGAGCGATCTCGATGATTCTGCATACTTCTCATAGAGGAAACACCAAGATTATCGCAGAAAATGCATATTTCAGCTGGAAACCCCACGAAAACCAAGTTATCGGCGGCTCTACATATCAAACGCACTGTGGAGTGGTCAAAACACCAGACAACGTGTTTCTCGCATTAAATTGCTCGAAAAGAGCGATATCGATGATTCTGCATTCTTCGGACAGAAGTCTCACCAATATTATCGCAGAAAATGCATATCTCAGCTTGAAACCCGACGAAAACCACGATGTCGCCGGTTCTGCATATCGAACGCACTGTGGGGTGGTGAAAACACCAGAAAACGTGTTTCTCCCATTAAGTAGCTCGAAAAGAGCGTTCTCGAAGATTCTGCATACTTCTGACAGAGGTCTCACCAATATTGTCGTAGAAAATGCATATCTCAGCTTGAAACCCGACCGAAACGAAGATACCTCCGGTTCTGCATGTCTAACGTACTGTGGAGTGGCGAATACACCAGAAAACGTGTTTCCCGCATTAAATAGCTCGAAAAGAGCGATCTAGATGATTCTGCATACTTATGGGAGAAGACTCACCAAGCTTATCGCAGAAAATGCATATCTCAGCTGGAAACACCACGAAAATCAAGATATCGCCGGTTCTGCATATCAGACGCACTGTGGAGTGGTGAAAACACCAGAAAACGTGTTTCTCGCATTAACTAGCTCGAAAAGAGCGTTCTCGATGATTCTGCATACTTCTCATAGAGGAAACACCAAGATTATCGCAGAAAATGCATATTTCAGCTGGAAACCCCACGAAAACCAAGTTATCGGCGGTTCTACATATCAAACGCACTGTGGAGTGGTCAAAACACCAGACAACGTGTTTCTCGCATTAAATAGCTCGAAAAGAGCGATATCGATGATTCTGCATTCTTCGGACAGAAGTCTCACCAATATTATCGCAGAAAATGCATATCTCAGCTTGAAACCCGACGAAAACCACGATGTCGCCGGTTCTGCATATCGAACGCACTGTGAAGTGGTCAAAACACCAGATAACGTGTTTCTCGCATTAAGTAGCTCTAAAAGAGCGATCTAGATGATTCTGCATACTTCTTACTGAAGTCTCACCAAGATTATCGCAGATAATGCATATCTCAGCTCGAAACCTCACGAAAATCAAGATGTTGCCGGTTCTGCAAATCAAACGCACTGTGGAGTGGTGAAAACAACCAGAGAACGTGTTTCGCGCATTAAATAGCTCGAATAGTGCGATCTCGATGATTCTGCATATTTCGGACAGAAGTCTCACCCAGATTATCGTAAAAAATGCATATCTCAGCTTGAAACCCCACGAAAACCAAGATATCGCTGGTACTGCATATCAAACGCACTGTGGAGTGGTGAAAACACGCGATAACGTGTTTCTCGCATTAAATAGCTCGAAAAGAGCGTTCTCGAAGATCCTGCATACTTCTGACAGAAGTCTCACCAAGATTATCGTAGAAAATGCATATCTCAGCTTGAAACCCGACGAAACCCGGGTTATCTCCGGTTCTGCACATCATACGCACTGTGGAGTGGTGAAAACACCAGTTAACGTGTTTCGTGCATTAAATAGCTCGAAAAGAGCGATCTCGATGATTCTGCATACTTCGGACAGATGTCTCACCAAGATTATCGCAGAAAATGCATATTTCAGCTTGAAACCCCACGAAAACCAAGATATCCCCGGTTCTGCATATCCAACGAACAGTGGTGTGGTGAAAACGCCAGAAAACGTGTTCCTCGCACTAAATAGCTCGAAAAGAGCGATCCCGATGATTCTGCATACTTCTGACTGAGGTCTCACCAATATTATCGTAGAAAATGCATATCTCAGCTTGAAACCCGACCGAAACGAAGATATCTCCGGTTCTGCATATCAAACGCACTGTGGGGTGGTGAAAACACCAGAGAACGTGTTTCTCGCATTAAACAGCTCGAAAAGAGCGATCTAGATGATTCTGCATCCTTCTGACAGAAGACTCACCAAGATTATCGCAGAAAATGCATATCTCAGCTGGAAACCCCGCGAAAACCAAGATATCGCCGGTTCTGCATATCAGACGCACCGTGGAGTGGTGAAAACACCAGAAAACGTGTTTCCCGCATTAAATAGCTCGAAAAGAGCGATCTAGATGATTCTGCATACTTCTGACTGAACACTCACCAAGATTATCGCAGAAAATGCATATCTCAGCTTGAAACCCGACCGAAACGAAGATATCGCCGGTTCTGCATTTCTAACGTACTGTGGAGTGGTGAATACACCAGAAAACGTGTTTCCCGAATTAAATAGCTCGAAGAGAGCGATCTAGATGATTCTGCATACTGCTGACTGAAGTCTCACCAATATTATCGCAGAGAATGCATATCTCAGCTAGAAACATCACGAAAATCAAGATATCGCCGGTTCGGCACATCAAACGTACTGTGGAGTGGTGAAAACACCAGAAAACGTGTTTCTCGCATTAAGTAGCTCGAAAAGAGCGTTCTCGAAGATTCTGCATACTTCTGACAGAGGTCTCACCAATATTATCGTAGAAAATGCATATCTCAGCTTGTAACCCGACCGAAACGAAGATATCTCCGGTTCTGCATGTCTAACGTACTGTGGAGTGGTGAATACACCAGAAAACTTGTTTCTCGCATTAAATAGCTCGAAAAGAGCGATCTAGATGATTCTGCATACTTCTGGCAGAAGACTCACCAAGATTATCGCCGAAAATGCATATCTCAGCTGGAAACACCACGAAAATCAAGATATCGCCGGTTCTGCATATCAAACGCACTGTGGAGTGGTGAAAACAACCAGATATCGTGTTTCTCGCATTAAGTTGCTCGAAAAGAGCGATCTCGAAGATTCTGCATACTTCTGACAGACGTCTCACCAAGATTATCGTAGAAAATGCAATCCTCAGCTTGAAACCCGTCGAAATCCAAAATGTCGCCGGTTCTGCATATCAAACGCACTGTGGAGTGGTGAAAACACCGGATATCGTTTCTCTCGCATTAAATATCTCGAAAAGAGCGATCCCGATGATTCTGCATACTTCTGGCAGAAGACTCACCAAGATTATCGCAGAAAATGCATATCCCAGCTGGAAACACCACGAAAATCAAGATGTCGCCGGTTCTGCATATCAAACGCACTGTGGAGTGGTGAATACACCAGAAAACGTGTTTCCCGCATTAAATAGCTCGAAAAGAGCGATCTAGATGATTCTGCATACTTCTGACTGAAGTCTCACCAATATTATCGCTGAAAATGCCAATCTCAGCTAGAAACATCACGAAAATTAAGATGTCGCCGGTTCTGCATATCAAACCCACTGTGGAGTAGTGAAAACAACCAGATAACGTGTTTTTCGCATTAAATAGCTGGAATAGAGCGATCTCGATGATTCTGCATACTTCTCATAGAGGAAACACCAAGATTATCGCAGAAAATACATATTTCAGCTGGAAACCCCACGAAAACCAAGTTATCGGCGGCTCTACATATCAAACGCACTGTGGAGTGGTCAAAATACCAGACAACGTGTTTCTCGCATTAAATAGCTCGAAAAGAGCGATATCGATGATTCTGCATACTTCGGACAGAAGTCTCACCAATATTATCGCAGAAAATGCATATCTCAGCTTGAAACCCGACGAAAACCACGATGTCGCCGGTTCTGCATATCGAACGCACTGTGGGGTGGTGAAAACACCAGAAAACGTGTTTCTCCCATTAAGTAGCTCGAAAAGAGCGTTCTCGAAGATTCTGCATACTTCTGACAGAGGTCTCACCAATATTGTCGTAGAAAATGCATATCTCAGCTTGAAACCCGACCGAAATGAAGATACCTCCGGTTCTGCATGTCTAACGTACTGTGGAGTGGCGAATACACCAGAAAACGTGTTTCCCGCATTAAATAGCTCGAAAAGAGCGATCTAGATGATTCTGCATACTTATGGGAGAAGACTCACCAAGCTTATCGCAGAAAACGCATATCTCAGCTGGAAACACCACGAAAATCAAGATATCGCCGGTTCTGCATATCAAACGCACTGTGGAGTGGTGAAAACAACCAGATATCGTGTTTCTCGCATTAAGTTGCTCGAAAAGAGCGATCTCGAAGATTCTGCATACTTCTGACAGACGTCTCACCAAGATTATCGTAGAAAATGCAATCCTCAGCTTGAAACCCGTCGAAATCCAAAATGTCGCCGGTTCTGCATATCAAACGCACTGTGGAGTGGTGAAAACACCGGATATCGTTTTTCTCGCATTAAATAGCTCGAAAAGAGCGATCCCGATGATTCTGCATACTTCTGACTGAAGTCTCACCAAGATTATCGCAGAAAATGCATATCCCAGCTGGAAACACCACGAAAATCAAGATGTCGCCGGTTCTGCATATCAAACCCACTGTGGAGTAGTGAAAACAACCAGATAACGTGTTTTTCGCATTAAATAGCTGGAATAGAGCGATCTCGATGATTCTGCATACTTCTCATAGAGGAAACACCAAGATTATCGCAGAAAATGCATATTTCAGCTGGAAACCCCACGAAAACCAAGTTATCGGCGGTTCTACATATCAAACGCACTGTGAAGTGGTCAAAACACCAGATAACGTGTTTCTCGCATTAAGTAGCTCTAAAAGAGCGATCTAGATGATTCTGCATACTTCTTACTGAAGTCTCACCAAGATTATCGCAGATAATGCATATCTCAGCTCGAAACCTCACGAAAATCAAGATGTTGCCGGTTCTGCAAATCAAACGCACTGTGGAGTGGTGAAAACAACCAGAGAACGTGTTTCGCGCATTAAATAGCTCGAATAGTGCGATCTCGATGATTCTGCATATTTCGGACAGAAGTCTCACCCAGATTATCGTAAAAAATGCATATCTCAGCTTGAAACCCCACGAAAACCAAGATATCGCTGGTACTGCATATCAAACGCACTGTGGAGTGGTGAAAACACCCGATAACGTGTTTCTCGCATTAAATAGCTCGAAAAGAGCGTTCTCGAAGATCCTGCATACTTCTGACAGAAGTCTCACCAAGATTATCGTAGAAAATGCATATCTCAGCTTGAAACCCGACGAAACCCGGGTTATCTCCGGTTCTGCACATCATACGCACTGTGGAGTGGTGAAAACACCAGTTAACGTGTTTCGTGCATTAAATAGCTCGAAAAGAGCGATCTCGATGATTCTGCATACTTCGGACAGATGTCTCACCAAGATTATCGCAGAAAATGCATATTTCAGCTTGAAACCCCACGAAAACCAAGATATCCCCGGTTCTGCATATCCAACGAACAGTGGTGTGGTGAAAACGCCAGAAAACGTGTTCCTCGCACTAAATAGCTCGAAAAGAGCGATCCCGATGATTCTGCATACTTCGGACAGAAGTCTCACCAAGATTATCGCAGAAAATGCATATCTCAGCTTGAAACCCCAGGAAAACCAAGATATCTCCGGTTCTGCATATCCAACGAACAGAGGTGTGGTGAAAACCCCAAAAAACGTGTTTCTCGCATTAAATAGCTCGAAAAGAGCGCTCTCGATTTTTCTGCATACTTCTGACTGAAGTCTCACCAAGATTATCGCAGAAAATGCATATCCCAGCTGGAAACACCACGAAAATCAATATGTCGCCGGTTCTGCATATCAAACGCACTGTGGAGTGGTGAAAACACCAGATAACGTGTTTCTCGCATTAAATAGCTCCAAACGAGCGATCTAGATGATTCTGCATACTTCTGACTGAAGTCTCACCAATATTATCGCAGAAAATGCATATCTCATATAGAAACCTCACGAAAATCAAGATGTCGCCGGTTCTGCATATCAAACGCACTATGGAGTGGTGAAAACAACCAGATAACGGGTTTCTCGCATTAAATAGCTCGAAACGAGCGATCTAGATGATTCTGCGTACTTCTGACTGAAGTCTCACCAAGATTATCGCAGAAAATGCATATCTCAGCTGGAAACACCACGAAAATCAAGATATCGCCGGTTCTGCATATCAGACGCACTGTGGAGTGGTGAAAACACCAGAAAACGTGTTTCTCGCATTAAACAGCTCGAAAAGAGCGATCTAGATGATTCTGCATCCTTCTGACAGAAGACTCACCAAGATTATCGCAGAAAATGCATATCTCAGCTGGAAACCCCGCGAAAACCAAGATATCGCCAGTTCTGCACATCAAACGTACTGTGGAGTGGTGAAAACACCAGAAAACGTGTTTCTCGCATTAAGTAGCTCGAAAAGAGCGTTCTCGAAGATTCTGCATACTTCTGACAGAGGTCTCACCAATATTATCGTAGAAAATGCATATCTCAGCTTGTAACCCGACCGAAACGAAGATATCTCCGGTTCTGCATGTCTAACGTACTGTGGAGTGGTGAATACACCAGAAAACTTGTTTCTCGCATTAAATAGCTCGAAAAGAGCGATCTAGATGATTCTGCATACTTCTGGCAGAAGACTCACCAAGATTATCGCCGAAAATGCATATCTCAGCTGGAAACACCACGAAAATCAAGATATCGCCGGTTCTGCATATCAAACGCACTGTGGAGTGGTGAAAACAACCAGATATCGTGTTTCTCGCATTAAGTTGCTCGAAAAGAGCGATCTCGAAGATTCTGCATACTTCTGACAGACGTCTCACCAAGATTATCGTAGAAAATGCAATCCTCAGCTTGAAACCCGTCGAAATCCAAAATGTCGCCGGTTCTGCATATCAAACGCACTGTGGAGTGGTGAAAACACCGGATATCGTTTCTCTCGCATTAAATAGCTCGAAAAGAGCGATCCCGATGATTCTGCATACTTCTGACTGAAGTCTCACCAAGATTATCGCAGAAAATGCATATCCCAGCTGGAAACACCACGAAAATCAAGATGTCGCCGGTTCTGCATATCAAACGCACTGTGGAGTGGTGAATACACCAGAAAACGTGTTTCCCGCATTAAATAGCTCGAAAAGAGCGATCTAGATGATTCTGCATACTTCTGACTGAAGTCTCACCAATATTATCGCTGAAAATGCCAATCTCAGCTAGAAACATCACGAAAATTAAGATGTCGCCGGTTCTGCATATCAAACCCACTGTGGAGTAGTGAAAACAACCAGATAACGTGTTTTTCGCATTAAATAGCTGGAATAGAGCGATCTCGATGATTCTGCATACTTCTCATAGAGGAAACACCAAGATTATCGCAGAAAATGCATATTTCAGCTGGAAACCCCACGAAAACCAAGTTATCGGCGGCTCTACATATCAAACGCACTGTGGAGTGGTCAAAACACCAGACAACGTGTTTCTCGCATTAAATAGCTCGAAAAGAGCGATATCGATGATTCTGCATACTTCGGACAGAAGTCTCACCAATATTATCGCAGAAAATGCATATCTCAGCTTGAAACCCGACGAAAACCACGATGTCGCCGGTTCTGCATATCGAACGCACTGTGGGGTGGTGAAAACACCAGAAAACGTGTTTCTCCCATTAAGTAGCTCGAAAAGAGCGTTCTCGAAGATTCTGCATACTTCTGACAGAGGTCTCACCAATATTGTCGTAGAAAATGCATATCTCAGCTTGAAACCCGACCGAAATGAAGATACCTCCGGTTCTGCATGTCTAACGTACTGTGGAGTGGCGAATACACCAGAAAACGTGTTTCCCGCATTAAATAGCTCGAAAAGAGCGATCTAGATGATTCTGCATACTTATGGGAGAAGACTCACCAAGCTTATCGCAGAAAATGCATATCTCAGCTGGAAACACCACGAAAATCAAGATATCGCCGGTTCTGCATATCAAACGCACTGTGGAGTGGTGAAAACAACCAGATATCGTGTTTCTCGCATTAAGTTGCTCGAAAAGAGCGATCTCGAAGATTCTGCATACTTCTGACAGACGTCTCACCAAGATTATCGTAGAAAATGCAATCCTCAGCTTGAAACCCGTCGAAATCCAAAATGTCGCCGGTTCTGCATATCAAACGCACTGTGGAGTGGTGAAAACACCGGATATCGTTTTTCTCGCATTAAATAGCTCGAAAAGAGCGATCCCGATGATTCTGCATACTTCTGACTGAAGTCTCACCAAGATTATCGCAGAAAATGCATATCCCAGCTGGAAACACCACGAAAATCAAGATGTCGCCGGTTCTGCATATCAAACCCACTGTGGAGTAGTGAAAACAACCAGATAACGTGTTTTTCGCATTAAATAGCTGGAATAGAGCGATCTCGATGATTCTGCATACTTCTCATAGAGGAAACACCAAGATTATCGCAGAAAATGCATATTTCAGCTGGAAACCCCACGAAAACCAAGTTATCGGCGGTTCTACATATCAAACGCACTGTGAAGTGGTCAAAACACCAGATAACGTGTTTCTCGCATTAAGTAGCTCTAAAAGAGGGATCTAGATGATTCTGCATACTTCTTACTGAAGTCTCACCAAGATTATCGCAGATAATGCATATCTCAGCTCGAAACCTCACGAAAATCAAGATGTTGCCGGTTCTGCAAATCAAACGCACTGTGGAGTGGTGAAAACAACCAGAGAACGTGTTTCGCGCATTAAATAGCTCGAATAGTGCGATCTCGATGATTCTGCATATTTCGGACAGAAGTCTCACCCAGATTATCGTAAAAAATGCATATCTCAGCTTGAAACCCCACGAAAACCAAGATATCGCTGGTACTGCATATCAAACGCACTGTGGAGTGGTGAAAACACCCGATAACGTGTTTCTCGCATTAAATAGCTCGAAAAGAGCGTTCTCGAAGGTCCTGCATACTTCTGACAGAAGTCTCACCAAGATTATCGTAGAAAATGCATATCTCAGCTTGAAACCCGACGAAACCCGGGTTATCTCCGGTTCTGCACATCATACGCACTGTGGAGTGGTGAAAACACCAGTTAACGTGTTTCGTGCATTAAATAGCTCGAAAAGAGCGATCTCGATGATTCTGCATACTTCGGACAGATGTCTCACCAAGATTATCGCAGAAAATGCATATTTCAGCTTGAAACCCCACGAAAACCAAGATATCCCCGGTTCTGCATATCCAACGAACAGTGGTGTGGTGAAAACGCCAGAAAACGTGTTCCTCGCACTAAATAGCTCGAAAAGAGCGATCCCGATGATTCTGCATACATCGGACAGAAGTCTCACCAAGATTATCGCAGAAAATGCATATCTCAGCTTGAAACCCCAGGAAACCCAAGATATCTCCGGTTCTGCATATCCAACGAACAGAGGTGTGGTGAAAACCCCAAAAAACGTGTTTCTCGCATTAAATAGCTCGAAAAGAGCGCTCTCGATTTTTCTGCATACTTCTGACTGAAGTCTCACCAAGATTATCGCAGAAAATGCATATCCCAGCTGGAAACACCACGAAAATCAAGATGTCGCCGGTTCTGCATATCAAACGCACTGTGGAGTGGTGAAAACACCAGATAACGTGTTTCTCGCATTAAATAGCTCCAAACGAGCGATCTAGATGATTCTGCATACTTCTGACTGAAGTCTCACCAATATTATCGCAGAAAATGCATATCTCATCTAGAAACCTCACGAAAATCAAGATGTCGCCGGTTCTACATATCAAACGCACTATGGAGTGGTGAAAACAACCAGATAACGGGTTTCTCGCATTAAATAGCTCGAAACGAGCGATCTAGATGATTCTGCGTACTTCTGACTGAAGTCTCACCAAGATTATCGCAGAAAATGCATATCTCAGCTGGAAACACCACGAAAATCAAGATATCGCCGGTTCTGCATATCAGACGCACTGTGGAGTGGTGAAAACACCAGAAAACGTGTTTCTCGCATTAACTAGCTCGAAAGGAGCGTTCTCGATGATTCTGCATACTTCTCATAGATGAAACAACAAGATTATCGCAGAAAATGCATATTTCAGCTGGAAACCCCACGAAAACCAAGTTATCGGCGGCTCTACATATCAAACGCACTGTGGAGTGGTCAAAACACCAGACAACGTGTTTCTCGCATTAAATAGCTCGAAAAGAGCGATATCGATGATTCTGCATACTTCGGACAGAAGTCTCACCAATATTATCGCAGAAAATGCATATCTCAGCTTGAAACCCGACGAAAACCACGATGTCGCCGGTTCTGCATATCAAACGCACTGTGGGGTGGTGAAAACACCAGAAAACGTGTTTCTCGCATTAAGTAGCTCGAAAAGAGCGTTCTCGAAGGTTCTGCATACTTCTGACAGAGGTCTCACCAATATTGTCGTAGAAAATGCATACCTCAGCTTGAAACCCGACCGAAACGAAGATACCTCCGGTTCTGCATGTCTAACGTACTGTGGAGTGGTGAATACACCACATAACGTGTTGCTCGCATTAAATAGCTCTAAAAGAGCGATATCGATGATTCTGCATACTTCGGACAGAAGTCTCACCAATATTATCGCAGAAAATGCATATCTCAGCTTGAAACCTCACGAACATCAAGATGTCGCCGGTTCTGCATATCAAACGCACTGTGGAGTGCTGAAAACACCAGATAACGTGTTTCTCGCATTAAATAGCTCGATAAGAGCGATCGCGATGATTCTGCATACTTCTGACAGAAGTCTCACCAAGATTATCGTAGAAAATGCATATCTCAGCTTGAACCCCGACGAAATCCAAGATGTCGCCGGTTCTGCATATCAAACGCACTGTGGAGTGGTGGAAACACCAGTTAACGTGTTTCTCGCATCAAATAGCTCGAAAAGAGCGATCTCGATGATTCTGCATACTTCGGACAGAAGTCTCACCAAGATTATCGTAAAAAATGCATATCTCAGCTTGAAACCCAACGAAAGCCAAGATATCGCTGGTTCTGCATATCAAACGCACTGTGGAGTGGTGAAAACCCCTGACAAGGTTTTTCTCGGATTAACTAGCTCGAAAAGAGCGATCTCGATGATTCAGCCTAATTCGGACAGAAGTCTCTCCATGTTTATCGCAGAAAATGCATATCTCAGCTTGAAACCCCACGAAAACCAAGATATCGCTGGTTCTGCATATCAAACGCACTGTGGAGTGCTGAAAACACCAGATAACGTTTTGTCGCGTTAAATAGCTCGAATAGAGCGATCTCGATGATTCTGCATACTTCGGACAGAAGTCTCACCAAGATTATCGCTGAAAATGCATATCTCAGCTTGAAACCCCACGAAAACTCAGATATCGCCGGTTCTGCATATCAAACCAACTGTGGAGTGGTGAAAACACCAGACAACGTGTTTCTCGCATTAAATAGATCGAAAAGTGCGATCTCGATGATTCTGCATACTTCTAACCGAAGTCTCACCATGATTATCGCAGAAAATGCATATCTCTGCTAGAAACCCCGCGAAAACCAAGATATCTCCGGTTCTGCACATCCAACGAACTGTGGTGTGGTGAAAACCCCAGAAAACGTGTTTCTCGCATTAAATAGCTCGAAAAGAGCGCTCTTGATGTTTCTGCATAGTTCGGACAGATGTTTCACCAAGATTATCGTAGAAAAAGCATATCTCAACTTGAAACCCGACGAAAACCAAACATCGCCGGTTCTGCATATCAAACCAACTGTGGAGTGGTGAAAACACCAGTTAACGTGTTTCTCGCATTAAATAGCTGGAAACGAGCGATCTCGATGATTAAGCATACTTCGGACAGATTTCTCACCAAGATTATCGCAGAAAATGCACATCTGAGCTTGAAACTCCACGAAAACCAGGATATCGTCGGTTCTGCATATCACACGCACTGTGGAGTGGTGAAAACACCAGATAACGTGTTTCTCCCATTAAATAGCTGGAAACGAGCGATCTCGATGATTAAGCATACTTCGGACAGATTTCTCACCAAGATTATCGCAGGAATTGCATATCTCAGCTTGAACCCCGACGAAATCCAAGATGTCGCCCGTTCTGCATATCAAACGCACTGTGGAGTGGTGAAAACAACCAGATATCGTGTTTCTCGCATTAAGTTGCTCGAAAAGAACGATCTCGAAGATTCTGCATACTTCTGGCAGAAGACTCACCTAGATTATCGCAGAAAATGCATATCTCTGCTAGAAACCCCACGAAAACCAAGATATCACCTGTTCTGCATATACAACGAACTGTGGAGTGGTGAAAACACCAGATAACGTGTTTCTCGCATTAACTAGCTCGAAATGAGCGATCTCGAAGATTCTGCATACTTCTGACTGAAGTCTCACCAAGATTATCGCAGAAAATGCATATTTCAGCTTGAAACCCCACGAAAACCAAGATATCGCCGGTTCTGCATATCATACGCACTGTGGAGTGCTGAAAACACCAGATATCGTTTTTCTCGCTTTAACTAGCTCGAAATGAGCGATCTCGAAGATTCTGCATACTTCTGACTGAAGTCTCACCAAGATTATCGCAGAAAATGCATATCTCAGCTTGAAACCCCACGAAAACCCAGATATCGCCGGTTCTGCATATCAAACCAACTGTGGAGTGGTGAAAACACCAGACAACGTGTTTCTCGCATTAAATAGATCGAAATGTGCGATCTCGATGATTCTGCATACTTCTAACAGAAGTCTCACCATGATTATCGCAGAAAATGCATATCTCTGCTAGAAACTCCACGAAAACCAAGATATCTCCTGATCTGCATATCCAACGAACTGTGGAGTGGTGAAAACCCCAGAAAACTTGTTTCTCGCATTAAATAGCTCGAAAAGTACGATCTCGATGACTCTGCATACTTCGGACAGAAGTCTCACCAAGATTATCGCAGACAATGCATATCTCAGCTTGAAACCCCACGAAAACCAAGATATCGCCGGTTCTGCATATCATACGCACTGTGGAGTGCTGAAAACACCAGATATCGTGTTTTTCGCATTAAATAGCTCGAAAAGTGCGATCTAGATGATTCTGCATACTTCTAACAGAAGTCTCACCAAGCTTATCGCAGAAAATGCATATCTGAGCTTGAAACCCCACGAAAATCAAGATGTCGCCGCTTCTGCATATCAAACGCACTGTGGAGTGGTGAAAACAAACAGATATCGTGTTTCTCGCATTAAGTAGCTCGAAAAGAACGATCTCGAAGATTCTGCATACTTCTGACAGACGTCTCACCAAGATTATCGCAGAAAATGCATATCTCTGCTAGAAACCCCACGAAAACCAAGATATCTCCTGTTCTGCATATACAACGAACTGTGGAGTGGTGAAAACACCAGATAACGTGTTTCTCGCATTAACTAGCTCGAAATGAGCGATCTCGAAGATTCTGCATACTTCTGACTGAAGTCTCACCAAGATTATCGCAGAAAATGCATATTTCAGCTTGAAACCCCACGAAAACCAAGATATCGCCGGTTCTGCATATCATACGCACTGTGGAGTGCTGAAAACACCAGATATCGTTTTTCTCGCTTCAACTAGCTCGAAATGAGCGATCTCGAAGATTCTGCATACTTCTGACTGAAGTCTCACCAAGATTATCGCAGAAAATGCATATCTCAGCTTGAAACCCCACGAAAACCCAGATATCGCCGGTTCTGCATATCAAACCAACTGTGGAGTGGTGAAAACACCAGACAACGTGTTTCTCGCATTAAATAGATCGAAATGTGCGATCTCGATGATTCTGCATACTTCTAACAGAAGTCTCACCATGATTATCGCAGAAAATGCATATCTCTGCTAGAAACTCCACGAAAACCAAGATATCTCCTGATCTGCATATCCAACGAACTGTGGAGTGGTGAAAACCCCAGAAAACTTGTTTCTCGCATTAAATAGCTCGAAAAGTACGATCTCGATGACTCTGCATACTTCGGACAGAAGTCTCACCAAGATTATCGCAGACAATGCATATCTCAGCTTGAAACCCCACGAAAACCAAGATATCGCCGGTTCTGCATATCATACGCACTGTGGAGTGCTGAAAACACCAGATATCGTGTTTTTCGCATTAAATAGCTCGAAAAGTGCGATCTAGATGATTCTGCATACTTCTAACAGAAGTCTCACCAAGCTTATCGCAGAAAATGCATATCTGAGCTTGAAACCCCACGAAAATCAAGATGTCGCCGCTTCTGCATATCAAACGCACTGTGGAGTGGTGAAAACAACCAGATAACGTGTTTCTCGAATTAAATAGCTCGGAAAGAACGATCTAGATTATTCTGCATACTTCTGCCAGAAGTCTCACCAAGATTATCGTAGAAAATGCATATCTCAGCTTGAACCCCGACGAAATCCAAGATGTCGCCGGTACTGCATGTCAAACGCACTGTGGAGTGGTGAAAACACCAGATAACGTGTATCTCGCATTAAGTAGCTCGAAAAGAGCGATCTCGAAGATTCTGCATCCTTCTGAGAGAAGTCTCACCAAGATTATCGTAGAAAATGCATATCTCAGCTTGAAACCCCACGAAAACTGAGGTATCACTGGTTCTGCATATCAAACGCACTGTGGAGTGCTGAAAACACCAGATAACGTTTTGTCGCATTAAATAGTTCGAATAGAGCGATCTCGATGATTAAGCATACTTCGGACAGAAGTCTCACCAAGATTATCGTAAAAAGTGCATATCTCAGCTTGAAACCCCAGGAAAACCAAGATGTCTCCGGTTCTGCATATCCAACGAACTGTGGTGTGGTGAAAACCCCAGAAAACGTGATTCTCGCATTAAATAGCTCGATAAGAGCGATCCCGATGATTCTGCATACTTCGGACAGAAGTCTCACCAAGATTGTCGCAGAAAATGCATATCTCAGCTTGAAACCCCAGGAAAACCACGATATCTCCGGTTCTGCATATCCAACGAACTGTGGTGTGGTGAAAACCCCAGAAAACGTGATTCTCGCATTAAATAGCTCGATAAGAGCGATCCCGATGATTCTGCATACTTCGGACAGAAGTCTCACCAAGATTGTCGCAGAAAATGCATATCTCAGCTTGAAACCCCAGGAAAACCAAGATATCTCCGGTTCTGCATATCCAACGAACTGTGGTGTGGTGAAAACCCCAGAAAACGTGATTCTCGCATTAAATAGCTCGATAAGAGCGATCCCGATGATTCTGCATACTTCGGACAGAAGTCTCACCATGATTGTCGCAGAAAATGCATATCTCAGCTTGAAACCCCACGAAAACCAAGATATCTCCGGTTCAGCATATCCAACGAACTGTGGTGTGGTGAAAACCCCAGAAAACGTGATTCTCGCATTAAATAGCTCGAAAAGAGTGCTCTCGATGTTTCTGCATACTTCGGACAGAAGTCTCACCAAGATTATCGCAGAAAATGCATATCTCAGCTTGAAACCCCACGAAAACCCAGATATCGCTGGTTCTACATATCAAACGGACTGCGGAGTGGTGAAAACACCAGTTAACGTGTTTCTCGCATTAAATAGCTCGAAAAGAGCGATCTAGATGATTCTGCAAACTTCTGACAGAAGTCTCACCAAGATTATCGTAGAAAATGCATATCTCAGTTTGAAACCCGACGAAATCCAAGATGTCGCCAGTTCTGCATATCAAACCCACTGTGGAGTGGTGAAAACACCGGATGACGTGTTTCTCGCATTAAATAGCTCGAAAAGAGCGATCTCGATGATTCTGCATACATCGGACAGAAGTCTCACCAAGAATATCGCAGAAAATGCATATTTCAGCTTGAAACCCCACGAAAACCAAGATATCTCCGGTTCTGCATATCCAACGAACAGTGGTGTGGTGAAATCGCCAGAAAACGTGTTTCTCGCATTAAATAGCTCGAAAAGAGCGATCCCGATGATTCTGCATACTTCGGACAGAAGTCTCACCAAGATTGTCGCAGAAAATGCATATCTCAACTTGAAACCCGACGAAAACCAAACATCGCGGGTTCTGCATATCAAACCAACTGTGGAGTGGTGAAAACACCAGACAACGTGTTTCTCGCATTAAATAGATCGAAAAGTGCGATCTCGATGATTCTGCATACTTCTAACAGAAGTCTCACCATGATTATCGCAGAAAATGCATATCTCTGCTAGAAACCCCACGAAAACCAAGATATCGCTGGTTCTGCATATCAAACGCACTGTGGAGTGGTGAAAACACCAGATAACGTGTTTCTCGCATTAAATAGATCGAAAAGTGCGATCTCGATGATTCTGCATACTTCTGACAGAAGTCTCACCATGATTATCGCAGAAAATGCATATCTCAACTTGTTACCCTACGACAGCCAAGATGTAGCCGGTTCTGCATATTAAACGCACTGTGGAGTGGTGAAAACACCAGATAACGTGTTTCTCGCATTAACTAGCTCGAAAAGAGGGATCTCGATGATTCTGCATACTTCTGACAGAAGACTCACCAAGATTATCGCAGAAAATGCATGTCTCAGCTTGAAAACCGACGAAATCCAAGATGTCGCTGGTTCCGCATATCAAACGCACTGTGGAGTGGTGAAAACACCAATTAACGTGTTTCTCGCATTAAATAGCTCGAAAAGAGGGATCTCGATGATTCTGCATACTTCTGACAGAAGACTCACCAAGATTATCGCAGAAAATGCATATCTCAGCTGGAAACACCACGAAAATCAAGATATCATCGGTTCTGCATATCAAACGCACTGTGGAATGTTGAAAACACCAGAAAACTTGTTTTTTCGCATTAAATAGCTCGAAAAGAGCGATATAGAAGATTCTGCATATTTCTGACTGAAGTCTCACCAAGATTATCGCAGAAAATGCATATCTCAGCTTGAAACCTCACGAAAATCAAGATGTCGCCCGTTCTGCATATCAAACGCACTGTGGAGTGGTGAAAACAACCAGATATCGTGTTTCTCGCATTAAGTAGCTCGAAAAGAACGATCTCGAAGATTCTGCATACTTCTGACAGACGTCTCACCAAGATTATCGTAGAAAATGCATATTTCAGCTGGAAACACCACGAAAATCAAGATATCGCCGGTTCTGCATATCAAACGCACTGTGGAATGTTGAAAACACCAGAAAACTTGTTTTTCGCATTAAATAGCTCGAAAAGAGCGATATAGAAGATTCTGCATATTTCTGACATGATGTCTCACCAAGATTATCGCATAAAATGCATATCTCAGCTTGAAACCTCACGAAAATCAAGATGTCGCCCGTTCTGCATATCAAACGCACTGTGGAGTGGTGAAAACAACCAGATATCGTGTTTCTCGCATTAAGTTGCTCGAAAAGAACGATCTCGAAGATTCTGCATACTTCTGGCAGAAGACTCACCTAGATTATCGCAGAAAATGCATATCTCTGCTAGAAACCCCACGAAAACCAAGATATCTCCTGTTCTGCATATACAACGAACTGTGGAGTGGTGAAAACACCAGATAACGTGTTTCTCGCATTAACTAGCTCGAAATGAGCGATCTCGAAGATTCTGCATACTTCTGACTGAAGTCTCACCAAGATTATCGCAGAAAATGCATATCTCAGCTTGAAACCCCACGAAAACCCAGATATCGCCGGTTCTGCATATCAAACAAACTGTGGAGTGGTGAAAACACCAGACAACGTGTTTCTCGCATTAAATAGATCGAAATGTGCGATCTCGATGATTCTGCATACTTCTAACAGAAGTCTCACCATGATTATCGCAGAAAATGCATATCTCTGCTAGAAACTCCACGAAAACCAAGATATCTCCTGATCTGCATATCCAACGAACTGTGGAGTGGTGAAAACCCCAGAAAACGTGTTTCTCGCATTAAATAGCTCGAAAAGTACGATGTCGATGACTCTGCATACTTCGGACAGAAGTCTCACCAAGATTATCGCAGACAATGCATATCTCAGCTTGAAACCCCACGAAAACCAAGATATCGCCGGTTCTGCATATCATACGCACTGTGGAGTGCTGAAAACACCAGATATCGTGTTTCTCGCATTAAATAGCTCGAAAAGTGCAATCTAGATGATTCTGCATACTTCTAACAGAAGTCTCACCAAGCTTATCGCAGAAAATGCATATCTGAGCTTGAAACCCCACGAAAATCAAGATGTCGCCGCTTCTGCATATCAAACGCACTGTGGAGTGGTGAAAACAACCAGATAACGTGTTTCTCGAATTAAATAGCTCGAAAAGAACGATCTAGATTATTCTGCATACTTCTGACAGAAGTCTCACCAAGATTATCGTAGAAAATGCATATCTCAGCTTGAAACCCCACGAAAACTGAGGTATCACTGGTTCAGCATATCAAACGCACTGTGGTGTGGTAAAAACCCCAGAAAACGTGTTTCTCGCATTAAATAGCTCGAAAAGTACGATCTCGATGACCCTGCATACTTCGGACAGAAGCCTCACCAAGATTATCGCATAAAATGCATATCTGAGCTTGAAACCCCACGAAAACCAGGATATCGCTGGTTCTGCATACCAAACGCACTGTGGAGTGGTGAAATCACCAGATAACGTGTTTCTCGCATTAAATATGTCGAAAAGAGCGATCTCGATGTTTCTGCATACTTCGGACAGAGGTCTCACCAAGATTATCGCAGAAAATGCATATCTCAGCTTGAAACCCCACGAAAACCCAGATATCGCCGGTTCTGCATATCAAACGCACTGTGGGGTGGTGAAAACACCAGATAAGGTTTTTCTCGCATTAAATAGCTCAAAAAGTGCGATCTCGATGATTCTGCACACTTCGGACAGATGTCTCACCAAGATTATCGCAGACAATGCACATCTCAGCTTGAAACCCCACGAAAACCAAGATATCGCCGGTTCTGCATATCATACGCACTGTGGAGTGCTGAAAACACCAGATATCCTGTTTCTCGCATTAAATAGCACGAAAAGTGCGATCTCGATGATTCTGCATACTTCGGACAGAATTCTCACCATGATTATCGTAAAAAATGCATATCTCAGCTTGAAACCCCACGAAAACCAAGATATCGTCGGTTCTGCACATCATACGCACTGTGGAGTGGTGAAAACACCAGTTAACATGTCTCTCGCATTAAATAGCTCGAAAAGAGCGATCTCGATGATTCTGCATACATCGGACAGAAGTCTCACCAAGATTATCGCAGGAAATGCATATCTCTGCTAGAAACCCCACGAAAACCAAGATATCTCCTGTTCTGCATATCCAACGAACTGTGGAGTGGTGAAAACCCCAGAAAACGTGTTTCTCGCATTAAATAGCTCGAAAAGAGCGATCCCGATGATTCTGCATACTTCTGACAGAAGTCTCACCATGATTATCGCAGAAAATGCATATCTCTGCTAGAAACCCCACGAAAACCAAGATATCTCCTGTTCTGCATATCCAACGAACTGTGGAGTGGTGAAAACCCCAGAAAACGTGTTTCTCGCATTAAATAGCTCGAAAAGAGCGATCCCGATGATTCTGCATACTTCTGACAGAAGTCTCACCATGATTATCGCAGAAAATGCATATCTCTGCTAGAAACCCCACGAAAACCAAGATATCTCCTGTTCTGCATATCCAACGAACTGTGGAGTGGTGAAAACCCCAGAAAACGTGTTTCTCGCATTAAATAGCTCGAAAAGAGCGATCCCGATGATTCTGCATACTTCTGACAGAAGTCTCACCATGATTATCGCAGAAAATGCATATCTCAGCTTGAAACCCCACGAAAACCCAGATATCGCTGGTTCTACATATCAAACGCACTGCGGAGTGGTGAAAACACCAGATAACGTGTTTCTCGCATTAAATAGCTCGAAAAGAGTGATCTAGATGATTCTGCATACTTCTGTCTGAAGTCTCACCAATATTATCGTAGAAAATGCATATCTCAGCTTGAACCCCGACGAAATCCAAGATGTCGCCGGTTCTGCATATCAAACGCACTGTGGAGTGGTGGAAACACCAGTTAACGTGTTTCTCGCATCAAATAGCTCGAAAGGAGCGATCTCGATGATTCTGCATACTTCGGACAGAAGTCTCACCAAGATTATCGTAAAAAATGCATATCTCAGCTTGAAACCCAACGAAAGCCAAGATATCGCTGGTTCTGCATATCAAACGCACTGTGGAGTGGTGAAAACCCCAGAAAACGTGTTCCTCGCATTAAATAGCTCGAAAAGAGCGATCTCGATGATTCTGCGTACTTCGGACAGAACTCTCACCAAGATTATCGCTGAAAATGCATATCTCAGCTTGAAACCCCACGAAAACCCAGATATCGCCGGTTCTGCATATCAAACCAACTGTGGAGTGGTGAAAACACCAGACAACGTGTTTCTCGCATTAAATAGATCGAAAAGTGCGATCTCGATGATTCTGCATACTTCTAACCGAAGTCTCACCATGATTATCGCAGAAAATGCATATCTCTGCTAGAAACCCCACGAAAACCAAGATATCTCCGGTTCTGCACATCCAACGAACTGTGGTGTGGTGAAAACCCCAGAAAACGTGTTTCGCGCATTAAATAGCTGGAAACGAGCGATCTCGATGATTAAGCATACTTCGCACAGATTTCTCACCAAGATTATCGCAGGAATTGCATATCTTAGCTTGAACCCCGACGAAATCCAAGATATCGCCGGTTCTGCATATCAAACGCTCTGTGGAGTGGTGAAAACACCAGAAAACTTGTTTTTTCGCATTAAATAGCTCGAAAAGAGCGATCTTGATGATTCTGCATACTTCGGACAGATGTTTCTCCAAGATTATCGTAGAAAATGCATATCTCAACTTGAAACCCGACGAAATCCAAGATGTCGCCGGTTCTGCATATCAAACCAACTGTGGAGTGGTGAAAACCCCAGAAAACGTGTTTCTCGCATTAAATAGCTGGAAACGAGCGATCTCGATGATTAAGCATACTTCGGACAGATTTCTCACCAAGATTATCGCAGAAAATGCACATCTGAGCTTGAAACCCCACGAAAACCAGGATATCGTCGGTTCTGCATATCACACGCACTGTGGAGTGGTGAAAACACCAGATAACGTGTTTCTCGCATTAAATAGCTGGAAACGAGCGATCTCGATGATTAAGCATACTTCGCACAGATTTCTCACCAAGATTATCGCAGGAATTGCATATCTTAGCTTGAACCCCGACGAAATCCAAGATGTCGCCGGTTCTGCATATCAAACGCTCTGTGGAGTGGTGAAAACACCAGAAAACTTGTTTTTTCGCATTAAATAGCTCGAAAAGAGCGATCTTGATGATTCTGCATACTTCGGACAGATGTTTCTCCAAGATTATCGTAGAAAATGCATATCTCAACTTGAAACCCGACGAAAACCAAACATCGCCGGTTCTGCATATCAAACCAACTGTGGAGTGGTGAAAACCCCAGAAAACGTGTTTCTCGCATTAAATAGCTCGAAAAGTACGATCTCGATGGCTCTGCATACTTCGGACAGAAGTCTCACCAATATTTTCGCAGAAAATGCATATCTCTGCTTGAAACCCCACGAAAACCCAGATATCGCCGGTTCTGCATATCAAACGCACTGTGGAGTGGTGAAAACACCAGATAACGTTTTGTCGCATTAAATAGCTCGAATAGAGCGATCTCGATGATTCTGCATACTTCGCACAGAAGTCTCACCAAGATTATCGTAAAAAATGCATATCTCAGCTTGAAACCCCACGAATACCAAGATATCGCTGGTACTGCATATCGAACGCACTGTGGAGTGGTGAAAACCCCACAAAACGTGTTTCTCGCATTAGATAGCTCGAAAAGTGCGATATCGATGATTCAGCATACTTCGGACAGATTTCTCACCAAGATTATCGCAGGAATTGCATATCTTAGCTTGAACCCCGACGAAATCCAAGATGTCGCCGGTTCTGCATATCAAACGCACTGTGGAGTGGTGAAAACACCAGAAAACTTGTTTTTTCGCATTAAATAGCTCGAAAAGAGCGATCTTGATGATTCTGCATACTTCGGACAGATGTTTCTCCAAGATTATCGTAGAAAATGCATATCTCAACTTGAAACCCGACGAAAACCAAACATCGCCGGTTCTGCATATCAAACCAACTGTGGAGTGGTGAAAACCCCAGAAAACGTGTTTCTCGCATTAAATAGCTCGAAAAGTACGATCTCGATGGCTCTGCATACTTCGGACAGAAGTCTCACCAATATTTTCGCAGAAAATGCATATCTCAGCTAGAAACCCCACGAAAATCAAGATGTCGCCGGTTCTGCATATCAAACGCACTGTGGAGTGGTGAAAACAACCAGATAACGTGTTTCTCGCATTAAATAGCTCGAATAGAGCGATCTCGAAGATTCTGCATACTTCTGGCAGAAGACTCACCATGATTATCGCAGAAAATGTATGTCTCAGCTGGAAACCCCACGAAAACCCAGATATCGCTGGTTCTACATATCAAACGCACTGCGGAGTGGTGAAAACACCAGATAACGTGTTTCTCGCATTAGATATCTCGAAAAAAGCGATCCCGATGATTCTGCATACTTCTGACAGAAGTCGCACCAAGATTATCGTAGAAAATGCATATCTCAGCTTGAACCCCGACGAAATCCAAGATGTCGCCGGTTCTGCATATCAAACGCACTGTGGAGTGGTGGAAACACCAGTTAACGTGTTTCTCGCATCAAATAGCTCGAAAAGAGCGATCTCGATGATTCTGCATACTTCGGACAGAAGTCTCACCAAGATTATCGTAAAAAATGCATATCTCAGCTTGAAACCCAACGAAAGCCAAGATATCGCTGGTTCTGCATATCAAACGCACTGTGGAGTGGTGAAAACCCCTGACAAGGTTTTTCTCGCATTAACTAGCTCGAAAAGAGCGATCTCGATGATTCAGCCTAATTCGGACAGAAGTCTCTCCATGTTTATCGGAGAAAATGCATATCTCAGCTTGAAACCCCACGAAAACCAAGATATCGCTGGTTCTGCATATCAAACGCACTGTGGAGTGCTGAAAGCACCAGATAACGTTTTGTCGCGTTAAATAGCTCGAATAGAGCGATCTCGATGATTCTGCATACTTCGGACAGAACTCTCACCAAGATTATCGCTGAAAATGCATATCTCAGCTTGAAACCCCACGAAAACCCAGATATCGCCGGTTCTGCATATCAAACCAACTGCGGAGTGGTGAAAACACCAGACAACGTGTTTCTCGCATTAAATAGATCGAAAAGTGCGATCTCGATGATTCTGCATACTTCTAACCGAAGTCTCACCATGATTATCGCAGAAAATGCATATCTCTGCTAGAAACCCCACGAAAACCAAGATATCTCCGGTTCTGCACATCCAACGAACTGTGGTGTGGTGAAAACCCCAGAAAACGTGTTTCTCGCATTAAATAGCTCGAATAGAGCGCTCTTGATGTTTCTGCATACTTCGGACAGATGTTTCACCAAGATTATCGTAGAAAAAGCATATCTCAACTTGAAACCCGACGAAAACCAAACATCGCCGGTTCTGCATATCAAACCAACTGTGGAGTGGTGAAAACACCAGATAACGTGTTTCTCGCATTAAATAGCTGGAAACGAGCGATCTCGATGATTAAGCATACTTCGGACAGATTTCTCACCAAGATTATCGCAGGAATTGCATATCTCAGCTTGAACCCCGACGAAATCCAAGATGTCGCCGGTTCTGCATATCAAACGCACTGTGGAGTGGTGAAAACACCAGAAAACTTGTTTTTTCGCATTAAATAGCTCGAAAAGAGCGATCTTGATGATTCTGCATACTTCGGACAGATGTTTCTCCAAGATTATCGTTGAAAATGCATATCTCAACTTGAAACCCGACGAAAACCAAACATCGCCGGTTCTGCATATCAAACCAACTGTGGAGTGGTGAAAACCCCAGAAAACGTGTTTCTCGCATTAAATAGCTCGAAAAGTACGATCTCGATGACTCTGCATACTTCGGACAGAAGTCTCACCAATATTTTCGCAGAAAATGCATATCTCAGCTAGAAACTCCACGAAAACCAAGATATCTCCTGTTCTGCATATCCAACGAACTGTGGAGTGGTGAAAACCCCAGAAAACGTGTTTCACGCATTAAATAGCTCGAAAAGTACGATCTCGATGACTCTGCATACTTCGGACAGAAGTCTCACCAAGATTATCGCAGAAAATGCACATCTGAGCTTGAAACCCCACGAAAACCAGGATATCGTCGGTTCTGCATATCATACGCACTGTGGAGTGGTTAAAACACCAGATAACGTGTTTCTCGCATTAACTAGCTCGAAAAGAGCGTTCTTGATGATTCTGCATACTTCTCATAGATGAAACACCAAGATTATCGCAGACAATGCATATTTCAGCTGGAAACCCCACGAAAACCAAGTTATCGGCGGTTCTACATATCAAACGCACTGTGGAGTGGTCAAAACACCAGATAACGTGTTGCTCGCATTAAATAGCTCTAAAAGAGCGATATCGATGATTCTGCATACTTCGGACAGAAATCTCACCAATATTATCGCAGAAAATGCTTATCTCAGCTTGAAACCTCACGAAAATCAAGATGTCGCCGGTTCTGCATATCAAACGCACTGTGGAGTGCTGAAAACACCAGATAACGTGTTTCTCGCATTAAATAGCTCGAAAAGAGCGATCTCGATGATTCTGCATTCTACGGACAGAAGTCTCACCAAGATTATCGCAGAAAATGCATATCTCAGCTTGAAACCCCACGAAAACCAAATTATCTCCGGTTCTGCATATCAAACCAACTGTGGAGTAGTGAAAACACCAGATAACGTGTTTCTCGCATTAAATAGCTCTAAAAGAGCGATATCGATGATTCTGCATACTTCGGACAGAAGTCTCACCAATATTATCGCATAAAATGCATATCTGAGCTTGAAACCCCACGAAAAGCAGGATATCGTTGGTTCTGCACATCATACGCACTGTGGAGTGGAGAAAACACCAGATAACGTGTTTCTCGCATTAAATAGCTCGAAACGAGCAATCTCGATGATTCAGCATACTTCGGACAGAAGTCTCACCAAGATTATCGCAGGAATTGCATATCTCAGCTTGAACCCCGACAAAATCCAAGATGTCGCCGGTTCTGCATATCAAACGCACTGTGGAGTGGTGAAAAAACCAGAAAACTTGTTTTTTCGCATTAAATAGCTCGAAAAGAGCGATCTTGATGATTCTGCATACTTCGGACAGATGTTTCTCCAAGATTATCGTAGAAAATGCATATCTCAACTTGAAACCCGACGGAAACCAAACATCGCCGGTTCTGCATATCAAACCAACTGTGGAGTGGTGAAAACCCCAGAAAACGTGTTTCTCGCATTAAATAGCTCGAAAAGTTCGATCTCGATGACTCTGCATACTTCGGACAGAAGTCTCACCAATATTGTCGCAGAAAATGCATATCTCAGCTAGAAACCCCACGAAAATCAAGATGTCGCCGGTTCTGCATATCAAACGCACTGTGGAGTGGTGAGAACAACCAGATAACGTGTTTCTCGCATTAAATAGCTCGAATAGAGCGATCTCGAAGATTCTGCATACTTCCGACAGAAGACTCACCATGATTATCGCAGAAAATGTATGTCTCAGCTGGAAACCCCACGAAAACCAAGATGTTGCCAGTTCTGCATATCAAACCCACTGTGGAGTGGTGAAAACACCGGATAACGTGTTTCTCGCATTAAATAGCTCGAAAAGATCGATCTCGATGATTCTGCATACATCGGACAGAAGTCTCACCAAGATTATCGTAGAAAATGCATATCTCAGCTTGAAACCCGACGAAATCCAAGATGTCGCCAGTTCTGCATATCAAACCCACTGTGGAGTGGTGAAAACACCGGATAACGTGTTTCTCGCATTAAATAGCTCGAAAAGATCGATCTCGATGATTCTGCATACATCGGACAGAAGTCTCACCAAGATTATCGCAGAAAATGCACATTTCAGCTTGAAACCCCACGAAAACCAAGATATCTCCGGTTCTGCATATCCAACGAACAGTGGTGTGGTGAAATCGCCAGAAAACGTGTTTCTCGCATTAAATAGCTCGATAAGAGCGATCCCGATGATTCTGCATACTTCGGACAGAAGTCTCACCAAGATTGTCGCAGAAAATGCATATCTCAGCTTGAAACCCCAGGAAATCAAGATATCTCCGGTTCTGCATATCCAACGAACTGTGGTGTGGTGAAAACCCCAGAAAACGTTATTCTCGCATTAAATAGCTCGATAAGAGCGATCCCGATGATTCTGCATACTTCGGACAGAAGTCTCACCAAGATTGTCGCAGAAAATGCATATCTCAGCTTGAAACCCCACGAAAACCAAGATATCTCCGGTTCTGCATATCCAACGAACTGTGGTGTGGTGAAAACCCCAGAAAACGTGATTCTCGCATTAAATAGCTCGAAAAGAGTGCTCTCGATGTTTCTGCATACTTCGGACAGAAGTCTCACCAAGATTATCGCAGAAAATGCATATCTCAGCTTGAAACCCCACGAAAACCCAGATATCGCTGGTTCTACATATCAAACGGACTGCGGAGTGGTGAAAACACCAGTTAACGTGTTTCTCGCATTAAATAGCTCGAAAAGAGCGATCTAGATGATTCTGCAAACTTCTGACAGAAGTCTCACCAAGATTATCGTAGAAAATGCATATCTCAGCTTGAAACCCGACGAAATCCAAGATGTCGCCAGTTCTGCATATCAAACCCACTGTGGAGTGGTGAAAACACCGGATAACGTGTTTCTCGCATTAAATAGCTCGAAAAGAGCGATCTCGATGATTCTGCATACATCGGACAGAAGTCTCACCAAGATTATCGCAGAAAATGCATATTTCAGCTTGAAACCCCACGAAAACCAAGATATCTCCGGTTCTGCATATCCAACGAACAGTGGTGTGGTGAAATCGCCAGAAAACGTGTTTCTCGCATTAAATAGCTCGAAAAGAGCGATCCCGATGATTCTGCATACTTCGGACAGAAGTCTCACCAAGATTGTCGCAGAAAATGCATATCTCAACTTGAAACCCGACGAAAACCAAACATCGCGGGTTCTGCATATCAAACAACTGTGGTGTGGTGAAAACACCAGACAACGTGTTTCTCGCATGAAATAGATCGAAAAGTGCGATCTCGATGATTCTGCATACTTCTAACAGAAGTCTCACCATGATTATCGCAGAAAATGCATATCTCTGCTAGAAACCCCACGAAAACCAAGATATCTCCTGTTCTGCATATCCAACGAACTGTGGAGTGGTGAAAACCCCAGAAAACGTGTTTCTCGCATTAAATAGCTCGAAAAGTACGATCTCGATGACTCTGCATACTTCGGACATAAGTCTCACCAAGATTATCGCAGAAATTGCATATCTCAGCTTGAAACCCCACGAAAACCTAGATATCGCTGGTTCTGCATATCAAACGCACTGTGGAGTGCTGAAAACACCAGATATCCTGTTTCTCGCATTAAATAGCTCGAAAAGTGCGATCTCGATGATTCTGCATACTTCGGACAGAAGTCTCACCATGATTATCGTAAAAAATGCATATCTCAGCTTGAAACCCCACGAAAACCAAGATATCGCTGGTTCTGCATATCAAACGCACTGTGGAGTGGTGAAAACACCAGATAACGTGTTTCTCGCATTAAATAGATCGAAATGTGCGATCTCGATGATTCTGCATACTTCTAACAGAAGTCTCACCATGATTATCGCAGAAAATGCATTTCTCTGCTAGAAACCCCACGAAAACCAAGATATCTACTGTTCTGCATATCCAACGAAATGTGGAGTGGTGAAAACCCCAGAAAACGTGTTTCTCGCATTAAATAGCTCGAAAAGAGCGATCCCGATGATTCTGCATACTTCTGACAGAAGTCTCACCATGATTATCGCAGAAAATGCATATCTCAACTTGATACCCTACGACAGCCAAGATGTAGCCGGTTCTGCATATTAAACGCACTGTGGAGTGGTGAAAACACCAGATAACGTGTTTCTCGCATTAACTAGCTCGAAAAGAGGGATCTCGATGATTCTGCATACTTCTGACAGAAGACTCACCAAGATTATCGCAGAAAATGCATGTCTCAGCTTGAAAACCGACGAAATCCAAGATGTCGCTGGTTCCGCATATCAAACGCACTGTGGAGTGGTGAAAACACCAATTAACGTGTTTCTCGCATTAAATAGCTCGAAAAGAGGGATCTCGATGATTCTGCATACTTCTGACAGAAGACTCACCAAGATTATCGCAGAAAATGCATATCTCAGCTGGAAACACCACGAAAATCAAGATATCATCGGTTCTGCATATCAAACGCACTGTGGAATGTTGAAAACACCAGAAAACTTGTTTTTTCGCATTAAATAGCTCGAAAAGAGCGATCTAGAAAATTCTGCATATTTCTGACTGACGTCTCACCAAGATTATCGCAGAAAATGCATATCTCAGCTTGAAACCTCACGAAAATCAAGATGTCGCCCGTTCTGCATATCAAACGCACTGTGGAGTGGTGAAAACAACCAGATATCGTGTTTCTCGCATTAAGTAGCTCGAAAAGAACGATCTCGAAGATTCTGCATACTTCTGACAGACGTCTCACCAAGATTATCGCAGAAAATGCATATTTCAGCTGGAAACACCACGAAAATCAAGATATCGCCGGTTCTGCATATCAAACGCACTGTGGAATGTTGAAAACACCAGAAAACTTGTTTTTTCGCATTAAATAGCTCGAAAAGAGCGATATAGAAGATTCTGCATATTTCTGACATGATGTCTCACCAAGATTATCGCAGAAAATGCATATCTCAGCTTGAAACCTCACGAAAATCAAGATGTCGCCCGTTCTGCATATCATACGCACTGTGGAGTGCTGAAAACACCAGATATCGTGTTTCTCGCATTAAATAGCTCGAAAAGTGCGATCTAGATGATTCTGCATACTTCTAACAGAAGTCTCACCAAGCTTATCGCAGAAAATGCATATCTGAGCTTGAAACCCCACGAAAATCAAGATGTCGCCGCTTCTGCATATCAAACGCACTGTGGAGTGGTGAAAACAACCAGATAACGTGTTTCTCGAATTAAATAGCTCGAAAAGAACGATCTAGATTATTCTGCATACTTCTGACAGAAGTCTCACCAAGATTATCGTAGAAAATGCATATCTCAGCTTGAACCCCGACGAAATCCAAGATGTTGCCGGTACTGCATGTCAAACGCACTGTGGAGTGGTGAAAACACCAGATAACGTGTATCTCGCATTAAGTAGCTCGAAAAGAGCGATCTCGAAGATTCTGCATCCTTCTGAGAGAAGTCTCACCAAGATTATCGTAGAAAATGCATATCTCAGCTTGAAACCCCACGAAAACTGAGGTATCACTGGTTCTGCATATCAAACGCACTGTGGAGTGCTGAAAACACCAGATAACGTTTTGTCGCATTAAATAGTTCGAATAGAGCGATCTCGATGATTAAGCATACTTCGGACAGAAGTCTCACCAAGATTATCGTAAAAAGTGCATATCTCAGCTTGAAACCCCAGGAAAACCAAGATATCTCCGGTTCTGCATATCCAACGAACTGTGGTGTGGTGAAAACCCCAGAAAACGTGATTCTCGCATTAAATAGCTCGATAAGAGCGATCCCGATGATTCTGCATACTTCGGACAGAAGTCTCACCAAGATTGTCGCAGAAAATGCATATCTCAGCTTGAAACCCCAGGAAAACCAAGATATCTCCGGTTCTGCATATCCAACGAACTGTGGTGTGGTGAAAACCCCAGAAAACGTGATTCTCGCATTAAATAGCTCGATAAGAGCGATCCCGATGATTCTGCATACTTCGGACAGAAGTCTCACCAAGATTGTCGCAGAAAATGCATATCTCAGCTTGAAACCCCACGAAAACCAAGATATCTCCGGTTCTGCATATCCAACGAACTGTGGTGTGGTGAAAACCCCAGAAAACGTGATTCTCGCATTAAATAGCTCGAAAAGAGTGCTCTCGATGTTTCTGCATACTTCGGACAGAAGTCTCACCAAGATTATCGCAGAAAATGCATATCTCAGCTTGAAACCCCACGAAAACCCAGATATCGCTGGTTCTACATATCAAACGGACTGCGGAGTGGTGAAAACACCAGTTAACGTGTTTCTCGCATTAAATAGCTCGAAAAGAGCGATCTAGATGATTCTGCAAACTTCTGACAGAAGTCTCACCAAGATTATCGTAGAAAATGCATATCTCAGCTTGAAACCCGACGAAATCCAAGATGTCGCCAGTTCTGCATATCAAACCCACTGTGGAGTGGTGAAAACACCGGATAACGTGTTTCTCGCATTAAATAGCTCGAAAAGAGCGATCTCGATGATTCTGCATACATCGGACAGAAGTCTCACCAAGATTATCGCAGAAAATGCATATTTCAGCTTGAAACCCCACGAAAACCAAGATATCTCCGGTTCTGCATATCCAACGAACAGTGGTGTGGTGAAATCGCCAGAAAACGTGTTTCTCGCATTAAATAGCTCGAAAAGAGCGATCCCGATGATTCTGCATACTTCGGACAGAAGTCTCACCAAGATTGTCGCAGAAAATGCATATCTCAACTTGAAACCCGACGAAAACCAAACATCGCGGGTTCTGCATATCAAACCAACTGTGGAGTGTTGAAAACACCAGACAACGTGTTTCTCGCATGAAATAGATCGAAAAGTGCGATCTGGATGATTCTGCATACTTCTAACAGAAGTCTCACCATGATTATCGCTGAAAATGCATTTCTCTGCTAGAAACCCCACGAAAACCAAGATATCTGCTGTTCTGCATATCCAACGAAATGTGGAGTGGTGAAAACCCCAGAAAACGTGTTTCTCGCATTAAATAGCTCGAAAAGAGCGATCCCGATGATTCTGCATACTTCTGACAGAAGTCTCACCATGATTATCGCAGAAAATGCATATCTCAACTTGATACCCTACGACAGCCAAGATGTAGCCGGTTCTGCATATTAAACGCACTGTGGAGTGGTGAAAACACCAGATAACGTGTTTCTCGCATTAACTAGCTCGAAAAGAGGGATCTCGATGATTCTGCATACTTCTGACAGAAGACTCACCAAGATTATCGCAGAAAATGCATGTCTCAGCTTGAAAACCGACGAAATCCAAGATGTCGCTGGTTCCGCATATCAAACGCACTGTGGAGTGGTGAAAACACCAATTAACGTGTTTCTCGCATTAAATAGCTCGAAAAGAGGGATCTCGATGATTCTGCATACTTCTGACAGAAGACTCACCAAGATTATCGCAGAAAATGCATATCTCAGCTGGAAACACCACGAAAATCAAGATATCATCGGTTCTGCATATCAAACGCACTGTGGAATGTTGAAAACACCAGAAAACTTGTTTTTCCGCATTAAATAGCTCGAAAAGAGCGATATAGAAGATTCTGCATATTTCTGACATGATGTCTCACCAAGATTATCGCAGAAAATGCATATCTCTGCTAGAAACCCCACGCAAACCAAGATATCTCCTGTTCTGCATATACAACGAACTGTGGAGTGGTGAAAACACCAGATAACGTGTTTCTCGCATTAAATAGATCGAAATGTGCGATCTCGATGATTCTGCATACTTCTAACAGAAGTCTCACCATGATTATCGCTGAAAATGCATTTCTCTGCTAGAAACCCCACGAAAACCAAGATATCTGCTGTTCTGCATATCCAACGAAATGTGGAGTGGTGAAAACCCCAGAAAACGTGTTTCTCGCATTAAATAGCTCGAAAAGAGCGATCCCGATGATTCTGCATACTTCTAACAGAAGTCTCACCATGATTATCGCAGAAAATGCATATCTCTGCTAGAAACCCCACGAAAACCAAGATATCGCTGGTTCTGCATATCAAACGCACTGTGGAGTGGTGAAAACACCAGATAACGTGTTTCTCGCATTAAATAGATCGAAATGTGCGATCTCGATGATTCTGCATACTTCTAACAGAAGTCTCACCATGATTATCGCAGAAAATGCATTTCTCTGCTAGAAACCCCACGAAAACCAAGATATCTGCTGTTCTGCATATCCAACGAAATGTGGAGTGGTGAAAACCCCAGAAAACGTGTTTCTCGCATTAAATAGCTCGAAAAGAGCGATCCCGATGATTCTGCATACTTCTGACAGAAGTCTCACCATGATTATCGCAGAAAATGCATATCTCAACTTGATACCCTACGACAGCCAAGATGTAGCCGGTTCTGCATATTAAACGCACTGTGGAGTGGTGAAAACAACCAGATATCGTGTTTCTCGCATTAAGTTGCTCGAAAAGAACGATCTCGAAGATTCTGCATACTTCTGGCAGAAGACTCACCTAGATTATCGCAGAAAATGCATATCTCTGCTAGAAACCGCACGAAAACCAAGATATCTCCTGTTCTGCATATACAACGAACTGTGGAGTGGTGAAAACACCAGATAACGTGTTTCTCGCATTAACTAGCTCGAAATGAGCGATCTCGAAGATTCTGCATACTTCTGACTGAAGTCTCACCATGATTATCGCAGAAAATGCATATTTCAGCTTGAAACCCCACGAAAACCAAGATATCGCCGGTTCTGCATATCATACGCACTGTGGAGTGCTGAAAACACCAGATATCGTGTTTCTCGCATTAAATAGCTCGAAACGAGCGATCTAGATGATTCTGCATACTTCTGGCAGAAGACTCACCTAGATTATCGCAGAAAATGCATATCTCTGCTAGAAACCCCTCGCAAACCAAGATATCTCCTGTTCTGCATATACAACGAACTGTGGAGTGGTGAAAACACCAGATAACGTGTTTCTCGCATTAACTAGCTCGAAATGAGCGATCTCGTAGATTCTGCATACCTCTGACTGAAGTCTCACCAAGATTATCGCAGAAAATGCATATCTCTGCTAGAAACCCCACGAAAACCAAGATATCTCCTGTTCTGCATATACAACGAACTGTGGAGTGGTGAAAACACCAGATAACGTGTTTCTCGCATTAACTAGCTCGAAATGAGCGATCTCGAAGATTCTGCATACTTCTGCCTGAAGTCTCACCAAGATTATCGCAGAAAATGCATATCTCAGCTTGAAACCCCACGAAAACCCAGATATCGCCGGTTCTGCATATCAAACCAACTGTGGAGTGGTGAAAACACCAGACAACGTGTTTCTCGCATTAAATAGATCGAAATGTGCGATCTCGATGATTCTGCATACTTCTAACAGAAGTCTCACCATGATTATCGCAGAAAATGCATATCTCTGCTAGAAACTCCACGAAAACCAAGATATCTCCTGATCTGCATATCCAACGAACTGTGGAGTGGTGAAAACCCCAGAAAACGTGTTTCTCGCATTAAATAGCTCGAAAAGTACGATGTCGATGACTCTGCATACTTCGGACAGAAGTCTCACCAAGATTATCGCAGACAATGCATATCTCAGCTTGAAACCCCACGAAAACCAAGATATCGCCGGTTCTGCATATCATATGCACTGTGGAGTGCTGAAAACACCAGATATCGTGTTTCTCGCATTAAATAGCTCGAAAAGTGCGATCTAGATGATTCTGCATACTTCTAACAGAAGTCTCACCAAGCTTATCGCAGAAAATGCATATCTGAGCTTGAAACCCCACGAAAATCAAGATGTCGCCGCTTCTGCATATCAAACGCACTGTGGAGTGGTGAAAACATCCAGATAACGTGTTTCTCGAATTAAATAGCTCGAAAAGAACGATCTAGATTATTCTGCATACTTCTGACAGAAGTCTCACCAAGATTATCGTAGAAAATGCATATCTCAGCTTGAACCCCGACGAAATCCAAGATGTCGCCGGTACTGCATGTCAAACGCACTGTGGAGTGGTGAAAACACCAGATAACGTGTATCTCGCATTAAGTAGCTCGAAAAGAGCGATCTCGAAGATTCTGCATCCTTCTGAGAGAAGTCTCACCATGATTATCGTAGAAAATGCATATCTCAGCTTGAAACCCCACGAAAACTGAGGTATCACTGGTTCAGCATATCAAACGCACTGTGGAGTGCTGAAAACACCAGATAACGTTTTGTCGCATTAAATAGTTCGAATAGAGCGATCTCGATGATTAAGCATACTTCGGACAGAAGTCTCACCAAGATTATCGTAAAAAGTGCATATCTCAGCTTGAAACCCCACGAAAACCAAGATATCACCTGTTCTGCATATCCAACGAACTGTGGTGTGGTAAAAACCCCAGAAAACGTGTTTCTCGCATTAAATAGCTCGAAAAGTACGATCTCGATGACTCTGCATCCTTCGGACAGAAGCCTCACCAAGATTATCGCTTAAAATGCATATCTGAGCTTGAAACCCCACGAAAACCAGGATATCGCTGGTTCTGCATATCAAACGCACTGTGGAGTGGTGAAATCACCAGATAACGTGTTTCTCGCATTAAATATGTCGAAAAGAGCGATCTCGATGTTTCTGCATACTTCGGACAGAGGTCTCACCAAGATTATCGCAGAAAATGCATATCTCAGCTTGATACCCTACGACAGCCAAGATGTCGCCGGTTCTGCATATTAAACGCACTGTGGAGTGGTGAAAACACCAGATAACGTGTTTCTCGCATTAACTATCTCGAAAAGAGGGATCTCGATGATTCTGCATACTTCTGACAGAAGACTCACCAAGATTATCGCAGAAAATGCATGTCTCAGCTTGAAACCCGACGAAATCCAAGATGTCGCTGGTTCCGCATATCAAACGCACTGTGGAGTGGTGAAAACAACCATATATCGTGTTTCTCGCATTAAATAGCTCGAAAAGAGCGATCTAGATGATTCTGCATACTTCTGGCAGAAGACTCATCTAGATTATCGCAGAAAATGCATATCTCTGCTAGAAACCCCACGAAAACCAAGATATCTCCTGTTCTGCATATACAACGAACTGTGGAGTGGGGAAAACCCCAGATAACGTGTTTCTCGCATTAACTAGCTCGAAATGAGCGATCTCGACGATTCTGCATACTTCTGACTGAAGTCTCACCAAGATTATCGCAGAAAATGCATATTTCAGCTTGAAACCCCACGAAAACCAAGATATCGCCGGTTCTGCATATCATACGCACTGTGGAGTGCTGAAAACACCAGATATCGTGTTTCTCGCATTAAATAGCTCGAAAAGAGCGATCTAGATGATTCTGCATACTTCTGGCAGAAGACTCACATAGATTATCGCAGAAAATGCATATCTCTGCTAGAAACCCCACGAAAACCAAGATATCTCCTGTTCTGCATATACAACGAACTGTGGAGTGGTGAAAACACCAGATAACGTGTTTCTCGCATTAACTAGCTCGAAATGAGCGATCTAGATGATTCTGCATACTTCTGACAGAAGACTCACCAAGAGTATCGCTGAAAATGCATATCTCAGCACGAAAAACCACGAAAATCAAGATATCGCCGGTTCTGCATATCAAACGAACTGTGGAGTGGTGAAAACAACCAGATAACGTGTTTCTCTCATTAAATAGCTCGAAAAGAGGGATCTCGATGATTCTGCATACTTCTGACAGAAGACTCACCAAGATTATCGCTGAAAATGCATATCTCAGCACGAAAAACCACGAAAATCAAGATATCGCCGGTTCTGCATATCAAACGAACTGTGGAGTGGTGAAAACAACCAGATAACGTGTTTCTCGCATTAAGTTGCTCGAAAAGAGCGAACTCGAAGATTCTGCATACTTCTGACTGAAGTCTCACCAAGATTATCGCAGAAAATGCATTTCTCAGCTTGAAACCCGACGAAAACCAAACATCGCCGGTTCTGCATATCAAACCAACTGTGGAGTGGTGAAAACACCAGACAACGTGTTTCTCGCATTAAATAGATCGAAAAGTGCGATCTCGATGATTCTGCATACTTCTAACAGAAGTCTCACCATGATTATCGCAGATAATGCATATCTCTGCTAGAAACCCCACGAAAACCAAGATATCTCCTGTTCTGCATATACAACGAACTGTGTAGTGGTGAAAACACCAGATAACGTGTTTCTAGCATTAACTAGCTCGAAATGAGCGATGTCGAAGATTCTGCATACTTCTGACAGAAGACTCACCAAGATTATCGCTGAAAATGCATATCTCAGCAGGAAAAACCACGAAAATCAAGATATCGCCGGTTCTGCATATCAAACGAACTGTGGAGTGTTGAAAACACTAGAAAACGTGTTTCTCGCATTAAATAGCTCGAACAGAGCGATCTAGATGATTCTGCATACTTCTGGCAGAAGACTCACATAGATTATCGCAGAAAATGCATATCTCTGCTAGAAACCCCACGAAAACCAAGATATCTCCTGTTCTGCATATACAACGAACTGTGGAGTGGTGAAAACACCAGATAACGTGTTTCTCGCATTAACTAGCTCGAAATGAGCGATCTAGATGATTCTGCATACTTCTGACAGAAGACTCACCAAGATTATCGCTGAAAATGCATATCTCAGCACGAAAAACCACGAAAATCAAGATATCGCCGGTTCTGCATATCAAACGAACTGTGGAGTGGTGAAAACAACCAGATAACGTGTTTCTCTCATTAAATAGCTCGAACAGAGGGATCTCGATGATTCTGCATACTTCTGACAGAAGACTCACCAAGATTATCGCTGAAAATGCATATCTCAGCACGAAAAACCACGAAAATCAAGATATCGCCGGTTCTGCATATCAAACGAACTGTGGAGTGGTGAAAACAACCAGATAACGTGTTTCTCGCATTAAGTTGCTCGAAAAGAGCGAACTCGAAGATTCTGCATACTTCTGACTGAAGTCTCACCAAGATTATCGCAGAAAATGCATTTCTCAGCTTGAAACCCGACGAAAACCAAACATCGCCGGTTCTGCATATCAAACCAACTGTGGAGTGGTGAAAACACCAGACAACGTGTTTCTCGCATTAAATAGATCGAAAAGTGCGATCTCGATGATTCTGCATACTTCTAACAGAAGTCTCACCATGATTATCGCAGATAATGCATTTCTCTGCTAGAAACCCCACGAAAACCAAGATATCTCCTGTTCTGCATATACAACGAACTGTGTAGTGGTGAAAACACCAGATAACGTGTTTCTAGCATTAACTAGCTCGAAATGAGCGATGTCGAAGATTCTGCATACTTCTGACAGAAGACTCACCAAGATTATCGCTGAAAATGCATATCTCAGCAGGAAAAACCACGAAAATCAAGATATCGCCGGTTCTGCATATCAAACGAACTGTGGAGTGTTGAAAACACTAGAAAACGTGTTTCTCGCATTAAATAGCTCGAACAGAGCGATCTAGATGATTCTGCATACTTCTGACAGAAGACTCACCAAGATTATCGCAGAAAATGCATATCTCAGCTACAAACCCCACGAAAACCAAGATATCTCCGGTTCTGCATATCAAACGCACTGTGGGGTGGTGAAAACACAAGAAAACGTGTTTCTCGCATTAAATAGCTCGAAAAGAGAGATCTAGATGGTTCTGCATACTTCTGACAGAAGACTCACCAAGATTATCGCAGAAAATGCATATCTCAGCTTGAACCCCGACGAAAGCCAAGATGTCGCCGGTTCTGCATATCAAACGCACTGTGGAGTGGTGAAAACACCAGATAACGTGTTTCTCGCATTAAATAGCTCGAAAAGAGCGATCCCGATGATTCTGCATACTTCTGACAGAAGTCTCGCCAAGATTATCGTAGAAAATGCATATCTCAGCTTGAATCCCGACCGTAACCAAGATATCTCCGGTTCTGCATGTCAAACGCACTGTGGAGTGCCGAAAACACCAGATAACGTGTTTCTCGCATTAAGTAGCTCGAAAAGAGCGATCTCGATTATTCTGCATACTTCTGACTGAAATCTCACCAAGATTGCCGCAGAAAATGCATATCTCAGCTTGAAACCCCACGAAAACCCAGATATCGCCGGTTCTGCATATCAAACCAACTGTGGAGTGGTGAAAACACCAGACAACGTGTTTCTCGCATTAAATAGATCGAAAAGAGCGTTCTGGATGATTCTGCATACTTCTCATAGATGAAACACAAAGATTATCGCAGAAAATGCATATTTCAGCTGGAAACCCCACGAAAACCAAGATATCTCCTGTTCTGCATATACAACGAACTGTGGAGTGGTGAAAACACCAGATAACGTGTTTCTCGCATTAACTAGCTCGAAATGAGCGATCTCGTAGATTCTGCATACCTCTGACTGAAGTCTCACCAAGATTATCGCAGAAAATGTATATCTCAGCTTGAAACCCGACGAAAACCAAACATCGCCGGTTCTGCATATCAAACCAACTGTGGAGTGGTGAAAAAACCAGATAACGTGTATCTCGCATTAAGTAGCTCGAAAAGAGCGATCTCGAAGATTCTGCATCCTTCTGAGAGAAGTCTCACCAAGATTATCGTAGAAAATGCATATCTCAGCTTGAAACCCCACGAAAACTGAGGTATCACTGGTTCTGCATATCAAACGCACTGTGGAGTGGTGAAATCACCAGATAACGTGTTTCTCGCATTAAATATGTCGAAAAGAGCGATCTCGGTGTTTCTGCATACTTCGGACAGAGGTCTCACCAAGATTATCGCAGAAAATGCATATCTCAGCTTGAAACCCCACGAAAACCCAGATATCGCCGGTTCTGCATATCAAACGCACTGTGGGGTGGTGAAAACACCAGATAAGGTTTTTCTCGCATTAAATAGCTCAAAAAGAGCGATCCCGATGATTCTGTATACTTCTGACAGAATTCTCACCATGATTATCGCAGAAAATGCATATCTCAGCTTGAAACCCCACGAAAACCAAGATATCGCTGGTTCTGCATATCAAACGCACTGTGGAGTGGTGAAAACACCAGATAACGTGTTTCTCGCATTAAATAGATCGAAATGTGCGATCTCGATGATTCTGCATACTTCTAACAGAAGTCTCACCATGATTATCATAGAAAATGCATATCTCTGCTAGAAACCCCACGAAAACCAAGATATCTCCTGTTCTGCATATCCAACGAACTGTGGAGTGGTGAAAACCCCAGAAAACGTGTTTCTCGCATTAGATAGCTCGAAAAGAGCGATCCCGATGATTCTGTATACTTCTGACAGAATTCTCACCATGATTATCGCAGAAAATGCATATCTCAGCTTGATACCCTACGACAGCCAAGATGTCGCCGGTTCTGCATATTAAACGCACTGTGGAGTGATGAAAACACCAGATAACGTGTTTCTCGCATTAACTAGCTCGAAAAGAGGGATCTCGATGATTCTGCATACTTCTGACAGAAGACTCACCAAGATTATCGCAGAAAATGCATGTCTCAGCTTGAAACACGACGAAATCCAAGATGTCGCTGGTTCCGCATATCAAACGCACTGTGGAGTGGTGAAAACACCAATTAACGTGTTTCTCGCATTAAATAGCTCGAAAAGAGGGATCTCGATGATTCTGCATACTTCTGACAGAAGACTCACCAAGTTTATCGCAGAAAATGCATATCTCAGCTGGAAACACCACGAAAAACAAGATATCATCGGTTCTGCATATCAAACGCACTGTGGAATGTTGAAAACACCAGAAAACTTGTTTTTTCGCATTAAATAGCACGAAAAGAGCGATCTGGAAGATTCTGCATATTTCTGACTGAAGTCTCACCAAGATTATCGCAGAAAATGCATATCTCAGCTTGAAACCTCACGAAAATCAAGATGTCGCCCGTTCTGCATATCAAACGCACTGTGGAGTGGTGAAAACAACCATATATCGTGTTTCTCGCATTAAGTTGCTCGAAAAGAACGATCTCGAAGATTCTGCATACTTCTGGCAGAAGACTCACCTAGATTATCGCAGAAAATGCATATCTCTGCTAGAAACCCCACGAAAACCAAGATATCTCCTGTTCTGCATATACAACGAACTGTGGAGTGGGGAAAACACCAGATAACGTGTTTCTAGCATTAACTAGCTCGAAATGAGCGATCTCGACGATTCTGCATACTTCTGACAGAAGTCTCACCATGATTATCGCAGAAAATGCATATCTCAGCTTGATACCCTACGACAGCCAACATGTCGCCGGTTCTGCATATTAAACGCACTGTGGAGTGGTGAAAACACCAGATAACGTGTTTCTCGCATTAACTAGCTCGAAAAGAGGGATCTCGATGATTCTGCATACTTCTGACAGAAGACTCACCAAGATTATCGCAGAAAATGCATGTCTCAGCTTGAAACCCGACGAAATCCAAGATGTCGCTGGTTCCGCATATCAAACGCACTGTGGAGTGGTGAAAACAACCATATATCGTGTTTCTCGCATTAAATAGCTCGAAAAGAGCGATCTAGATGATTCTGCATACTTCTGGCAGAAGACTCATCTAGATTATCGCAGAAAATGCATATCTCTGCTAGAAACCCCACGAAAACCAAGATATCTCCTGTTCTGCATATACAACGAACTGTGGAGTGGGGAAAACACCAGATAACGTGTTTCTCGCATTAACTAGCTCGAAATGAGCGATCTCGACGATTCTGCATACTTCTGACTGAAGTCTCACCAAGATTATCGCAGAAAATGCATATTTCAGCTTGAAACCCCACGAAAACCAAGATATCGCCGGTTCTGCATATCATACGCACTGTGGAGTGCTGAAAACACCAGATGTCGTGTTTCTCGCATTAAATAGCTCGAAAAGAGCGATCTAGATGATTCTGCATACTTCTGGCAGAAGACTCACATAGATTATCGCAGAAAATGCATATCTCTGCTAAAAACCCCACGAAAACCAAGATATCTCCTGTTCTGCATATACAACGAACTGTGGAGTGGTGAAAACACCAGATAACGTGTTTCTCGCATTAACTAGCTCGAAATGAGCGATCTAGATGATTCTGCATACTTCTGACAGAAGACTCACCAAGATTATCGCTGAAAATGCATATCTCAGCACGAAAAACCACGAAAATCAAGATATCGCCGGTTCTGCATATCAAACGAACTGTGGAGTGGTGAAAACAACCAGATAACGTGTTTCTCGCATTAAGTTGCTCGAAAAGAGCGAACTCGAAGATTCTGCATACTTCTGACTGAAGTCTCACCAAGATTATCGCAGAAAATGCATTTCTCAGCTTGAAACCCGACGAAAACCAAACATCGCCGGTTCTGCATATCAAACCAACTGTGGAGTGGTGAAAACACCAGACAACGTGTTTCTCGCATTAAATAGATCGAAAAGTGTGATCTCGATGATTCTGCATACTTCTAACAGAAGTCTCACCATGATTATCGCAGATAATACATATCTCTGCTAGAAACCCCACGAAAACCAAGATATCTCCTGTTCTGCATATACAACGAACTGTGTAGTGGTGAAAACACCAGATAACGTGTTTCTAGCATTAACTAGCTCGAAATGAGCGATGTCGAAGATTCTGCATACTTCTGACAGAAGACTCACCAAGATTATCGCTGAAAATGCATATCTCAGCAGGAAAAACCACGAAAATCAAGATATCGCCGGTTCTGCATATCAAACGAACTGTGGAGTGTTGAAAACACTAGAAAACGTGTTTCTCGCATTAAATAGCTCGAAAAGAGCGATCTAGATGATTCTGCATACTTCTGACGGAAGACTCACCAAGATTATCGCAGAAAATGCATATCTCAGCTACAAACCCCACGAAAACCAAGATATCTCCGGTTCTGCATATCAAACGCACTGTGGGGTGGTGAAAACACAAGAAAACGTGTTTCTCGCATTAAATAGCTCGAAAAAAGCGATCTAGATGGTTCTGCATACTTCTGACAGAAGACTCACCAAGATTATCGCAGAAAATGCATATCTCAGCTTGAACCCCGACGAAAGCCAACATGTAGCCGGTTCTGCATATCAAACGCACTGTGGAGTGGTGAAAACACCAGATAACGTGTTTCTCGCATTAAATAGCTCGAAAAGAGCGATCCCGATGATTCTGCATACTTCTGACAGAAGTCTCGCCAAGATTATCGTAGAAAATGCATATCTCAGCTTGAATCCCGACCGTAACCAAGATATCTCCGGTTCTGCATGTCAAACGCACTGTGGAGTGCCGAAAACACCAGATAACGTGTTTCTCGCATTAAGTAGCTCGAAAAGAGCGATCTCGATTATTCTGCATACTTCTGACTGAAGTCTCACCAAGATTGCCGCAGAAAATGCATATCTCAGCTTGAAACCCCACGAAAACACAGATATCGCCGGTTCTGCATATCAAACCAACTGTGGAGTGGTGAAAACACCAGACAACGTGTTTCTCGCATTAAATAGATCGAAAAGAGCGTTCTGGATGATTCTGCATACTTCTCATAGATGAAACACAAAGATTATCGCAGAAAATGCATATTTCAGCTGGAAACCCCACGAAAACCAAGATATCTCCTGTTCTGCATATACAACGAACTGTGGAGTGGTGAAAACACCAGATAACGTGTTTCTCGCATTAACTAGCTCGAAATGAGCGATCTCGTAGATTCTGCATACCTCTGACTGAAGTCTCACCAAGATTATCGCAGAAAATGCATATCTCAGCTTGAAACCCCACGAAAACCCAGATATCGCCGGTTCTGCATATCAAACCAACTGTGGAGTGGTGAAAACACCAGACAACGTGTTTCTCGCATTAAATAGATCGAAAAGAGCGTTCTGGATGATTCTGCATACTTCTCATAGATGAAACACAAAGATTATCGCAGAAAATGCATATTTCAGCTGGAAACCCCACGAAAACCAAGATATCTCCTGTTCTGCATATACAACGAACTGTGGAGTGGTGAAAACACCAGATAACGTGTTTCTCGCATTAACTAGCACGAAATGAGCGATCTCGTAGATTCTGCATACCTCTGACTGAAGTCTCACCAAGATTATCGCAGAAAATGTATATCTCAGCTTGAAACCCGACGAAAACCAAACATCGCCGGTTCTGCATATCAAACCAACTGTGGAGTGGTGAAAAAACCAGACAACGTGTTTCTCGCATTAAATAGATCGAAAAGTGCGATCTCGATGATTCTGCATACTTCTAACAGAAGTCTCACCATGATTATCGCAGATAATGCATATCTCTGCTAGAAACCCCACGAAAACCAAGATATCTCCTGTTCTGCATATCAAACGAACTGTGGAGTGGTGAAAACAACCAGATAACGTGTTTCTCGCATTAAATAGCTCGAAAAGAGGGATCTCGATGATTCTGCATACTTCTTACAGAAGACTCACCAAGATTATCGCAGAAAATGCATATCTCAGCTTGAACCCCGACGAAATCCAAGATGTCGCCGGTACTGCATGTCAAACGCACTGTGGAGTGGTGAAAACACCAGATAACGTGTATCTCGCATTAAGTAGCTCGAAAAGAGCGATCTCGAAGATTCTGCATCCTTCTGAGAGAAGTCTCACCAAGATTATCGTAGAAAATGCATATCTCAGCTTGAAACCCCACGAAAACTGAGGTATCACTGGTTCTGCATATCAAACGCGCTGTGGAGTGCTGAAAACACCAGATAACGTTTTGTCGCATTAAATAGTTCGAATAGAGCGATCTCGATGATTAAGCATACTTCGGACAGAAGTCTCACCAAGATTATCGTAAAAAGTGCATATCTCAGCTTGAAACCCCACGAAAACCAAGATATCACCTGTTCTGCATATCCAACGAACTGTGGTGTGGTGAAAACCCCAGAAAACGTGTTTCTCGCATTAAATAGCTCGAAAAGTACGATCTCGATGACTCTGCATACTTCGGACAGAAGCCTCACCAAGATTATCGCATAAAATGCATATCTGAGCTTGAAACCCCACGAAAACCAGGATATCGCTGGTTCTGCATATCAAACGCACTGTGGAGTGGTGAAATCACCAGATAACGTGTTTCTCGCATTAAATATGTCGAAAAGAGCGATCTCGGTGTTTCTGCATACTTCGGACAGAGGTCTCACCAAGATTATCGCAGAAAATGCATATCTCAGCTTGAAACCCCACGAAAACCCAGATATCGCCGGTTCTGCATATCAAACGCACTGTGGGGTGGTGAAAACACCAGATAAGGTTTTTCTCGCATTAAATAGCTCAAAAAGTGCGATCTCGATGATTCTGCACACTTCGGACAGATGTCTCACCAAGATTATCGCAGACAATGCACATCTCAGCTTGAAACCCCACGAAAACCAAGATATCGCCGGTTCTGCATATCATACGCACTGTGGAGTGCTGAAAACACCAGATATCCTGTTTCTTTCATTAAATAGCACGAAAAGTGCGATCTCGATGATTCTGCATACTTCGGACAGAATTCTCACCATGATTATCGTAAAAAATGCATATCTCAGCTTGAAACTCCACGAAAACCAAGATATCGCTGGTTCTGCATATCAAACGCACTGTGGAGTGGTGAAAACACCAGATAACGTGTTTCTCGCATTAAATAGATCGAAATAGGCGATCTCGATGTTTCTGCATACTTCTAACAGAAGTCTCACCATGATTATCGCAGAAAATGCATATCTCTGCTAGAAACCCCACGAAAACCAAGATATCTCCTGTTCTGCATATCCAACGAACTGTGGAGTGGTGAAAACCCCAGAAAACGTGTTTCTCGCATTAAATAGCTCGAAAAGAGCGATCCCGATGATTCTGCATACTTCTGACAGAAGTCTCACCATGATTATCGCAGAAAATGCATATCTCAGCTTGATACCCTACGACAGCCAAGATGTCGCCGGTTCTGCATATTAAACGGACTGTGGAGTGGTGAAAACACCAGATAACGTGTTTCTCGCATTATCTAGCTCGAAAAGAGGGATCTCGATGATTCTGCATACTTCTGACAGAAGACTCACCAAGATTATCGCAGAAAATGCATGTCTCAGCTTGAAACCCGACGAAATCCAAGATGTCGCTGGTTCCGCATATCAAACGCACTGTGGAGTGGTGAAAACACCAATTAACGTGTTTCTCGCATTAAATAGCTCGAAAAGAGGGATCTCGATGATTCTGCATACTTCTGACAGAAGACTCACCAAGTTTATCGCAGAAAATGCATATCTCAGCTGGAAACACCACGAAAAACAAGATATCATCGGTTCTGCATATCAAACGCACTGTGGAATGTTGAAAACACCAGAAAACTTGTTTTTTCGCATTAAATAGCACGAAAAGAGCGATCTGGAAGATTCTGCATATTTCTGACTGAAGTCTCACCAAGATTATCGCAGAAAATGCATATCTCAGCTTGAAACCTCACGAAAATCAAGATGTCGCCCGTTCTGCATATCAAACGCACTGTGGAGTGGTGAAAACAACCATATATCGTGTTTCTCGCATTAAGTTGCTCGAAAAGAACGATCTCGAAGATTCTGCATACTTCTGGCAGAAGACTCACCTAGATTATCGCAGAAAATGCATATCTCTGCTAGAAACCCCACGAAAACCAAGATATCTCCTGTTCTGCATATACAACGAACTGTGGAGTGGGGAAAACACCAGATAACGTGTTTCTCGCATTAACTAGCTCGAAATGAGCGATCTCGACGATTCTGCATACTTCTGACAGAAGTCTCACCATGATTATCGCAGAAAATGCATATCTCAGCTTGATACCCTACGACAGCCAACATGTCGCCGGTTCTGCATATTAAACGCACTGTGGAGTGGTGAAAACACCAGATAACGTGTTTCTCGCATTAACTAGCTCGAAAAGAGGGATCTCGATGATTCTGCATACTTCTGACAGAAGACTCACCAAGATTATCGCAGAAAATGCATGTCTCAGCTTGAAACCCGACGAAATCCAAGATGTCGCTGGTTCCGCATATCAAACGCACTGTGGAGTGGTGAAAACAACCATATATCGTGTTTCTCGCATTAAATAGCTCGAAAAGAACGATCTCGAAGATTCTGCATACTTCTGGCAGAAGACTCATCTAGATTATCGCAGAAAATGCATATCTCTGCTAGAAACCCCACGAAAACCAAGATATCTCCTGTTCTGCATATACAACGAACTGTGGAGTGGGGAAAACACCAGATAACGTGTTTCTCGCATTAACTAGCTCGAAATGAGCGATCTCGACGATTCTGCATACTTCTGACTGAAGTCTCACCAAGATTATCGCAGAAAATGCATATTTCAGCTTGAAACCCCACGAAAACCAAGATATCGCCGGTTCTGCATATCATACGCACTGTGGAGTGCTGAAAACACCAGATATCGTGTTTCTCGCATTAAATAGCTCGAAAAGAGCGATCTAGATGATTCTGCATACTTCTGACAGAAGACTCACCAAGATTATCGCTGAAAATGCATATCTCAGCACGAAAAACCACGAAAATCAAGATATCTCCTGTTCTGCATATACAACGAACTGTGGAGTGGTGAAAACACCAGATAACGTGTTTCTCGCATTAACTAGCTCGAAATGAGCGATCTCGATGATTCTGCATACTTCTGACAGACGACTCACCAAGATTATCGCTGAAAATGCATATCTCAGCACGAAAAACCACGAAAATCAAGATATCGCCGGTTCTGCATATCAAACGAACTGTGGAGTGGTGAAAACAACCAGATAACGTGTTTCTCGCATTAAGTTGCTCGAAAAGAGCGAACTCGAAGATTCTGCATACTTCTGACTGAAGTCTCACCAAGATTATCGCAGAAAATGCATTTCTCAGCTTGAAACCCGACGAAAACCAAACATCGCCGGTTCTGCATATCAAACCAACTGTGGAGTGGTGAAAACACCAGACAACGTGTTTCTCGCATTAAATAGATCGAAAAGTGTGATCTCGATGATTCTGCATACTTCTAACAGAAGTCTCACCATGATTATCGCAGATAATACATATCTCTGCTAGAAACCCCACGAAAACCAAGATATCTCCTGTTCTGCATATACAACGAACTGTGTAGTGGTGAAAACACCAGATAACGTGTTTCTAGCATTAACTAGCTCGAAATGAGCGATGTCGAAGATTCTGCATACTTCTGACAGAAGACTCACCAAGATTATCGCTGAAAATGCATATCTCAGCAGGAAAAACCACGAAAATCAAGATATCGCCGGTTCTGCATATCAAACGAACTGTGGAGTGTTGAAAACACTAGAAAACGTGTTTCTCGCATTAAATAGCTCGAAAAGAGCGATCTAGATGATTCTGCATACTTCTGACGGAAGACTCACCAAGATTATCGCAGAAAATGCATATCTCAGCTACAAACCCCACGAAAACCAAGATATCTCCGGTTCTGCATATCAAACGCACTGTGGGGTGGTGAAAACACAAGAAAACGTGTTTCTCGCATTAAATAGCTCGAAAAAAGCGATCTAGATGATTCTGCATACTTCTGACAGAAGACTCACCAAGATTATCGCAGAAAATGCATATCTCAGCTACAAACCCCACGAAAACCAAGATATCTCCGGTTCTGCATATCAAACGCACTGTGGGGTGGTGAAAACACAAGAAAACGTGTTTCTCGCATTAAATAGCTCGAAAAGAGAGATCTAGATGGTTCTGCATACTTCTGACAGAAGACTCACCAAGATTATCGCAGAAAATGCATATCTCAGCTTGAACCCCGACGAAAGCCAAGATGTCGCCGGTTCTGCATATCAAACGCACTGTGGAGTGGTGAAAACACCAGATAACGTGTTTCTCGCATTAAATAGATCGAAATAGGCGATCTCGATGTTTCTGCATACTTCTAACAGAAGTCTCACCATGATTATCGCAGAAAATGCATATCTCTGCTAGAAACCCCACGAAAACCAAGATATCTCCTGTTCTGCATATCCAACGAACTGTGGAGTGGTGAAAACCCCAGAAAACGTGTTTCTCGCATTAAATAGCTCGAAAAGAGCGATCCCGATGATTCTGCATACTTCTGACAGAAGTCTCACCATGATTATCGCAGAAAATGCATATCTCAGCTTGATACCCTACGACAGCCAAGATGTCGCCGGTTCTGCATATTAAACGGACTGTGGAGTGGTGAAAACACCAGATAACGTGTTTCTCGCATTATCTAGCTCGAAAAGAGGGATCTCGATGATTCTGCATACTTCTGACAGAAGACTCACCAAGATTATCGCAGAAAATGCATGTCTCAGCTTGAAACCCGACGAAATCCAAGATGTCGCTGGTTCCGCATATCAAACGCACTGTGGAGTGGTGAAAACACCAATTAACGTGTTTCTCGCATTAAATAGCTCGAAAAGAGGGATCTCGATGATTCTGCATACTTCTGACAGAAGACTCACCAAGTTTATCGCAGAAAATGCATATCTCAGCTGGAAACACCACGAAAAACAAGATATCATCGGTTCTGCATATCAAACGCACTGTGGAATGTTGAAAACACCAGAAAACTTGTTTTTTCGCATTAAATAGCACGAAAAGAGCGATCTAGAAGATTCTGCATATTTCTGACTGAAGTCTCACCAAGATTATCGCAGAAAATGCATATCTCAGCTTGAAACCTCACGAAAATCAAGATGTCGCCCGTTCTGCATATCAAACGCACTGTGGAGTGGTGAAAACAACCATATATCGTGTTTCTCGCATTAAGTTGCTCGAAAAGAACGATCTCGAAGATTCTGCATACTTCTGGCAGAAGACTCACCTAGATTATCGCAGAAAATGCATATCTCTGCTAGAAACCCCACGAAAACCAAGATATCTCCTGTTCTGCATATACAACGTACTGTGGAGTGGTGAAAACCCCAGATAACGTGTTTCTCGCATTAACTAGCTCGAAATGAGCGATCTCGAAGATTCTGCATACTTCTGACTGAAGTCTCACCAAGATTATCGCAGAAAATGCATATTTCAGCTTGAAACCCCACGAAAACCAAGATATCGCCGGTTCTGCATATCATACGCACTGTGGAGTGCTGAAAACACCAGATATCGTGTTTCTCGCATTAAATAGCTCGAAAAGAGCGATCTAGATGATTCTGCATACTTCTGACAGAAGACTCACCAAGATTATCGCTGAAAATGCATATCTCAGCACGAAAAACCACGAAAATCAAGATATCGCCGGTTCTGCATATCAAACGAACTGTGGAGTGGTGAAAACAACCAGATAACGTGTTTCTCTCATTAAATAGCTCGAAAAGAGGGATCTCGATGATTCTGCATACTTCTGACAGACGACTCACCAAGATTATCGCTGAAAATGCATATCTCAGCACGAAAAACCACGAAAATCAAGATATCGCCGGTTCTGCATATCAAACGAACTGTGGAGTGGTGAAAACAACCAGATAACGTGTTTCTCGCATTAAGTTGCTCGAAAAGAGCGAACTCGAAGATTCTGCATACTTCTGACTGAAGTCTCACCAAGATTATCGCAGAAAATGCATTTCTCAGCTTGAAACCCGACGAAAACCAAACATCGCCGGTTCTGCATATCAAACCAACTGTGGAGTGGTGAAAACACCAGACAACGTGTTTCTCGCATTAAATAGATCGAAAAGTGTGATCTCGATGATTCTGCATACTTCTAACAGAAGTCTCACCATGATTATCGCAGATAATACATATCTCTGCTAGAAACCCCACGAAAACCAAGATATCTCCTGTTCTGCATATACAACGAACTGTGTAGTGGTGAAAACACCAGATAACGTGTTTCTAGCATTAACTAGCTCGAAATGAGCGATGTCGAAGATTCTGCATACTTCTGACAGAAGACTCACCAAGATTATCGCTGAAAATGCATATCTCAGCAGGAAAAACCACGAAAATCAAGATATCGCCGGTTCTGCATATCAAACGAACTGTGGAGTGTTGAAAACACTAGAAAACGTGTTTCTCGCATTAAATAGCTCGAAAAGAGCGATCTAGATGATTCTGCATACTTCTGACGGAAGACTCACCAAGATTATCGCAGAAAATGCATATCTCAGCTACAAACCCCACGAAAACCAAGATATCTCCGGTTCTGCATATCAAACGCACTGTGGGGTGGTGAAAACACAAGAAAACGTTTTTCTCGCATTAAATAGCTCGAAAAAAGCGATCTAGATGATTCTGCATACTTCTGACAGAAGACTCACCAAGATTATCGCAGAAAATGCATATCTCAGCTACAAACCCCACGAAAACCAAGATATCTCCGGTTCTGCATATCAAACGCACTGTGGGGTGGTGAAAACACAAGAAAACGTGTTTCTCGCATTAAATAGCTCGAAAAGAGAGATCTAGATGGTTCTGCATACTTCTGACAGAAGACTCACCAAGATTATCGCAGAAAATGCATATCTCAGCTTGAACCCCGACGAAAGCCAAGATGTCGCCGGTTCTGCATATCAAACGCACTGTGGAGTGGTGAAAACACCAGATAACGTGTTTCTCGCATTAAATAGCTCGAAAAGAGCGATCCCGATGATTCTGCATACTTCTGACAGAAGTCTCGCCAAGATTATCGTAGAAAATGCATATCTCAGCTTGAATCCCGACCGTAACCAAGATATCTCCGGTTCTGCATGTCAAACGCACTGTGGAGTGCCGAAAACACCAGATAACGTGTTTCTCGCATTAAGTAGCTCGAAAAGAGCGATCTCGATTATTCTGCATACTTCTGACTGAAGTCTCACCAAGATTGCCGCAGAAAATGCATATCTCAGCTTGAAACCCCACGAAAACCCAGATATCGCCGGTTCTGCATATCAAACCAACTGTGGAGTGGTGAAAACACCAGACAACGTGTTTCTCGCATTAAATAGATCGAAAAGAGCGTTCTGGATGATTCTGCATACTTCTCATAGATGAAACACAAAGATTATCGCAGAAAATGCATATTTCAGCTGGAAACCCCACGAAAACCAAGATATCTCCTGTTCTGCATATACAACGAACTGTGGAGTGGTGAAAACACCAGATAACGTGTTTCTCGCATTAACTAGCTCGAAATGAGCGATCTCGTAGATTCTGCATACCTCTGACTGAAGTCTCACCAAGATTATCGCAGAAAATGTATATCTCAGCTTGAAACCCGACGAAAACCAAACATCGCCGGATCTGCATATCAAACCAACTGTGGAGTGGTGAAAAAACCAGACAACGTGTTTCTCGCATTAAATAGATCGAAAAGTGCGATCTCGATGATTCTGCATACTTCTAACAGAAGTCTCACCATGATTATCGCAGATAATGCATATCTCTGCTAGAAACCCCACGAAAACCAAGATATCTCCTGTTCGGCATATACAACGAACTGTGGAGTGCTGAAAACACCAGATAACGTGTTTCTAGCATTAACTCGCTCGAAATGAGCGATCTCGAAGATTCTGCATACTTCTGACAGAAGACTCACCAAGATTATCGCTGAAAATGCATATCTCAGCACGAAAAACCACGAAAATCAAGATATCGCCGGTTCTGCATATCAAACGAACTGTGGAGTGGTGAAAACAACCAGATAACGTGTTTCTCGCATTAAATAGCTCGAAAAGAGGGATCTCGATGATTCTGCATACTTCTTACAGAAGACTCACCAAGATTATCGCAGAAAATGCATATCTCAGCTTGAACCCCGACGAAATCCAAGATGTCGCCGGTACTGCATGTCAAACGCACTGTGGAGTGGTGAAAACACCAGATAACGTGTATCTCGCATTAAGTAGCTCGAAAAGAGCGATCTCGAAGATTCTGCATCCTTCTGAGAGAAGTCTCACCAAGATTATCGTAGAAAATGCATATCTCAGCTTGAAACCCCACGAAAACTGAGGTATCACTGGTTCTGCATATCAAACGCACTGTGGAGTGCTGAAAACACCAGATAACGTTTTGTCGCATTAAATAGTTCGAATAGAGCGATCTCGATGATTAAGCATACTTCGGACAGAAGTCTCACCAAGATTATCGTAAAAAGTGCATATCTCAGCTTGAAACCCCACGAAAACCAAGATATCACCTGTTCTGCATATCCAACGAACTGTGGTGTGGTGAAAACCCTAGAAAACGTGTTTCTCGCATTAAATAGCTCGAAAAGTACGATCTCGATGACTCTGCATACTTCGGACAGAAGCCTCACCAAGATTATCGCATAAAATGCATATCTGAGCTTGAAACCCCACGAAAACCAGGATATCGCTGGTTCTGCATATCAAACGCACTGTGGAGTGGTGAAATCACCAGATAACGTGTTTCTCGCATTAAATATGTCGAAAAGAGCGATCTCGGTGTTTCTGCATACTTCGGACAGAGGTCTCACCAAGATTATCGCAGAAAATGCATATCTCAGCTTGAAACCCCACGAAAACCCAGATATCGCCGGTTCTGCATATCAAACGCACTGTGGGGTGGTGAAAACACCAGATAAGGTTTTTCTCGCATTAAATAGCTCAAAAAGTGCGATCTCGATGATTCTGCACACTTCGGACAGATGTCTCACCAAGATTATCGCAGACAATGCACATCTCAGCTTGAAACCCCACGAAAACCAAGATATCGCCGGTTCTGCATATCATACGCACTGTGGAGTGCTGAAAACACCAGATATCCTGTTTCTTTCATTAAATAGCACGAAAAGTGCGATCTCGATGATTCTGCATACTTCGGACAGAATTCTCACCATGATTATCGTAAAAAATGCATATCTCAGCTTGAAACCCCACGAAAACCAAGATATCGCTGGTTCTGCATATCAAACGCACTGTGGAGTGGTGAAAACACCAGATAACGTGTTTCTCGCATTAAATAGATCGAAATGTGCGATCTCGATGATTCTGCATACTTCTAACAGAAGTCTCACCATGATTATCGCAGAAAATGCATATCTCTGCTAGAAACCCCACGAAAACCAAGATATCTCCTGTTCTGCATATCCAACGAACTGTGGAGTGGTGAAAACCCCAGAAAACGTGTTTCTCGCATTAAATAGCTCGAAAAGAGCGATCCCGATGATTCTGCATACTTCTGACAGAAGTCTCACCATGATTATCGCAGAAAATGCATATCTCAGCTTGATACCCTACGACAGCCAAGATGTCGCCGGTTCTGCATATTAAACGCACTGTGGAGTGGTGAAAACACCAGATAACGTGTTTCTCGCATTAACTAGCTCGAAAAGAGGGATCTCGATGATTCTGCATACTTCTGACAGAAGACTCACCAAGATTATCGCAGAAAATGCATGTCTCAGCTTGAAACCCGACGAAATCCAAGATGTCGCTGGTTCCGCATATCAAACGCACTGTGGAGTGGTGAAAACACCAATTAACGTGTTTCTCGCATTAAATAGCTCGAAAAGAGGGATCTCGATGATTCTGCATACTTCTGACAGAAGACTCACCAAGTTTATCGCAGAAAATGCATATCTCAGCTGGAAACACCACGAAAAACAAGATATCATCGGTTCTGCATATCAAACGCACTGTGGAATGTTGAAAACACCAGAAAACTTGTTTTTTCGCATTAAATAGCACGAAAAGAGCGATCTAGAAGATTCTGCATATTTCTGACTGAAGTCTCACCAAGATTATCGCAGAAAATGCATATCTCTGCTAGAAACCCCACGAAAACCAAGATATCTCCTGTTCTGCATATACAACGTACTGTGGAGTGGTGAAAACACCAGATAACGTGTTTCTCGCATTAACTAGCTCGAAATGAGCGATCTCGAAGATTCTGCATACTTCTGACTGAAGTCTCACCAAGATTATCGCAGAAAATGCATATTTCAGCTTGAAACCCCACGAAAACCAAGATATCGCCGGTTCTGCATATCATACGCACTGTGGAGTGCTGAAAACACCAGATATCGTGTTTCTCGCATTCAATAGCTCGAAAAGAGCGATCTAGATGATTCTGCATACTTCTGGCAGAAGACTCATCTAGATTATCGCAGAAAATGCATATCTCTGCTAGAAACCCCACGAAAACCAAGATATCTCCTGTTCTGCATATACAACGAACTGTGGAGTGGGGAAAACACCAGATAACGTGTTTCTCGCATTAACTAGCTCGAAATGAGCGATCTCGACGATTCTGCATACTTCTGACTGAAGTCTCACCAAGATTATCGCAGAAAATGCATATTTCAGCTTGAAACCCCACGAAAACCAAGATATCGCCGGTTCCGCATATCATACGCACTGTGGAGTGCTGAAAACACCAGATATCGTGTTTCTCGCATTAAATAGCTCGAAAAGAACGATCTAGATGATTCTGCATACTTCTGGCAGAAGACTCACATAGATTATTGCAGAAAATGCATATCTCTGCTAGAAACCCCACGAAAACCAAGATATCTCCTGTTCTGCATATACAACGAACTGTGGAGTGGTGAAAACACCAGATAACGTGTTTCTCGCATTAACTAGCTCGAAATGAGCGATCTCGATGATTCTGCATACTTCTGACAGAAGACTCACCAAGATTATCGCAGAAAATGCATATCTCAGCTGGACACACCACGAAAATCAAGATATCGCCGGTTCTGCATATCAAACGCACTGTGGAGTGGTGAAAATACCAGATAACGTGTTTCTCGCATTAAATAGCTCGAAAAGAGCGATCTAGATGATTCTGCATACTTCTGACAGAAGACTCACCAAGATTATCGCTGAAAATGCATATCTCAGCACGAAAAACCACGAAAATCAAGATATCGCCGGTTCTGCATATCAAACGAACTGTGGAGTGGTGAAAACAACCAGATAACGTGTTTCTCTCATTTTATAGCTCGAAAAGAGGGATCTCGATGATTCTGCATACTTCTGACAGAAGACTCACCAAGATTATCGCTGAAAATGCATATCTCAGCACGAAAAACCACGAAAATCAAGATATCGCCGGTTCTGCATATCAAACGAACTGTGGAGTGGTGAAAACAACCAGATAACGTGTTTCTCGCATTAAGTTGCTCGAAAAGAGCGAACTCGAAGATTCTGCATACTTCTGACTGAAGTCTCACCAAGATTATCGCAGAAAATGCATTTCTCAGCTTGAAACCCGACGAAAACCAAACATCGCCGGTTCTGCATATCAAACCAACTGTGGAGTGGTGAAAACACCAGACAACGTGTTTCTCGCATTAAATAGATCGAAAAGTGCGATCTCGATGATTCTGCATACTTCTAACAGAAGTCTCACCATGATTATCGCAGATAATGCATATCTCTGCTAGAAACCCCACGAAAACCAAGATATCTCCTGTTCTGCATATACAACGAACTGTGTAGTGGTGAAAACACCAGATAACGTGTTTCTAGCATTAACTAGCTCGAAATGAGCGATGTCGAAGATTCTGCATACTTCTGACAGAAGACTCACCAAGATTATCGCCGAAAATGCATATCTCAGCTACAAACCCCACGAAAACCAAGATATCTCCGGTTCTGCATATCAAACGCACTGTGGGGTGGTGAAAACACAAGAAAACGTGTTTCTCGCTTTAAATAGCTCGAAAAGAGCGATCTAGATGATTCTGCATACTTCTGACAGAAGACTCACCAAGATTATCGCAGAAAATGCATATCTCAGCTACAAACCGCACGAAAACCAAGATATCTCCGGTTCTGCATATCAAACGCACTGTGGGGTGGTGAAAACACAAGAAAACGTGTTTCTCGCATTAAATAGCTCGAAAAGAGAGATCTAGATGGTTCTGCATACTTCTGACAGAAGACTCACCAAGATTATCGCAGAAAATGCATATCTCAGCTTGAACCCCGACGAAAGCCAAGATGTCGCCGGTTCTGCATATCAAACGCACTGTGGAGTGGTGAAAACACCAGATAACGTGTTTCTCGCTTTAAATAGCTCGAAAAGAGCGATCCCGATGATTCTGCATACTTCTGACAGAAGTCTCGCCAAGATTATCGTAGAAAATGCATATCTCAGCTTGAATCCCGACCGTAACCAAGATATCTCCGGTTCTGCATGTCAAACGCACTGTGGAGTGCCGAAAACACCAGATAACGTGTTTCTCGCATTAAGTAGCTCGAAAAGAGCGATCTCGATTATTCTGCATACTTCTGACTGAAGTCTCACCAAGATTGCCGCAGAAAATGCATATCTCAGCTTGAAACCCCACGAAAACCCAGATATCGCCGGTTCTGCATATCAAACCAACTGTGGAGTGGTGAAAACACCAGACAACGTGTTTCTCGCATTAAATAGATCGAAAAGAGCGTTCTGGATGATTCTGCATACTTCTCATAGATGAAACACAAAGATTATCGCAGAAAATGCATATTTCTGCTGGAAACCCCACGAAAACCAAGATATCTCCTGTTCTGCATATACAACGAACTGTGGAGTGGTGAAAACACCAGATAACGTGTTTCTCGCATTAAGTTGCTCGAAAAGAGCGAACTCGAAGTTTCTGCAAACTTCTGACTGAAGTCTCACCAAGATTATCGCAGAAAATGCATTTCTCAGCTTGAAACCCGACGAAAACCAAACATCGCCGGTTCTGCATATCAAACCAACTGTGGAGTGGTGAAAACACCAGACAACGTGTTTCTCGCATTAAATAGATCGAAAAGTGCGATCTCGATGATTCTGCATACTTCTAACAGAAGTCTCACCATGATTATCGCAGATAATGCATATCTCTGCTAGAAACCCCACGAAAACCAAGATATATCCTGTTCTGCATATACAACGAACTGTGTAGTGGTGAAAACACCAGATAACGTGTTTCTAGCATTAACTAGCTCGAAATGAGCGATCTCGAAGATTCTACATACTTCTGACAGAAGACTCACCAAGATTATCGCTGAAAATGCATATCTCAGCAGGAAAAACCACGAAAATCAAGATATCGCCGTTTCTGCATATCAAACGAACTGTGGAGTGTTGAAAACACAAGAAAACGTGTTTCTCGCATTAAATAGCTCGAAAAGAGCGATCTAGATGATTCTGCATACTTCTGACAGAAGACTCACCAAGATTATCGCAGAAAATGCATATCTCAGCTACAAACCCCACGAAAACCAAGATATCTCCGGTTCTGCATATCAAACGCACTGTGGGGTGGTGAAAACACAAGAAAACGTGTTTGTCGCATTAAATAGCTCGAAAAGAGCGATCTAGATGATTCTGCATACTTCTGACAGAAGACTCACCAAGATTATCGCAGAAAATGCATATCTCAGCTACAAACCCCACGAAAACCAAGATATCTCCGGTTCTGCATATCAAACGCACTGTGGGGTGGTGAAAACACAAGAAAACGTGTTTCTCGCATTAAATAGCTCGAGAAGAGAGATCTAGATGGTTCTGCATACTTCTGACAGAAGACTCACCAAGATTAACGCAGAAAATGCATATCTCATCTACAAACCCCACGAAAACCAAGATATCGACGGTTCTGCATTTCAGACGCACTGTGGGGAGGTGAAACACCAGAAAACGTGTTTCTCGCATTAAGTATCTCGAAAAGAGCGTTCTCGAAGATTCTGCATACTTCTGACAGAAGTATCGCCTAGATTATCGTAGAAAATGCATATCTCAGCTTGAATCCCGACCGTAACCAAGATATCTCCGGTTCTGCATGTCAAACGCACTGTGGAGTGGTGAAAACACCAGATAACGTGTTTCTCGCATTAAATAGCTCGAAGAGAGCGTTCTCGAAGATTCTGCATACTTCTGACAGAAGTCTCACCAGGATTATCGTAGAAAATGCATATCTCAGCGTGAAACCCGACCGAAACCAAGATATCTCCGGTTCTGCATGTCAAACGCACTGTGGAGTGGTGAAAACACCAGAAAACGTGTTTCTCGCATTAAATAGCTCGAAAAGAGCGCCCTCGACGTTTCTGCATACTTCGGACAGATGTTTCACCAAGATTATCGCAGAAAATGCATATCTCTGCTTGAAACCCCACGAAAACCAGGATATCTACTGTTCTGCATATCCAACGAACTGCGGAGTGGTGAAAACCCCAGAAAACGTGTTTCTCGCATTAAATAGCTCGAAACGAGCGATCTCGATGATTCTGCATACTTCTAGCAGAAGTCTCACCAAGATTATCGTAGAAAATGCATATCTCAGCTGGAAACACCTCGAAAATCAAGATATCGCCTGTTCTGCATATCCAACGCACTGTGGAGTGGTGAAAACACCAGATAACGTGTTTCTCGCATTAAATAGCTCGAAACGAGCGATCTCGATGATTCTGCATACTTCGCACAGAAATCTCACCAAAATTATCGTAAAAAATGCATATCTCAGATTGAAACCCCACGAAAACCAAGATATCGCTGTGTTCAGCACATCAAACGCACTGTGGAATGGTAAAAACACCCTGAAAACGTGTTTCTCGCATAAAATAGCTCGAATAGAGCGATCTCGATGATTCTTCATACTTCGGACAGAAGTATCACCAAGATTATCGTAAAAAATGCATATCTCAGCTTGAAACCCCACGAAAGCCAAGATATCGCTGGTTCTGCATATCTAACGCACTGTGGAGTGGTGAAAACACCGGATAAGGTTTTTATCGCATTAACTAGCTCGAAAAGAGCGATCTCGATGATTCAGCATACTTCGGACAGAAGTCTCACCAAGATTATCGCAGGAAATGCGTATCTCAGCTTGAAATGCCACGAAAACCAAGATATCGCTGGTTCTGCATATCAAACGCACTGTGGTGTGGTGAAAACACCAGATAACGTGTTTCTCGCATTAAATAGCTCGAAAAGAGCGATCTAGATGATTCAGCATACTTCGGACAGAAGTCTCACCAAGATTATCGCAGAAAATGCATATCTCAGCTTGAAACCCCACGAAAACCAAGATATCGCTGGTACTGCATATCAAACGAACTGTGGAGTGTTGAAAACCCCAGAAAGCGAGTTTCTCGAATTAAATAGCTCGAAAAGAGCGCTCTCGATGTTTCAGCATACTTCGGACAGAAGTCCACCAAGATTATCGCAGAAAATGCATATCTCAGCTTGAAACCCCACGAAAACCAAGATATGTACTGTTCTGCATATCAAAGGCACTGTGGAGTGGTGAAAACACCAGATAACGTGTTTCTCGCACTAACTAGCTCGAAAAGAGCGATCTCGATGTTTCAGCCTACTTCGGACAGAAGTCCACCAAGATTATCGCAGAATATGCATATCTCAGCTTGATACCCCACGAAAACCAAGATATCGCTGGTACTGCATATCAAACGCACTGTGGAGTGGTGAAAACACCAGATAACGTATTTCTCGCATTAAATATCTCGAAAAGAGCGATCTAGATGATTCTGCATACTTCTGACAGAAGACTCACCAAGATTATCGCAGAAAATGCATATCTCAGCTACAAACCCCACGAAAACCAAGATATCTCCGGTTCTGCATATCAAACGCACTGTGGGGTGGTGAAAACACAAGAAAACGTGTTTCTCGCATTAAATAGCTCGAGAAGAGAGATCTAGATGGTTCTGCATACTTCTGACAGAAGACTCACCAAGATTAACGCAGAAAATGCATATCTCATCTACAAACCCCACGAAAACCAAGATATCGACGGTTCTGCATTTCAGACGCACTGTGGGGAGGTGAAACACCAGAAAACGTGTTTCTCGCATTAAGTATCTCGAAAAGAGCGTTCTCGAAGATTCTGCATACTTCTGACAGAAGTATCGCCTAGATTATCGTAGAAAATGCATATCTCAGCTTGAATCCCGACCGTAACCAAGATATCTCCGGTTCTGCATGTCAAACGCACTGTGGAGTGGTGAAAACACCAGATAACGTGTTTCTCGCATTCAATAGCTCGAAAAGAGCGTTCTCGAAGATTCTGCATACTTCTGACAGAAGTCTCACCAGGATTATCGTAGAAAATGCATATCTCAGCTTGAAACCCGACCGAAACCAAGATATCTCCGGTTCTGCATGTCAAACGCACTGTGGAGTGGTGAAAACACCAGAAAACGTGTTTCTCGCATTAAATAGCTCGAAAAGAGCGCCCTCGACGTTTCTGCATACTTCGGACAGATGTTTCACCAAGATTATCGCAGAAAATGCATATCTCTGCTTGAAACCCCACGAAAACCAAGATATCTCCGGTTCTGCATATCCAACGCACTGTGAAGTGCTGAAAACACCAGATAACGTGTTTGTCGCATTAAATAGCTCGAATAGAGCGATCTCGACGTTTCTGCATACTTCGGACAGAAGTCTCACCAAGATTATCGTAGAAAATGCATATCTCAGCTTGAAACCCCACGAAAACCAAGATATCTCCGGTTCTGCATATCAAACGCACTGTGGAGTGGTGAAAACTCCAGATAACGTGTTTCTCGCATTAAACAGCTCGAAAAGAGCGATCTCGATGTTTCAGCATACTTCGGACAGAAGTCCACCAAGATTATCGCAGAAAATGCATATCTCAGCTTGAAACCCCACGAAAACCAAGATATCGCTGGTACTGCATATCAAACGCACTGTGGAGTCGTGAAAACACCAGATAACGTGTTTCTCTCATTAAATAGCTCGAAAAGAGCGCTCTCGACGTTTCTGCATACTTTGGACAGATGTTTCACCAAGCTTATCGTAGAAAATGCATATCTCAGCTTGAAACCCGACGAAAACCAAAATGTCTGCGGTTCTGCATATCCAACGCACTGTGGAGTGGTGAAAACACCAGATAACGTGTTTCTCGCATTAAATAGCTCGAAGAGAGCGTTCTCGAAGATTCTGCATACTTCTGACAGAAGTCTCACCAGGATTATCGTAGAAAATGCATATCTCAGCGTGAAACCCGACCGAAACCAAGATATCTCCGGTTCTGCATGTCAAACGCACTGTGGAGTGGTGAAAACACCAGAAAACGTGTTTCTCGCATTAAATAGCTCGAAAAGAGCGCCCTCGACGTTTCTGCATACTTCGGACAGATGTTTCACCAAGATTATCGCAGAAAATGCATATCTCTGCTTGAAACCCCACGAAAACCAGGATATCTACTGTTCTGCATATCCAACGAACTGCGGAGTGGTGAAAACCCCAGAAAACGTGTTTCTCGCATTAAATAGCTCGAAACGAGCGATCTCGATGATTCTGCATACTTCTAGCAGAAGTCTCACCAAGATTATCGTAGAAAATGCATATCTCAGCTGGAAACACCTCGAAAATCAAGATATCGCCTGTTCTGCATATCCAACGCACTGTGGAGTGGTGAAAACACCAGATAACGTGTTTCTCGCATTAAATAGCTCGAAACGAGCGATCTCGATGATTCTGCATACTTCGCACAGAAATCTCACCAAAATTATCGTAAAAAATGCATATCTCAGATTGAAACCCCACGAAAACCAAGATATCGCTGTGTTCAGCACATCAAACGCACTGTGGAATGGTAAAAACACCCTGAAAACGTGTTTCTCGCATAAAATAGCTCGAATAGAGCGATCTCGATGATTCTTCATACTTCGGACAGAAGTATCACCAAGATTATCGTAAAAAATGCATATCTCAGCTTGAAACCCCACGAAAGCCAAGATATCGCTGGTTCTGCATATCTAACGCACTGTGGAGTGGTGAAAACACCGGATAAGGTTTTTATCGCATTAACTAGCTCGAAAAGAGCGATCTCGATGATTCAGCATACTTCGGACAGAAGTCTCACCAAGATTATCGCAGGAAATGCGTATCTCAGCTTGAAATGCCACGAAAACCAAGATATCGCTGGTTCTGCATATCAAACGCACTGTGGTGTGGTGAAAACACCAGATAACGTGTTTCTCGCATTAAATAGCTCGAAAAGAGCGATCTAGATGATTCAGCATACTTCGGACAGAAGTCTCACCAAGATTATCGCAGAAAATGCATATCTCAGCTTGAAACCCCACGAAAACCAAGATATCGCTGGTACTGCATATCAAACGAACTGTGGAGTGTTGAAAACCCCAGAAAACGAGTTTCTCGAATTAAATAGCTCGAAAAGAGCGCTCTCGATGTTTCAGCATACTTCGGACAGAAGTCCACCAAGATTATCGCAGAAAATGCATATCTCAGCTTGAAACCCCACGAAAACCAAGATATGTACTGTTCTGCATATCAAAGGCACTGTGGAGTGGTGAAAACACCAGATAACGTGTTTCTCGCACTAACTAGCTCGAAAAGAGCGATCTCGATGTTTCAGCCTACTTCGGACAGAAGTCCACCAAGATTATCGCAGAATATGCATATCTCAGCTTGATACCCCACGAAAACCAAGATATCGCTGGTACTGCATATCAAACGCACTGTGGAGTGGTGAAAACACCAGATAACGTATTTCTCGCATTAAATATCTCGGAAAGAGCGTTCTCGAAGATTCTGCATACTTCTGACAGAAGTCTCACCAGGATTATCGTTCAAAATACATATCTCAGCTTGAAACCCGACCGAAACCAAGATATCGCTGGTACTGCATATCAAACGCACTGTGGAGTGGTGAAAACACCAGAGAACGCGTTTCTCGCATTAAATAGCTCGAAAAGGACGATCCCGATGATTCTGCATACTTCTGACAGAAGTCTCATCAAGATTATCGTAGAAAATGCATATCTCAGCTTGAACGCCGACGAAATCAAAGATGTCGCCGGATCTGCATTATCAAACGCACTGTGGAGTGGTGAAAACACCAGATAACGTGTTTCTCGCACTAACTAGCTCGCACAGAGCGATCTCGATGTTTCAGCATACTTCGGACAGAAGTCCACCAAGATTATCGCAGAATATGCATATCTCAGCTTGAAACCCCACGAAAACCAAGATATCGCTGGTACTGCATATCAAACGCACTGTGGAGTGGTGAAAACACCAGATAACGTGTTTCTCGCATTAAACAGCTCGAAAAGTGCGATCTCGATGTTTCAGCATACTTCGGACAGAAGTCCACCAAGATTATCGCAGAAAATGCATATCTCAGCTTGAAACCCCACGAAAACCAAGATATCGCTGGTACTGCATATCAAACGCACTGTGGAGTCGTGAAAACACCAGATAACGTGTTTCTCTCATTAAATAGCTCGAAAAGAGCGCTCTCGACGTTTCTGCATACTTCGGACAGATGTTTCACCAAGCTTATCGTAGAAAATGCATATCTCAGCTTGAAACCCGACGAAAACCAAAATGTCTGCGGTTCTGCATATCCAACGCACTGTGGAGTGGTGAAAACACCAGATAACGTGTTTCTCGCATTAAATAGCTCGAAAAGAGCGTTCTCGAAGATTCTGCATACTTCTGACAGAAGTCTCACCAGGATTATCGTAGAAAATGCATATCTCAGCTTGAAACCCGACCGAAACCAAGATATCTCCGGTTCTGCATGTCAAACGCACTGTGGAGTGGTGAAAACACCAGAAAACGTGTTTCTCGCATTAAATAGCTCGAAAAGAGCGCCCTCGACGTTTCTGCATACTTCGGACAGATGTTTCACCAAGATTATCGCAGAAAATGCATATCTCTGCTTGAAACCCCACGAAAACCAGGATATCTACTGTTCTGCATATCCAACGAACTGCGGAGTGGTGAAAACCCCAGAAAACGTGTTTCTCGCATTAAATAGCTCGAAACGAGCGATCTCGATGATTCTGCATACTTCTAGCAGAAGTCTCACCAAGATTATCGTAGAAAATGCATATCTCAGCTGGAAACACCTCGAAAATCAAGATATCGCCTGTTCTGCATATCAAACGCACTGTGGAGTGGTGCAAACAACCAGAGAACGTGTTTCTCGCATTAAATAGCTCGAAAAGTGCGATCTCGATGATTCAGCATACTTCGGACAGATGTCTCACCAAGATTATCGCAGGAAATGCATATCTCAGCTTGAAACCCGACGAAAACCAAAATATCTCCGGTTCTGCATATCCAACGCACTGTGGAGTGGTGAAAACACCAGATAACGTGTTTCTCGCATTCAATAGCTCGAAAAGAGCGTTCTCGAAGATTCTGCATACTTCTGACAGAAGTCTCACCAGGATTATCGTAGAAAATGCATATCTTAGCTTGAAACCCGACCGAAACCAAGATATCGCTGGTACTGCATATCAAACGCACTGTGGAGTGGTGAAAACAACCAGAGAACGTGTTTCTCGCATTAAATAGCTCGAAAAGAGCGATCTCGATGATTCAGCATACTTCGGACAGAAGTCTCACATAGATTATCGCAGGAAATGCATATCTTAGCTTGAAACCCCACGAAAACCAGGATATCGCCGGTTCTGCATATTAAACGCACTGTGGAGTGGTGAAAACACCAGATAACGTGTTTCTCGCATTAACTAGCTCGAAAAGAGCGATCTGGATGTTTCAGCATGCTTCGGACAGAAGTCCATCAAGATTATCGCAGAAAATGCATATCTCAGCTTGAAACCCCACGAAAACCAAGATATCGCTGGTACTGCATATCAAACGCACTGTGGAGTGGTGAAAACAACCAGAGAACGTGTTTCTCGCATTAAATAGCTCGAAAAGAGCGATCTCGATGATTCAGCATACTTCGGACAGAAGTCTCACAAAGATTATCGCAGGAAATGCATATCTTAGCTTGAAACCCCACGAAAACCAGGATATCGCCGGTTCTGCATATTAAACGCACTGTGGAGTGGTGAAAACACCAGATAACGTGTTTCTCGCATTAACTAGCTCGAAAAGAGCGATCTGGATGTTTCAGCATACTTCGGACAGAAGTCTCACCAGGATTATCGCAGAAAATGCATATCTCAGCTTGAAACCCGACGAAAACCAAGATATCTCCGGTTCTGCATGTCAAACACACTGTGGAGTGGTGAAAACACCAGATAACGTGTTTCTCGCTCTAACTAGCTCGAAAAGAGCGATCTAGATGATTCTGCATACTTCTGACTGAAGTCTCACCAATATTATCGTAGAAAATGCACATCTCAGCTTGAAACCCGACGAAAACCAAAATATCGCCGGTTCTGCATATCAAACCAACTGTGGAGTTTTGAAAACCCCAGAAAACGAGTTTCTCGCATTAAATAGCTCGAAAAGAGCGCTCTCGATGTTTCTGCATACTTCGGACAGGAGTCTCAACAAGATTATCGCAGAAAATGCATGTCTCAGCTTGAAACCCCACGAAAACCAAGATATCTCCGGTTCTGCATATCCAACGAACTGTGGAGTGTTGAAAACCCCAGAAAACGAGTTTCTCGCATTAAATAGCTCGAAAAGAGCGCTCTCGATGTTTCTGCATACTTCGGACAGAAGTCTCACCAAGATTATCGCAGAAAATGCAAATCTCAGCTTGAAACCCCACGAAAACCAAGATATCGCCGGTTCTGCATATCATACGCACTGTGGAGTGGTGAAACACCAGATAACGTGTTTCTCTCATTAAACAGCTCGAAAAGAGCGATCTAGATGATTCAGCATACTTCGGACAGAAGTCTCACCAAGATTATCGCAGGAAATGCATATCTCAGCTTGAAACCCCACGAAAACCAAGATATCTCCGGTTCTGCATATCCAACGAACTGTGGAGTGTTGAAAACCCCAGAAAACGAGTTTCTCGCATTAAATAGCTCGAAAAGAGCGCTCTCGATGTTTCTGCATACTTCGGACAGATGTCTCACCAAGATTATCGCAGAAAATGCATACCTCAGCTTGAAACCCCACGAAAACCAAGATATGTACTGTTCTGCATATCAAACGCACTGTGGAGTGGTGAAAACACCAGATAACGTGTTTCTCGCACTAACTAGCTCGAACAGAGCGATCTCGATGATTCAGCATACTTCGGACAGAAGCCTCACCAATATTATCGTAAAAAAAGCATATCTCAGCTTGAAACCCCACGAAAACCAAGATATGTACTGTTCTGCATATCAAACGCACTGTGGAGTGGTGAAAACACCGGATAAGGTTTTTCTCGCATTAACTAGCACGAAAAGAGCGATCTCGATGATTCAGCATACTTCGGACAGAAGTCTCACCAAGATTATCGCAGGAAATGCGTATCTCAGCTTGAAATGCCACGAAAACCAAGATATCGCTGGTTCTGCATATCAAACGCACTGTGGTGTGGTGAAAACACCAGATGACGTGTTTCTCCCATTACATAGCACGAAAAGAGCGATCTAGATGATTCAGCATACTTCGGACAGAAGTCTTACCAAGATTATCGCAGGAAATGCATATCTCAGCTTGAAACCCCACGAAAACCAAGATATCTCCGGTTCTGCATATCCAACGAACTGTGGAGTGTTGAAAACCCCAGAGAACGAGTTTCTCGCATTAAATAGCTCGAAAAGAGCGCTCTCGATGTTTCTGCATACTTCGGACAGAAGTCTCAACAAGATTATCGCAGAAAATGCATGTCTCAGCTTGAAACCCCACGAAAACGAAGATATCTACTGTTCTGCATATCAAACGCACTGTGGAGTGGTAAAAACACCAGATAACGTGTTTCTCGCATTAAATAGCTCGAAACGAGCGATCTCGATGATTCTGCATACTTCGGACAGAAGTCTCACCAAGATTATCGCAGAAAATGCATATCTCAGCTTGAAACCCCACGAAAACCAAGATATCTACTGTTCTGCATATCAAACTCACTGTGGAGTGGTGAAAACACCAGATAACGTGTTTCTCGCATTAAATAGCTCGAAACGAGCGATCTCGTCGTTTCAGCATACTTCGGACAGAAGTCTCACCATGGTTATCGCAGAAAATGCATATCTCATCTTGAAACCCCACGAAAACCAAGATATCGCCGGTTCTGCATATCATACGCACTGTGGAGTGGTGAAAACACCAGATAACGTTTTTCTCGCATTGAATAGCTCGAAACGAGCGATCTCGATGACTCAGCATACTTCGGACAGAAGTCTCACCAAGATTATCGCAGAAAATGCATATCTCAGCTTGAAACCCCACGAAAACCAAGATATCTACTGTTCTGCATATCAAACGCACTGTGGAGTGGTGAAAACACCAGATAACGTGTTTCTCGCACTAACTAGCTCGAACAGAGCGATCTCGATGATTCAGCATACTTCGGACAGAAGTCTCACCAAGATTATCGCAGAAAATGCATATCTCAGCTTGAAACCCCACGAAAACCAAGATATCGCCGGTTCTGCATATCAAACGCACTGTGGAGTGGTGAAAACACCAGATAACGTGTTTCTCGCACTGACTAGCTCGAACAGAGCGATCTCGATGATTCAGCATACTTCGGACAGAAGTCTCACCAAGATTATCGCAGAAAATGCATATCTCAGCTTGAAACCCCACGAAAACCAAGATATCGCCGGTTCTGCATATCAAACGCACTGTGGAGTGGTGAAAACACCAGATAACGTGTTTCTCGCATTAAATAGCTGGAAACGAGCGATCTCGATGTTTCAGCATACTTCGGACAGAAGTCTCACCAAGATTATCGCAGAAAATGCATATCTCAGCTTGAAACCCCACGAAAACCAAGATATCGCCGGTTCTGCATATCAAACGCACTGTGGTGTGGTGAAAACACCAGATAACGTGTTTCTCGCATTATGTAGCTCGAAACGAGCGTTTTCGATGATTCTGCATACTTCTGACAGAAGTCTCACCAGGATTATCGTAGAAAATGCATATCTCAGTTTGAAACCCGACCGAAACCAAGATATCTGCGGTTCTGCATATCCAACGCACTGTGGAGTGGTGAAAACACCAGATAACGTGTTTCTCGCATTATGTAGCTCGAAAAGAGCGATCTCGGTGATTCAGCATACCTCGGACAGAAGTCTCACCAAGATTATCGCAGGAATTGCATATCTCAGCTTGAAACCCCACGAAAACCAAGATATCTACGTTTCTGCATATCCAACAAACTGTGGAGTGGTGAAATCACCAGATAACGTGTTTCTCGCATTAACTAGCTCGAAAAGAGCGATCTCGATGTTTCAGCATACTTCGGACAGAAGTCTCACCAAGATTATCGCAGAAAAAGCATATCTCAGCTTGAAACCCCACGAAAACCAAGATATCGCCGGTTCTGCATATCATACGCACTGTGGAGTGGTGAAAACACCAGATAACGTGTTTCTCGCATTGAATAGCTCGAAACGAGCGATCTCGATAATTAAGCATACTTCGGACAGAAGTCTCACCAGGATTATCGTAGAAAATGCATATCTCAGCTTGAAACCCGACGAAAACCAAAATATCGCCGGTTCTGCATATCAAACCAACTGTGGAGAGGTGAAAACACCAGATAACGTGTTTCTCGCATTAAGTAGCTCGAAAAGTGCGATCTCGATGATTCTGCATACTTCTAACAGAAGTCTCACCAAGATTATCGCAGAAAATGCATATCTCTGCTTGAAACCCCACGAACACCAATATATCTACTGTTCTGCATATCCAACGAACTGTGGAGTGGTGAAAACCCCAGAAAACGTGTTTATCGCATTAAATAGCTCGAAAAGAGCGCTCTCGATGTTTCGGCATACTTCGGACAGATGTTTCACCAAGATTATCGTAGAAAATGCATATCTCAGCTTGAAACCCGACGAAAACCAAAATATCGCCGGTTCTGCATATCCAACCAACTGCGGAGTGGTGAAAACACCAGATAACGTGTTTCTCGCATTAAATAGCTCGAAAAGTGCGATCTCGATGATTCTGCATACTTCTAACAGTAGTCTCGCCAAGATTATCGCAGAAAATGCATATCTCTGCTTGAAACCCCACGAAAACCGAGTTATCTCCGGTTCTGCACATCAAACGTACCGTGGAGTGGTGAAATCACCAGAAAACGTGTTTCGCGCATTAAGTAGCTCGAAAAGAGCGTTCTCGAAGATTCTGCATACTTCTGACAGAAGTCTCACCAGGATTATCGTAGAAAATGCATATCTCAGCTTGAAACCCGACCGAAACCAAGATATCTCCGGTTCTGCATGTCAAACGTACTGTGGAGTGGTGAAAACACCAGAAAGCGTGTTTCGAGCATTAAGTAGCTCGAAAAGAGCGATCTAGATGATTCTGCATACTTCTGACAAAAGACCCACCAAGATTATCGCAGAAAATGCATATCTCAGCTGGAAACACCACGAAAACCAAGATATCTCCGGTTCTGCATATCCAACGAACTGTGGAGTGGTGAAAACCCCAGAAAACCTGTTTCTCGCATTAAATAGCTCGAAAAGAGCGCTCTCGACGTTTCTGCATACTTCGGACAGATGTTTCACCAAGCTTATCGTATAAAATGCATATCTCAGCTTGAAACCCGACGAAAACCAAAATATCTGCGGTTCTGCATATCCAACGCACTGTGGAGTGGTGAAAACATCAGATAACGTGTTTCTCGCATTAAATAGCTCGAAACGAGCGATCTCGATGCTTCTGCAAACTTCGGACAGAACTCTCACCAAAATTATCGTAAAAAATGCATATCTCAACTTGAAACCCGACGAAAACCAAAATATCTGCGGTTCTGCATATCCAACGCACTGTGGAGTGGTGAAAACACCAGATAACGTGTTTCTCGCATTATGTATCTCGAAACGAGCGTTCTCGATGATTCTGCATACTTCTGACAGAAGTCACACCAGGATTATCGTAGAAAATGCATATCACAGTTTGAAACCCGACCGAAACCAAGATATCTCCGGTTCTGCATGTCAAACGCACTGTGGAGTGGTGAAAACACCAGACTACGTGTTTCGTGCATTAAGTAGCTCGAAAAGAGCGATCTAGATGATTCTGCATACTTCCGACTGAAGTCTCACCAATATTATCGCAGAAAATGCATATCTCAGCTCGAAACCTCACGAAAATCAAGATGTTGCCGGTTCTGCATATCAAACGCACTGTGGAGTGGTGGAAACAACCAGAGAACGTGTTTCTCGCATTAAATAGCTCGAATAGAGCGATCTCGATGATTCTGCATACTTCGGACAGAAGTCTCAAGAAGATTATCTGTAAAATGCATATCTGAGCTTGAAACCCCACGAAAACCAAGATATCGCTGGTACTGCATATCAAACGCACTGTGGAGTGGTGAAAACACCAGATAACGTGTTTCTCGCATTAAATAGCTCGAAGAGAGCGTTCTCGAAGATTCTGCATACTTCTGACAGAAGTCTCACCAGGATTATCGTAGAAAATGCATATCTCAGCTTGAAACCCGACCGAAACCAAGATATCTCCGGTTCTGCATGTCAAACGTACTGTGGAGTGGTGAAAACACCAGAAAACGTGTTTCGTGCATTAAGTAGCTCGAAAAGAGCGATCTAGACGATTCTGCATACTTCTGACAAAAGACCCACCAAGATTATCGCAGAAAATGCATATCTCAGCTTGAAACCCCACGAAAACCAAGATATGTACTGTTCTGCATATCAAACGCACTGTGGAGTGGTGAAAACATCAGATAACGTGTTTCTCGCACTAACTAGCTCGAAAAGAGCGATCTCGATGATTCAGCATACTTCTAACAGAAGTCTCGCCAAGATTATCGCAGAAAATGCATATCTCTGCTTGAAACCCCACGAAAACCACGATATCTACTGTTCTGCATATCCAACGAACTGTGGAGTGGTGAAAACCCCAGAAAACGTGTTTATCGCATTAAATAGCTCGAAAAGAGCGCTCTCGATGTTTCGGCATACTTCGGACAGATGTTTCACCAAGATTATCGTAGAGAATGCATATCTCAGCTTGAAACCCGACGAAAACCAAAATATCGCCGGTTCTGCATATCCAACCAACTGCGGAGTGGTGAAAACACCAGATAACGTGTTTCTCGCATTAAATAGCTCGAAACGTGCGATCTCGATGATTCTGCATACTTCTAACAGAAGTCTCGACAAGATTATCGCAGAAAATGCATATCTCTGCGTGAAACCCCACGAAAACCACGATATCTACTGTTCTGCATATCCAACGAACTGTGGAGTGGTGAAAACCCCAGAAAACGTGTTTCTCGCATTAAATAGCTCGAAAAGAGCGCTCTCGACGTTTCTGCATACTTCGGACAGATGTTTCACCAAGCTTATCGTAGAAAATGCATATCTCAGCTTCAAACCCGACGAAAACTAAAATATCTCCGGTTCTGCATATCCAACGCACTGTGGAGTGGTAAAAACAACAGATAACGTGTTTCTCGCATTAAATAGCTCGAAACGAGCGATCTCGATGATTCTGCATACTTCGGACAGAAGTCTCAACAAGATTATCGCAGAAAATGCATATCTCAGCTTGAAACCCCACGAAAACCAAGATATCTACTGTTCTGCATATCAAACGCACTGTGGAGTGGTGAAAACACCAGATAACGTGTTTCTCGCACTAACTAGCTCCAAAAGAGCGATCTCGATGATTCAGCATACTTCGGACAGAAGTATCACCAAGATTATCGCAGAAAATGCATATCTCAGCTTGAAACCCCACGAAAACCAAGATATTGCCGGTTCTGCATATCAAACGCACTGTGGAGTGGTGAAAACACCAGATAACGTGTTTCTCGCATTAAATAGCTCGAAACGAGCGATCTCGATGATTCTGCATACTTCGGACAGAAGTCTCAACAAGATTATCGCAGAAAATGCATATCTCAGCTTGAAACCCCACGAAAACCAAGATATCTACTGTTCTGCATATCAAACGCACTGTGGAGTGGTGAAAACACCAGATAACGTGTTTCTCGCACTAACTAGCTCGAAAAGAGCGATCTCGATGATTCAGCATACTTCGGACAGAAGTATCACCAAGATTATCGCAGAAAATGCATATCTCAGCTTGAAACCCCACGAAAACCAAGATATTGCCGGTTCTGCATATCAAACGCACTGTGGAGTGCTGAAAACACCAGATAACGTGTTTGTCGCAATAAGTAGCTCGAAAAGAGCGTTCTCGAAGATCCTGCATACTTCTGACAGAAGTCTCACCAAGATTATCGTAGAAAATGCATATCTCAGCTTGAAACCCGACGAAAACCGAGTTATCTCCGGTTCTGCACATCAAACGTACCGTGGAGTGGTGAAAACACCAGTAAACGTGTTTCGCGCATTAAGTAGCTCGAAAAGAGCGTTCTCGAAGATTCTGCATACTTCTGACAGAAGTCTCACCAGGATTATCGTAGAAAATGCATATCTCAGCTTGAAACCCGACCGAAACCAAGATATCTCCGGTTCTGCATGTCAAACGTACTGCGGAGTGGTAAAAACACCAGATAACGTGTTTCTCGCATTAAATAGCTCGAAACGAGCGATCTCGATGATTCTGCATACTTCGGACAGAAGTCTCAACAAGATTATCGCAGAAAATGCATATCTCAGCTTGAAACCCCACGAAAACCAAGATATCTACTGTTCTGCATATCAAACGCACTGTGGAGTGGTGAAAACACCAGATAACGTGTTTCTCGCACTAACTAGCTCGAAAAGAGCGATCTCGATGATTCAGCATACTTCGGACAGAAGTATCACCAAGATTATCGCAGAAAATGCATATCTCAGCTTGAAACCCCACGAAAACCAAGATATTGCCGGTTCTGCATATCAAACGCACTGTGGAGTGCTGAAAACACCAGATAACGTGTTTGTCGCAATAAGTAGCTCGAAAAGAGCGTTCTCGACGTTTCTGCATACTTCGGACAGATGTTTCACCAAGCTTATCGTATAAAATGCATATCTCAGCTTGAAACCCGACGAAAACCAAAATATCTGCGGTTCTGCATATCCAACGCACTGTGGAGTGGTGAAAACATCAGATAACGTGTTTCTCGCATTAAATAGCTCGAAACGAGCGATCTCGATGCTTCTGCAAACTTCGGACAGAACTCTCACCAAAATTATCGTAAAAAATGCATATCTCAACTTGAAACCCGACGAAAACCAAAATATCTGCGGTTCTGCATATCCAACGCACTGTGGAGTGGTGAAAAAACCAGATAACGTGTTTCTCGCATTATGTAGCTCGAAACGAGCGTTCTCGATGATTCTGCATACTTCTGACAGAAGTCACACCAGGATTATCGTAGAAAATGCATATCACAGTTTGAAACCCGACCGAAACCAAGATATCTCCGGTTCTGCATGTCAAACGCACTGTGGAGTGGTGAAAACACCAGACTACGTGTTTCGTGCATTAAGTAGCTCGAAAAGAGCGATCTAGATGATTCTGCATACTTCCGACTGAAGTCTCACCAATATTATCGCAGAAAATGCATATCTCAGCTCGAAACCTCACGAAAATCAAGATGTTGCCGGTTCTGCATATCAAACGCACTGTGGAGTGGTGGAAACAACCAGAGAACGTGTTTCTCGCATTAAATAGCTCGAATAGAGCGATCTCGATGATTCTGCATACTTCGGACAGAAGTCTCAAGAAGATTATCTGTAAAATGCATATCTGAGCTTGAAACCCCACGAAAACCAAGATATCGCTGGTACTGCATATCAAACGCACTGTGGAGTGGTGAAAACACCAGATAACGTGTTTCTCGCATTAAATAGCTCGAAGAGAGCGTTCTCGAAGATTCTGCATACTTCTGACAGAAGTCTCAAAAGGATTATCGTAGAAAATGCATATCTCAGCTTGAAACCCGACCGAAACCAAGATATCTCCGGTTCTGCATGTCAAACGTACTGTGGAGTGGTGAAAACACCAGAAAACGTGTTTCGTGCATTAAGTAGCTCGAAAAGAGCGATCTAGACGATTCTGCATACTTCTGACAAAAGACCCACCAAGATTATCGCAGAAAATGCATATCTCAGCTTGAAACCCCACGAAAACCAAGATATGTACTGTTCTGCATATCAAACGCACTGTGGAGTGGTGAAAACATCAGATAACGTGTTTCTCGCACTAACTAGCTCGAAAAGAGCGATCTCGATGATTCAGCATACTTCTAACAGAAGTCTCGCCAAGATTATCGCAGAAAATGCATATCTCTGCTTGAAACCCCACGAAAACCACGATATCTACTGTTCTGCATATCCAACGAACTGTGGAGTGGTGAAAACCCCTGAAAACGTGTTTATCGCATTAAATAGCTCGAAAAGAGCGCTCTCGATGTTTCGGCATACTTCGGACAGATGTTTCACCAAGATTATCGTAGAAAATGCATATCTCAGCTTGAAACCCGACGAAAACCAAAATATCGCCGGTTCTGCATATCAAACCAACTGTGGAGTGGTGAAAACACCCTGAAAACGTGTTTCTCGCATTAAATAGCTCGAAAAGAGCGATCTCGATGATTCTTCATACTTCGGACAGAAGTCTCACCAAGATTATCGTAAAAAATGCATATCTCAGCTTGAAACCCCACGAAAGCCAAGATATCGCTGGTTCTGCATATCTAACGCACTGTGGAGTGGTGAAAACACCGGATAACGTGTTTCTCGCATTGAATAGCTCGAAACGAGCGATATCGATAATTAAGCATACTTCGGACAGAAGTCTCACCAGGATTATCGTCGAAAATGCATATCTCAGCTTGAAACACGACGAAAACCAAAATTTCGCCGGTTCTGCATATCAAACCAACTGTGGAGTGGTGAAAACACCAGATAACGTGTTTCTCGCATTAAGTAGCTCGAAAAGTGCGATCTCGATGATTCTGCATACTTCTAACAGAAGTCTCACCAAGATTATCGCAGAAAATGCATATCTCTGCTTGAAACCCCACGAAAACCAAGATATCTACTGTTCTGCATATCCAACGAACTGTGGAGTGGTGAAAACCCCAGAAAACGTGTTTATCGCATTAAATAGCTCGAAAAGAGCGCTCTCGATGTTTCGGCATACTTCGGACAGATGTTTCACCAAGATTATCGTAGAAAATGCATATCTCAGCTTGAAACCCGACGAAAACCAAAATATCGCCGGTTCTGCATATCCAACCAACTGCGGAGTGGTGAAAACACCAGATAACGTGTTTCTCGCATTAAATAGCTCGAAAAGTGCGATCTCGATGATTCTGCATACCTCTAACAGAAGTCTCGCCAAGATTATCGCCGAAAATGCATATCTCTGCTTGAAACCCCACGAAAACCACGATATCTACTGTTCTGCATATCCAACGAACTGTGGAGTGGTGAAAACCCCAGAAAACGTGTTTCTCGCATTAAATAGCTCGAAAAGAGCGCTCTCAACGTTTCTGCATACTTCGGACAGATGTTTCACCAAGCTTATCGCAGAAAATGCATATCTCTGCTTGAAACCCCACGAAAACCACGATATCTACTGTTCTGCATATCCAACGAACTGTGGAGTGGTGAAAACCCCAGAAAACGTGTTTCTCGCATTAAATAGCTCGAAAAGAGCGCTCTCGACGTTTCTGCATACTTCGGACAGATGTTTCACCAAGCTTATCGTAGAAAATGCATATCTCAGCTTCAAACCCGACGAAAACCAAAATATCTCCGGTTCTGCATATCCAACGCACTGTGGAGTGGTAAAAACAACAGATAACGTGTTTCTCGCATTAAATAGCTCGAAACGAGCGATCTCGATGATTCTGCATACTTCGGACAGAAGTCTCAACAAGATTATCGCCGAAAATGCATATCTCTGCTTGAAACCCCACGAAAACCAAGATATCGCTGGTACTGCATATCAAACGCACTGTGGAGTGGTGAAAACACCAGATAACGTGTTTCTCGCACTAACTAGCTCGAAAAGAGCGATCTCGATGATTCAGCATACTTCTAACAGAAGTCTCGCCAAGATTATCGCAGAAAATGCATATCTCTGCTTGAAACCCCACGAAAACCACGATATCTACTGTTCTGCATATCCAACGAACTGTGGATTGGTGAAAACCCCAGAAAACGTGTTTATCGCATTAAATAGCTCGAAAAGAGCGCTCTCGATGTTTCGGCATACTTCGGACAGATGTTTCACCAAGATTATCGTAGAGAATGCATATCTCAGCTTGAAACCCGACGAAAACCAAAATATCGCCGGTTCTGCATATCCAACCAACTGCGGAGTGGTGAAAACACCAGATAACGTGTTTCTCGCATTAAATAGCTCGAAACGTGCGATCTCGATGATTCTGCATACTTCTAACAGAAGTCTCGACAAGATTATCGCAGAAAATGCATATCTCTGCGTGAAACCCCACGAAAACCACGATATCTACTGTTCTGCATATCCAACGAACTGCGGAGTGGTGAAAACCCCAGAAAACGTGTTTCTCGCATTAAATAGCTCGAAAAGAGCGCTCTCGACGTTTCTGCATACTTCGGACAGATGTTTCACCAAGCTTATCGTAGAAAATGCATATCTCAGCTTCAAACCCGACGAAAACCAAAATATCTCCGGTTCTGCATATCCAACGCACTGTGGAGTGGTAAAAACAACAGATAACGTGTTTCTCGCATTAAATAGCTCGAAACGAGCGATCTCGATGATTCTGCATACTTCGGACAGAAGTCTCAACAAGATTATCGCAGAAAATGCATATCTCAGCTTGAAACCCCACGAAAACCAAGATATCTACTGTTCTGCATATCAAACGCACTGTGGAGTGGTGAAAACACCAGATAACGTGTTTCTCGCACTAACTAGCTCCAAAAGAGCGATCTCGATGATTCAGCATACTTCGGACAGAAGTATCACCAAGATTATCGCAGAAAATGCATATCTCAGCTTGAAACCCCACGAAAACCAAGATATTGCCGGTTCTGCATATCAAACGCACTGTGGAGTGGTGAAAACACCAGATAACGTGTTTCTCGCATTAAATAGCTCGAAACGAGCGATCTCGATGATTCTGCATACTTTGGACAGAAGTCTCAACAAGATTATCGCAGAAAATGCATATCTCAGCTTGAAACCCCACGAAAACCAAGATATCTACTGTTCTGCATATCAAACGCACTGTGGAGTGGTGAAAACACCAGATAACGTGTTTCTCGCACTAACTATCTCGAAAAGAGCGATCTCGATGATTCAGCATACTTCGGACAGAAGTATCACCAAGATTATCGCAGAAAATGCATATCTCAGCTTGAAACCCCACGAAAACCAAGATATTGCCGGTTCTGCATATCAAACGCACTGTGGAGTGCTGAAAACACCAGATAACGTGTTTGTCGCAATAAGTAGCTCGAAAAGAGCGTTCTCGAAGATCCTGCATACTTCTGACAGAAGTCTCACCAAGATTATCGTAGAAAATGCATATCTCAGCTTGAAACCCGACGAAAACCGAGTTATCTCCGGTTCTGCACATCAAACGTACCGTGGAGTGGTGAAAACACCATTAAACGTGTTTCGCGCATTAAGTAGCTCGAAAAGAGCGTTCTCGAAGATTCTGCATACTTCTGACAGAAGTCTCACCAGGATTATCGTAGAAAATGCATATCTCAGCTTGAAACCCGACCGAAACCAAGATATCTCCGGTTCTGCATGTCAAACGTACTGTGGAGTGGTAAAAACACCAGATAACGTGTTTCTCGCATTAAATAGCTCGAAACGAGCGATCTCGATGATTCTGCATACTTCGGACAAAAGTCTCAACAAGATTATCGCAGAAAATGCATATCTCAGCTTGAAACCCCACGAAAACCAAGATATCTACTGTTCTGCATATCAAACGCACTGTGGAGTGGTGAAAACACCAGATAACGTGTTTCTCGCACTAACTAGCTCGAAAAGAGCGATCTCGATGATTCAGCATACTTCGGACAGAAGTATCACCAAGATTATCGCAGAAAATGCATATCTCAGCTTGAAACCCCACGAAAACCAAGATATTGCCGGTTCTGCATATCAAACGCACTGTGGAGTGCTGAAAACACCAGATAACGTGTTTGTCGCAATAAGTAGCTCGAAAAGAGCGTTCTCGACGTTTCTGCATACTTCGGACAGATGTTTCACCAAGCTTATCGTATAAAATGCATATCTCAGCTTGAAACCCGACGAAAACCAAAATATCTGCGGTTCTGCATATCCAACGCACTGTGGAGTGGTGAAAACATCAGATAACGTGTTTCTCGCATTAAGTAGCTCGAAAAGAGCGATCTAGATGATTCTGCATACTTCTGACAAAAGACCCACCAAGATTATCGCAGAAAATGCATATCTCAGCTGGAAACACCACGAAAACCAAGATATCTCCGGTTCTGCATATCCAACGAACTGTGGAGTGGTGAAAACCCCAAAAAACCTGTTTCTCGCATTAAATAGCTCGAAAAGAGCGCTCTCGACGTTTCTGCATACTTCGGACAGATGTTTCACCAAGCTTATCGTAGAAAATGCATATCTCAGCTTGAAACCCGACGAAAACCAAAATATCTGCGGTTCTGCATATCCAACGCACTGTGGAGTGGTGAAAACATCAGATAACGTGTTTCTTGCATTAAATAGCTCGAAACGAGCGATCTCGATGCTTCTGCAAACTTCGGACAGAACTCTCACCAAAGTTATCGTAAAAAATGCATATCTCAGCTTGAAACCCCACGAAAACCAAGATATCGCTGTGTTCAGCATATCAAACGCACTGTGGAGTGGTGAAAACACCCTGAAAGCGTGTTTCTCGCAATAAATAGCTCGAATAGAGCAATCTCGATGTTTCCTCATACTTCGGACAGAAGTCTCACCAAGATTACCGTAAAAAATGCATATCTCAGCTTGAAACCCCACGAAAACCAAGATATCTCCGGTTCTGCATATCCAACGAACTGTGGAGTGGTGAAAACCCCAGAAAACGAGTTTGACGCATTAAATAGCTCGAAAAGAGCGTTCTCGATGTTTCTGCATACTTCGGACAGATGTTTCACCAAGATTATCGTAGAAAATGCATATCTCAGCTTAAAACCCGACGACAACCAAAATATCTCCGGTTCTGCATATCCAACGCACTGCGGAGTGGTGAAAACACCAGATAACGTGTTTCTCGCATTATGTAGCTCGAAACGAGCGTTCTCGATGATTCTGCATACTTCTGACAGAAGTCACACCAGGATTATCGTAGAAAATGCATATCACAGTTTGAAACCCGACCGAAACCAAGATATCTCCGGTTCTGCATGTCAAACGCACTGTGGAGTGGTGAAAACACCAGACTACGTGTTTCGTGCATTAAGTAGCTCGAAAAGAGCGATCTAGATGATTCTGCATACTTCCGACTGAAGTCTCACCAATATTATCGCAGAAAATGCATATCTCAGCTGGAAACACCACGAAAATGAAGATATCGCCTGTTCTACATATCAAACGCACTGTGGAGTGGTGAAAACACCCTGAAAGTGTGTTTCTCGCATTAAATAGCTCGAAACGAGCGATCTCGATGATTCTGCATACTTCGGACAGAAGTCTCAACAAGATTATCGCAGAAAATGCATATCTCAGCTTGAAACCCCACGAAAACCAAGATATCTACTGTTCTGCATATCAAACGCACTGTGGAGTGGTGAAAACACCAGATAACGTGTTTCTCGCACTAACTAGCTCGAAAAGAGCGATCTCGATGATTCAGCATACTTCGGACAGAAGTATCACCAAGATTATCGCAGAAAATGCATATCTCAGCTTGAAACCCCACGAAAACCAAGATATTGCCGGTTCTGCATATCAAACGCACTGTGGAGTGCTGAAAACACCAGATAACGTGTTTGTCGCAATAAGTAGCTCGAAAAGAGCGTTCTCGAAGATCCTGCATACTTCTGACAGAAGTCTCACCAAGATTATCGTAGAAAATGCATATCTCAGCTTGAAACCCGACGAAAACCGAGTTATCTCCGGTTCTGCACATCAAACGTACCGTGGAGTGGTGAAAACACCAGTAAACGTGTTTCGCGCATTAAGTAGCTCGAAAAGAGCGTTCTCGAAGATTCTGCATACTTCTGACAGAAGTCTCACCAGGATTATCGTAGAAAATGCATATCTCAGCTTGAAACCCGACCGAAACCAAGATATCTCCGGTTCTGCATGTCAAACGTACTGTGGAGTGGTAAAAACACCAGATAACGTGTTTCTCGCATTAAATAGCTCGAAACGAGCGATCTCGATGATTCTGCATACTTCGGACAAAAGTCTCAACAAGATTATCGCAGAAAATGCATATCTCAGCTTGAAACCCCACGAAAACCAAGATATCTACTGTTCTGCATATCAAACGCACTGTGGAGTGGTGAAAACACCAGATAACGTGTTTCTCGCACTAACTAGCTCGAAAAGAGCGATCTCGATGATTCAGCATACTTCGGACAGAAGTATCACCAAGATTATCGCAGAAAATGCATATCTCAGCTTGAAACCCCACGAAAACCAAGATATTGCCGGTTCTGCATATCAAACGCACTGTGGAGTGCTGAAAACACCAGATAACGTGTTTGTCGCAATAAGTAGCTCGAAAAGAGCGTTCTCGACGTTTCTGCATACTTCGGACAGATGTTTCACCAAGCTTATCGTATAAAATGCATATCTCAGCTTGAAACCCGACGAAAACCAAAATATCTGCGGTTCTGCATATCCAACGCACTGTGGAGTGGTGAAAACATCAGATAACGTGTTTCTCGCATTAAATAGCTCGAAACGAGCGATCTCGATGCTTCTGCAAACTTCGGACAGAACTCTCACCAAAATTATCGTAAAAAATGCATATCTCAACTTGAAACCCGACGAAAACCAAAATATCTGCGGTTCTGCATATCCAACGCACTGTGGAGTGGTGAAAAAACCAGATAACGTGTTTCTCGCATTATGTAGCTCGAAACGAGCGTTCTCGATGATTCTGCATACTTCTGACAGAAGTCACACCAGGATTATCGTAGAAAATGCATATCACAGTTTGAAACCCGACCGAAACCAAGATATCTCCGGTTCTGCATGTCAAACGCACTGTGGAGTGGTGAAAACACCAGACTACGTGTTTCGTGCATTAAGTAGCTCGAAAAGAGCGATCTAGATGATTCTGCATACTTCCGACTGAAGTCTCACCAATATTATCGCAGAAAATGCATATCTCAGCTCGAAACCTCACGAAAATCAAGATGTTGCCGGTTCTGCATATCAAACGCACTGTGGAGTGGTGGAAACAACCAGAGAACGTGTTTCTCGCATTAAATAGCTCGAATAGAGCGATCTCGATGATTCTGCATACTTCGGACAGAAGTCTCAAGAAGATTATCTGTAAAATGCATATCTGAGCTTGAAACCCCACGAAAACCAAGATATCGCTGGTACTGCATATCAAACGCACTGTGGAGTGGTGAAAACACCAGATAACGTGTTTCTCGCATTAAATAGCTCGAAGAGAGCGTTCTCGAAGATTCTGCATACTTCTGACAGAAGTCTCAAAAGGATTATCGTAGAAAATGCATATCTCAGCTTGAAACCCGACCGAAACCAAGATATCTCCGGTTCTGCATGTCAAACGTACTGTGGAGTGGTGAAAACACCAGAAAACGTGTTTCGTGCATTAAGTAGCTCGAAAAGAGCGATCTAGACGATTCTGCATACTTCTGACAAAAGACCCACCAAGATTATCGCAGAAAATGCATATCTCAGCTTGAAACCCCACGAAAACCAAGATATGTACTGTTCTGCATATCAAACGCACTGTGGAGTGGTGAAAACATCAGATAACGTGTTTCTCGCACTAACTAGCTCGAAAAGAGCGATCTCGATGATTCAGCATACTTCTAACAGAAGTCTCGCCAAGATTATCGCAGAAAATGCATATCTCTGCTTGAAACCCCACGAAAACCACGATATCTACTGTTCTGCATATCCAACGAACTGTGGAGTGGTGAAAACCCCTGAAAACGTGTTTATCGCATTAAATAGCTCGAAAAGAGCGCTCTCGATGTTTCGGCATACTTCGGACAGATGTTTCACCAAGATTATCGTAGAAAATGCATATCTCAGCTTGAAACCCGACGAAAACCAAAATATCGCCGGTTCTGCATATCCAACCAACTGCGGAGTGGTGAAAACACCAGATAACGTGTTTCTCGCATTAAATAGCTCGAAAAGTGCGATCTCGATGATTCTGCATACTTCTAACAGAAGTCTCGCCAAGATTATCGCAGAAAATGCATATCTCAGCTTGAAACCCCACGAAAACCACGATATCTACTGTTCTGCATATCCAACGAACTGTGGAGTGGTGAAAACACAACATAACGAGTTTCTCGCATTAAATAGCTCGAAAAGAGCGCTCTCGATGTTTCTACATACTTCGGGCAGATGTTTCACCAAGATTATCGTAGAAAATGCATATCTCAGCATGAAACCCGACGAAAACCAAAATATCGCCGGTTCTGCATATCAAACCAACTGTGGAGTGGTGAAAACACCAGAAAACGTGTTACGCGCATTAAGTAGCTCGAAAAGAGCGTTCTCGAAGATTCTGCATACTTCTGACAGAAGTCTCACCAGGATTATCGTAGAAAATGCATATCTCAGCTTGAAACCCGACGAAAACCAAAATATCGCCGGTTCTGCATATCAAACCAACTGTGGAGTGGTGAAAACACCCTGAAAACGTGTTTCTCGCATTAAATAGCTCGAAAAGAGCGATCTCGATGATTCTTCATACTTCGGACAGAAGTCTCACCAAGATTATCGTAAAAAATGCATATCTCAGCTTGAAACCCCACGAAAGCCAAGATATCGCTGGTTCTGCATATCTAACGCACTGTGGAGTGGTGAAAACACCGGATAAGGTTTTTCTCGCATTAACTAGCTCGAAAAGAGCCATCTCGATGTTTCAGCATACTTCGGACAGAAGTCTCACCAAGATTATCGCAGAAAATGCATATCTCAGCTTGAAACCCCACGAAAACCAAGATATCGCCGGTTCTGCATATCATACGCACTGTGGAGTGGTGAAAACACCAGATAACGTGTTTGTCGCAATAAGTAGCTCGAAAAGAGCGTTCTCGAAGATCCTGCATACTTCTGACAGAAGTCTCACCAAGATTATCGTAGAAAATGCATATCTCAGCTTGAAACCCGACCGAAACCAAGATATCTCCGGTTCTGCATGTCAAACGTACTGTGGAGTGGTGAAAACACCAGAAAGCGTGTTTCGAGCATTAAGTAGCTCGAAAAGAGCGATCTAGATGATTCTGCATACTTCTGACAAAAGACCCACCAAGATTATCGCAGAAAATGCATATCTCAGCTGGAAACACCACGAAAACCAAGATATCTCCGGTTCTGCATATCCAACGAACTGTGGAGTGGTGAAAACCCCAAAAAACCTGTTTCTCGCATTAAATAGCTCGAAAAGAGCGCTCTCGACGTTTCTGCATACTTCGGACAGATGTTTCACCAAGCTTATCGTAGAAAATGCATATCTCAGCTTGAAACCCGACGAAAACCAAAATATCTGCGGTTCTGCATATCCAACGCACTGTGGAGTGGTGAAAACATCAGATAACGTGTTTCTTGCATTAAATAGCTCGAAACGAGCGATCTCGATGCTTGTGCAAACTTCGGACAGAACTCTCACCAAAGTTATCGTAAAAAATGCATATCTCAGCTTGAAACCCCACGAAAACCAAGATATCGCTGTGTTCAGCATATCAAACGCACTGTGGAGTGGTGAAAACACCCTGAAAGCGTGTTTCTCGCAATAAATAGCTCGAATAGAGCAATCTCGATGTTTCCTCATACTTCGGACAGAAGTCTCACCAAGATTACCGTAAAAAATGCATATCTCAGCTTGAAACCCCACGAAAACCAAGATATCTCCGGTTCTGCATATCCAACGAACTGTGGAGTGGTGAAAACCCCAGAAAACGAGTTTGTCGCATTAAATAGCTCGAAAAGAGCGTTCTCGATGTTTCTGCATACTTCGGACAGATGTTTCACCAAGATTATCGTAGAAAATGCATATCTCAGCTTAAAACCCGACGACAACCAAAATATCTCCGGTTCTGCATATCCAACGCACTGCGGAGTGGTGAAAACACCAGATAACGTGTTTCTCGCATTATGTAGCTCGAAACGAGCGTTCTCGATGATTCTGCATACTTCTGACAGAAGTCACACCAGGATTATCGTAGAAAATGCATATCACAGTTTGAAACCCGACCGAAACCAAGATATCTCCGGTTCTGCATGTCAAACGCACTGTGGAGTGGTGAAAACACCAGACTACGTGTTTCGTGCATTAAGTAGCTCGAAAAGAGCGATCTAGATGATTCTGCATACTTCCGACTAAAGTCTCACCAATATTATCGCAGAAAATGCATATCTCAGCTGGAAACACCACGAAAATGAAGATATCGCCTGTTCTACATATCAGACGCACTGTGGAGTGGTGAAAACACCCTGAAAGTGTGTTTCTCGCAATAAATAGCTCGAATAGAGCAATCTCGATGTTTCCTCATACTTCGGACAGAAGTCTCACCAAGATTACCGTAAAAAATGCATATCTCAGCTTGAAACCCCACGAAAACCAAGATATCTCCGGTTCTGCATATCCAACGAACTGTGGAGTGGTGAAAACCCCAGAAAACGAGTTTGTCGCATTAAATAGCTCGAAAAGAGCGTTCTCGATGTTTCTGCATACTTCGGACAGATGTTTCACCAAGATTATCGTAGAAAATGCATATCTCAGCTTAAAACCCGACGACAACCAAAATATCTCCGGTTCTGCATATCCAACGCACTGCGGAGTGGTGAAAACACCAGATAACGTGTTTCTCGCATTAAATAGCTCAAAACGAGCGATCTCGATTATTCTGCATACTTCGGACAGAAGTTTCAACAAGATTATCGCAGAAAATGCATATCTCAGCTTGAATCCCCACGAAAACCAAGATATGTACTGTTCTGCATATCAATCGCACTGTGGAGTGGTGAAAACACCAGATAACGTGTTCCTCGCACTAACTAGCTCGAAAAGAGCGATCTCGATGATTCAGCATACTTCGGACAGATGTCTCACCAAGATTATCGTAGAAAATGCATATCTCAGCTTGAAACCCGACGAAAACCGAGTTATCTACGGTTCTGCCCAACAAACGTATCGTGGAGTGGTGAAAACACCAGAAAACGTGTTCCTCGCACTAACTAGCTCGAAAAGAGCGATCTCGATGATTCAGCATACTGCGGACAGAAGTCTCACCAATATTATCGTAGAAAATGCATATCTCAGCTTGAAACCCGACGAAAACCAAAATATCGCCGGTTCTGCATATCAAACCAACTGTGGAGTGGGGAAAACACCAGATAACGTGTTTCTCGCATTAAGTAGCTCGAAAAGTGCGATCTCGATGATTCTGCATACTTCTAACAGAAGTCTCGCCAAGATTATCGCAGAAAATGCATATCTCTGCTTGAAACCCCACGAAAACCACGATATCTACTGTTCTGCATATCCAACGAACTGTGGAGTGGTGAAAACACAACATAACGAGTTTCTCGCATTAAGTAGCTCGAAAAGAGCGCTCTCGATGTTTCTACATACTTCGGGCAGATGTTTCACCAAGATTATCGTAGAAAATGCATATCTCAGCATGAAACCCGACGAAAACCAAAATATCGCCGGTTCTGCATATCAAACCAACTGTGGAGTGGTGAAAACACCAGAAAACGAGTTTCGCGCATTAAGTAGCTCGAAAAGAGCGTTCTCGAAGATTCTGCATACTTCTGACAGAAGTCTCACCAGGATTATCGTAGAAAATGCATATCTCAGCTTGAAACCCGACGAAAACCAAAATATCGCCGGTTCTGCATATCAAACCAACTGTGGAGTGGTGAAAACACCCTGAAAACGTGTTTCTCGCATTAAATAGCTCGAATAGAGCGATCTCGATGATTCTTCATACTTCGGACAGAAGTCTCACCAAGATTATCGTAAAAAATGCATATCTCAGCTTGAAACCCCACGAAAGCCAAGATATCGCTGGTTCTGCATATCTAACGCACTGTGGAGTGGTGAAAACACCGGATAAGGTTTTTCTCGCATTAACTAGCTCGAAAAGAGCGATCTCGATGTTTCAGCATACTTCGGACAGAAGTCTCACCAAGATTATCGCAGAAAAAGCATATCTCAGCTTGAAACCCCACGAAAACCAAGATATCGACGGTTCTGCATATCATACGCACTGTGGAGTGGTGAAAACACCAGATAACGTGTTTCTCGCATTGAATAGCTCGAAACGAGCGATATCGATAATTAAGCATACTTCGGACAGAAGTCTCACCAGGATTATCGTCGAAAATGCATATCTCAGCTTGAAACCCGACGTAAACCAAAATATCGCCGGTTCTGCATATCAAACCAACTGTGGAGTGGTGAAAACACCAGATAACGTGTTTCTCGCATTAAGTAGCTCGAAAAGTGCGATCTCGATGATTCTGCATACTTCTAACAGAAGTCTCACCAAGATTATCGCAGAAAATGCATATCTCTGCTTGAAACCCCACGAAAACCAAGATATCTACTGTTCTGCATATCCAACGAACTGTGGAGTGGTGAAAACCCCAGAAAACGTGTTTATCGCATTAAATAGCTCGAAAAGAGCGCTCTCGATGTTTCGGCATACTTCGGACAGATGTTTCACCAAGATTATCGTAGAAAATGCATATCTCAGCTTGAAACCCGACGAAAACCAAAATATCGCCGGTTCTGCATATCCAACCAACTGCGGAGTGGTGAAAACACCAGATAACGTGTTTCTCGCATTAAATAGCTCGAAAAGTGCGATCTCGATGATTCTGCATACCTCTAACAGAAGTCTCGCCAAGATTATCGCCGAAAATGCATATCTCTGCTTGAAACCCCACGAAAACCACGATATCTACTGTTCTGCATATCCAACGAACTGTGGAGTGGTGAAAACCCCAGAAAACGTGTTTCTCGCATTAAATAGCTCGAAAAGAGCGCTCTCGACGTTTCTGCATACTTCGGACAGATGTTTCACCAAGCTTATCGTAGAAAATGCATATCTCAGCTTCAAACCCGACGAAAACCAAAATATCTCCGGTTCTGCATATCCAACGCACTGTGGAGTGGTAAAAACACCAGATAACGTGTTTCTCGCATTAAATAGCTCGAAACGTGCGATCTCGATGATTCTGCATACTTCGGACAGAAGTCTCAACAAGATTATCGCAGAAAATGCATATCTCAGCTTGAAACCCCACGAAAACCAAGATATCTACTGTTCTGCATATCAAACGCACTGTGGAGTGGTGAAAACACCAGATAACGTGTTTCTCGCACTAACTAGCTCGAACAGAGCGATCTCGATGATTCAGCATACTTCGGACAGAAGTATCACCAAGATTATCGCAGAAAATGCATATCTCAGCTTGAAACCCCACGAAAACCAAGATATTGCCGGTTCTGCATATCAAACGCACTGTGGAGTGCTGAAAACACCAGATAACGTGTTTGTCGCAATAAGTAGCTCGAAAAGAGCGTTCTCGAAGATCCTGCATACTTCTGACAGAAGACCCACCAAGATTATCGCAGAAAATGCATATCTCAGCTGGAAACACCACGAAAACCAAGATATCTCCGGTTCTGCATATCCAACGAACTCTGGAGTGGTGAAAACCCCAGAAAACCTGTTTCTCGCAATAAATAGCTCGAATAGAGCGATCTCGATGTTTCTTCATACTTCGGACAGAAGTCTCACCAAGATTACCGTAAAAAATGCATATCTCAGCTTGAAACCCCACGAAAGCCAAGATATCGCTGGTTCTGCATATCAAACGCACTGTGGAGTGGTGAAAACACCGGATAAGGTTTTTCTCGCATTAACTAGCTCGAAAAGAGCCATCTCGATGTTTCAGCATACTTCGGACAGAAGTCTCACCAAGATTATCGCAGAAAATGCATATCTCAGCTTGAAACCCCACGAAAACCAAGATATCGCCGGTTCTGCATATCATACGCACTGTGGAGTGGTGAAAACACCAGATAACGTGTTTGTCGCAATAAGTAGCTCGAAAAGAGCGTTCTCGAAGATCCTGCATACTTCTGACAGAAGTCTCACCAAGATTATCGTAGAAAATGCATATCTCAGCTTGAAACCCGACCGAAACCAAGATATCTCCGGTTCTGCATGTCAAACGTACTGTGGAGTGGTGAAAACACCAGAAAGCGTGTTTCGAGCATTAAGTAGCTCGAAAAGAGCGATCTAGATGATTCTGCATACTTCTGACAAAAGACCCACCAAGATTATCGCAGAAAATGCATATCTCAGCTGGAAACACCACGAAAACCAAGATATCTCCGGTTCTGCATATCCAACGAACTGTGGAGTGGTGAAAACCCCAAAAAACCTGTTTCTCGCATTAAATAGCTCGAAAAGAGCGCTCTCGACGTTTCTGCATACTTCGGACAGATGTTTCACCAAGCTTATCGTAGAAAATGCATATCTCAGCTTGAAACCCGACGAAAACCAAAATATCTGCGGTTCTGCATATCCAACGCACTGTGGAGTGGTGAAAACATCAGATAACGTGTTTCTTGCATTAAATAGCTCGAAACGAGCGATCTCGATGCTTCTGCAAACTTCGGACAGAACTCTCACCAAAGTTATCGTAAAAAATGCATATCTCAGCTTGAAACCCCACGAAAACCAAGATATCGCTGTGTTCAGCATATCAAACGCACTGTGGAGTGGTGAAAACACCCTGAAAGAGTGTTTCTCGCAATAAATAGCTCGAATAGAGCAATCTCGATGTTTCCTCATACTTCGGACAGAAGTCTCACCAAGATTACCGTAAAAAATGCATATCTCAGCTTGAAACCCCACGAAAACCAAGATATCTCCGGTTCTGCATATCCAACGAACTGTGGAGTGGTGAAAACCCCAGAAAACGAGTTTGTCGCATTAAATAGCTCGAAAAGAGCGTTCTCGATGTTTCTGCATACTTCGGACAGATGTTTCACCAAGATTATCGTAGAAAATGCATATCTCAGCTTAAAACCCGACGACAACCAAAATATCTCCGGTTCTGCAAATCCAACGCACTGCGGAGTGGTGAAAACACCAGATAACGTGTTTCTCGCATTATGTAGCTCGAAACGAGCGTTCTCGATGATTCTGCATACTTCTGACAGAAGTCACACCAGGATTATCGTAGAAAATGCATATCACAGTTTGAAACCCGACCGAAACCAAGATATCTCCGGTTCTGCATGTCAAACGCACTGTGGAGTGGTGAAAACACCAGACTACGTGTTTCGTGCATTAAGTAGCTCGAAAAGAGCGATCTAGATGATTCTGCATACTTCCGACTGAAGTCTCACCAATATTATCGCAGAAAATGCATATCTCAGCTGGAAACACCACGAAAATGAAGATATCGCCTGTTCTACATATCAAACGCACTGTGGAGTGGTGAAAACACCCTGAAAGCGTGTTTCTCGCAATAAATAGCTCGAATAGAGCAATCTCGATGTTTCCTCATACTTCGGACAGAAGTCTCACCAAGATTACCGTAGAAAATGCATATCTCAGCTTGAAACCCCACGAAAACCAAGATATCTCCGGTTCTGCATATCCAACGAACTGTGGAGTGGTGAAAACCCCAGAAAACGAGTTTGTCGCATTAAATAGCTCGAAAAGAGCGTTCTCGATGTTTCTGCATACTTCGGACAGATGTTTCACCAAGATTATCGTAGAAAATGCATATCTCAGCTTAAAACCCGACGACAACCAAAATATCTCCGGTTCTGCATATCCAACGCACTGCGGAGTGGTGAAAACACCAGATAACGTGTTTCTCGCATTAAATAGCTCAAAACGAGCGATCTCGATTATTCTGCATACTTCGGACAGAAGTTTCAACAAGATTATCGCAGAAAATGCATATCTCAGCTTGAATCCCCACGAAAACCAAGATATGTACTGTTCTGCATATCAATCGCACTGTGGAGTGGTGAAAACACCAGATAACGTGTTCCTCGCACTAACTAGCTCGAAAAGAGCGATCTCGATGATTCAGCATACTTCGGACAGATGTCTCACCAAGATTATCGTAGAAAATGCATATCTCAGCTTGAAACCCGACGAAAACCGAGTTATCTCCGGTTCTGCCCAACAAACGTATCGTGGAGTGGTGAAAACACCAGAAAACGTGTTCCTCGCACTAACTAGCTCGAAAAGAGCGATCTCGATGATTCAGCATACTGCGGACAGAAGTCTCACCAATATTATCGTAGAAAATGCATATCTCAGCTTGAAACCCGACGAAAACCAAAATATCGCCGGTTCTGCATATCAAACCAACTGTGGAGTGGGGAAAACACCAGATAACGTGTTTCTCGCATTAAGTAGCTCGAAAAGTGCGATCTCGATGATTCTGCATACTTCTAACAGAAGTCTCGCCAAGATTATCGCAGAAAATGCATATCTCTGCTTGAAACCCCACGAAAACCACGATATCTACTGTTCTGCATTTCCAACGAACTGTGGAGTGGTGAAAACACAACATAACGAGTTTCTCGCATTAAATAGCTCGAAAAGAGCGCTCTCGATGTTTCTACATACTTCGGGCAGATGTTTCACCAAGATTATCGTAGAAAATGCATATCTCAGCATGAAACCCGACGAAAACCAAAATATCGCCGGTTCTGCATATCAAACCAACTGTGGAGTGGTGAAAACACCAGAAAACGTGTTTCGCGCATTAAGTAGCTCGAAAAGAGCGTTCTCGAAGATTCTGCATACTTCTGACAGAAGTCTCACCAGGATTATCGTAGAAAATGCATATCTCAGCTTGAAACCCGACGAAAACCAAAATATCGCCGGTTCTGCATATCAAACCAACTGTTGAGTGGTGAAAACACCAGATAACGTGTTTCTCGCATTGAATAGCTCGAAACGAGTGATATCGATAATTAAGCATACTTCGGACAGAAGTCTCACCAGGATTATCGTCGAAAATGCATATCTCAGCTTGAAACCCCACGAAAACCAAGATATCGCCGGTTCTGCATATCATACGCACTGTGGAGTGGTGAAAACACCAGATAACGTGTTTCTCGCATTGAATAGCTCGAAACGAGCGATATCGATAATTAAGCATACTTCGGACAGAAGTCTCACCAGGATTATCGTCGAAAATGCATATCTCAGCTTGAAACCCGACGTAAACCAAAATATCGCCGGTTCTGCATATCAAACCAACTGTGGAGTGGTGAAAACACCAGATAACGTGTTTCTCGCATTAAGTAGCTCGAAAAGTGCGATCTCGATGATTCTGCATACTTCTAACAGAAGTCTCACCAAGATTATCGCAGAAAATGCATATCTCTGCTTGAAACCCCACGAAAACCAAGATATCTACTGTTCTGCATATCCAACGAACTGTGGAGTGGTGAAAACCCCAGAAAACGTGTTTATCGCATTAAATAGCTCGAAAAGAGCGCTCTCGATGTTTCGGCATACTTCGGACAGATGTTTCACCAAGATTATCGTAGAAAATGCATATCTCAGCTTGAAACCCGACGAAAACCAAAATATCGCCGGTTCTGCATATCCAACCAACTGCGGAGTGGTGAAAACACCAGATAACGTGTTTCTCGCATTAAATAGCTCGAAAAGTGCGATCTCGATGATTCTGCATACCTCTAACAGAAGTCTCGCCAAGATTATCGCCGAAAATGCATATCTCTGCTTGAAACCCCATGAAAACCACGATATCTACTGTTCTGCATATCCAACGAACTGTGGAGTGGTGAAAACCCCAGAAAACGTGTTTCTCGCATTAAATAGCTCGAAAAGAGCGCTCTCGACGTTTCTGCATACTTCGGACAGATGTTTCACCAAGCTTATCGTAGAAAATGCATATCTCAGCTTCAAACCCGACGAAAACCAAAATATCTCCGGTTCTGCATATCCAACGCACTGTGGAGTGGTAAAAACACCAGATAACGTGTTTCTCGCATTAAATAGCTCGAAACGTGCGATCTCGATGATTCTGCATACTTCGGACAGAAGTCTCAACAAGATTATCGCAGAAAATGCATATCTCAGCTTGAAACCCCACGAAAACCAAGATATCTACTGTTCTGCATATCAAACGCACTGTGGAGTGGTGAAAACACCAGATAACGTGTTTCTCGCACTAACTAGCTCGAACAGAGCGATCTCGATGATTCAGCATACTTCGGACAGAAGTATCACCAAGATTATCGCAGAAAATGCATATCTCAGCTTGAAACCCCACGAAAACCAAGATATTGCCGGTTCTGGATATCAAACGCACTGTGGAGTGCTGAAAACACCAGATAACGTGTTTGTCGCAATAAGTAGCTCGAAAAGAGCGTTCTCGAAGATCCTGCATACTTCTGACAGAAGACCCACCAAGATTATCGCAGAAAATGCATATCTCAGCTGGAAACACCACGAAAACCAAGATATCTCCGGTTCTGCATATCCAACGAACTCTGGAGTGGTGAAAACCCCAGAAAACCTGTTTCTCGCAATAAATAGCTCGAATAGAGGGATCTCGATGTTTCTTCATACTTCGGACAGAAGTCTCACCAAGATTACCGTAAAAAATGCATATCTCAGCTTGAAACCCCACGAAAGCCAAGATATCGCTGGTTCTGCATATCAAACGCACTGTGGAGTGGTGAAAACACCGGATAAGGTTTTTCTCGCATTAACTAGCTCGAAAAGAGCCATCTCGATGTTTCAGCATACTTCGGACAGAAGTCTCACCAAGATTATCGCAGAAAATGCATATCTCAGCTTGAAACCCCACGAAAACCAAGATATCGCCGGTTCTGCATATCATACGCACTGTGGAGTGGTGAAAACACCAGATAACGTGTTTGTCGCAATAAGTAGCTCGAAAAGAGCGTTCTCGAAGATCCTGCATACTTCGGACAGATGTTTCACCAAGCTTATGGTAGAAAATGCATATCTCAGCTTGAAACCCGACGAAAACCAAAATATCTGCGGTTCTGCATATCCAACGCACTGTGGAGTGGTGAAAACATCAGATAACGTGTTTCTCGCATTAAATAGCTCGAAACGAGCGATCTCGATGCTTCTGCAAACTTCGGACAGAACTCTCACCAAAATTATCGTAAAAAATGCATATCTCAGCTTGAAACCCCACGAAAACCAAGATATCGCTGTGTTCAGCATATCAAACGCACTGTGGAGTGGTGAAAACCCCAGAAAACGTGTTTCTCGCATTAAATAGCTCGAATAGAGCGATCTCGATGATTCTTCATACTTCGGACAGAAGTCTCAACAAGATTATCGTAAAAAATGCATATCTCAGCTTGAAACCCCACGAACGCCAAGATATCGCTGGTTCTGCATATCAAACGCACTGTGGAGTGGTGAAAACACCGGATAACGTTTTTCTCGCATGAAGTAGCTCGAACAGAGCGATCTAGATGATTCTGCATACTTCTGACTGAAGTCTCACCAATATTATCGCAGAAAATGCATATCTCAGCTCGAAACCTCACGAAAATCAAGATGTTGCCGGTTCTGCATATCAAACGCACTGTGGAGTGGTGAAAACAACCAGAGAACGTGTTTCTCGCATTAAATAGCTCGAATAGTGCGATCTCGATGATTCTGCATACTTCGGACAGAAGTCTCACCAAGATTATCGTAAGGAATGCATATCTCAGCTTGAAACCCCCCGAAAACGAAGATATCGCTGGTACTGCATATCAAACGCACTGTGGAGTGGTGAAAACAGCAGATATCGTGTTTCTCGCATTAAATAGCTCGAAAAGAGCGTTCTCGAAGATCCTGCATACTTCTGACAGAAGTCTCACCAAGATTATCGCAGAAAATGCATATCTCAGCTGGAAACACCACGAAAATGAAGATATCGCCTGTTCTACATATCAAACGCACTGTGGAGTGGTGAAAACACCCTGAAAACGTGTTTCTCGCAATAAATAGCTCGAATAGAGCAATCTCGATGTTTCCTCATACTTCGGACAGAAGTCTCACCAAGATTACCGTAAAAAATGCATATCTCAGCTTGAAACCTCACGAAAGCCAAGATATCGCTGGTTCTGCATATCAAACGCACTGTGGAGTGGTGAAAACAGCAGATATCGTGTTTCTCGCATTAAATAGCTCGAAAAGAGCGTTCTCGAAGATCCTGCATACTTCTGACAGAAGTCTCACCAAGATTATCGCAGAAAATGCATATCTCTGCTTGAAACCCCACGAAAACCAAGATATCTACTGTTCTGCATATCCAACGAACTGTGGAGTGGTGAAAACCCCAGAAAACGTGTTTATCGCATTAAATAGCTCGAAAAGAGCGCTCTCGATGTTTCGGCATACTTCGGACAGATGTTTCACCAAGATTATCGTAGAAAATGCATATCTCAGCTTGAAACCCGACGAAAACCAAAATATCGCCGGTTCTGCATATCAACCCAACTGTGGAGTGGTGAAAACACCAGATAACGTGTTTCTCGCATTAAGTAGCTCGAAAAGTGCGATCTCGATGATTGTGCATACTTCTAACAGAAGTCTCACCAAGATTATCGCAGAAAATGCATATCTCTGCTTGAAACCCCACGAAAACCAAGATATCTACTGTTCTGCATATCCAACGAACTGTGGAGTGGTGAAAACCCCAGAAAACGTGTTTATCGCATTAAATAGCTCGAAAAGAGCGCTCTCGATGTTTCGGCATACTTCGGACAGATGTTTCACCAAGATTATCGTAGAAAATGCATATCTCAGCTTGAAACCCGACGAAAACCAAAATATCGCCGGTTCTGCATATCCAACCAACTGCGGAGTGGTGAAAACACCAGATAACGTGTTTCTCGCATTAAATAGCTCGAAAAGTGCGATCTCGATGATTCTGCATACCTCTAACAGAAGTCTCGCCAAGATTATCGCCGAAAATGCATATCTCTGCTTGAAACCCCACGAAAACCACGATATCTACTGTTCTGCATATCCAACGAACTGTGGAGTGGTGAAAACCCCAGAAAACGTGTTTCTCGCATTAAATAGCTCGAAAAGAGCGCTCTCGACGTTTCTGCATACTTCGGACAGATGTTTCACCAAGCTTATCGTAGAAAATGCATATCTCAGCTTCAAACCCGACGAAAACCAAAATATCTCCGGTTCTGCATATCCAACGCACTGTGGAGTGGTAAAAACACCAGATAACGTGTTTCTCGCATTAAATAGCTCGAAACGTGCGATCTCGATGATTCTGCATACTTCGGGCAGAAGTCTCAACAAGATTATCGCAGAAAATGCATATCTCAGCTTGAAACCCCACGAAAACCAAGATATCTACTGTTCTGCATATCAAACGCACTGTGGAGTGGTGAAAACACCAGATAACGTGTTTCTCGCACTAACTAGCTCGAACAGAGCGATCTCGATGATTCAGCATACTTCGGACAGAAGTATCACCAAGATTATCGCAGAAAATGCATATCTCAGCTTGAAACCCCACGAAAACCAAGATATTGCCGGTTCTGCATATCAAACGCACTGTGGAGTGCTGAAAACACCAGATAACGTGTTTGTCGCAATAAGTAGCTCGAAAAGAGCGTTCTCGAAGATCCTGCATACTTCTGACAGAAGACCCACCAAGATTATCGCAGAAAATGCATATCTCAGCTGGAAACCCCACGAAAGCCAAGATATCGCTGGTTCTGCATATCAAACGCACTGTGGAGTGGTGAAAACACCGGATAAGGTTTTTCTCGCATTAACTAGCTCGAAAAGAGCCATCTCGATGTTTCAGCATACTTCGGACAGAAGTCTCACCAAGATTATCGCAGAAAATGCATATCTCAGCTTGAAACCCCACGAAAACCAAGATATCGCCGGTTCTGCATATCATAAGCACTGTGGAGTGGTGAAAACACCAGATAACGTGTTTGTCGCAATAAGTAGCTCGAAAAGAGCGTTCTCGAAGATCCTGCATACTTCTGACAGAAGTGTCACCAAGATTATCGTAGAAAATGCATATCTCAGCTTGAAACCCGACCGAAACCAAGATATCTCCGGTTCTGCATGTCAAACGTACTGTGGAGTGGTGAAAACACCAGAAAGCGTGTTTCGAGCATTAAGTAGCTCGAAAAGAGCGATCTAGATGATTCTGCATACTTCTGACAAAAGACCCACCAAGATTATCGCAGAAAATGCATATCTCAGCTGGAAACACCACGAAAACCAAGATATCTCCGGTTCTGCATATCCAACGAACTGTGGAGTGGTGAAAACCCCAGAAAACCTGTTTCTCGCATTAAATAGCTCGAAAAGAGCGCTCTCGACGTTTCTGCATACTTCGGACAGATGTTTCACCAAGCTTATCGTAGAAAATGCATATCTCAGCTTGAAACCCGACGAAAACCAAAATATCTGCGGTTCTGCATATCCAACGCACTGTGGAGTGGTGAAAACATCAGATAACGTGTTTCTCGCATTAAATAGCTCGAAACGAGCGATCTCGATGCTTCTGCAAACTTCGGACAGAACTCTCACCAAAATTATCGTAAAAAATGCATATCTCAGCTTGAAACCCCACGAAAACCAAGATATCGCTGTGTTCAGCATATCAAACACACTGTGGAGTGGTGAAAACCCCAGAAAACGTGTTTCTCGCATTAAATAGCTCGAATAGAGCGATCTCGATGATTCTTCATACTTCGGACAGAAGTCTCAACAAGATTATCGTAAAAAATGCATATCTCAGCTTGAAACCCCACGAACGCCAAGATATCGCTGGTTCTGCATATCAAACGCACTGTGGAGTGGTGAAAACACCGGATAACGTTTTTCTCGCATGAAGTAGCTCGAACAGAGCGATCTAGATGATTCTGCATACTTCTGACTGAAGTCTCACCAATATTATCGCAGAAAATGCATATCTCAGCTCGAAACCTCACGAAAATCAAGATGTTGCCGGTTCTGCATATCAAACGCACTGTGGAGTGGTGAAAACAACCAGAGAACGTGTTTCTCGCATTAAATAGCTCGAATAGTGCGATCTCGATGATTCTGCATACTTCGGACAGAAGTCTCACCAAGATTATCGTAAGGAATGCATATCTCAGCTTGAAACCCCCCGAAAACGAAGATATCGCTGGTACTGCATATCAAACGCACTGTGGAGTGGTGAAAACAGCAGATATCGTGTTTCTCGCATTAAATAGCTCGAAAAGAGCGTTCTCGAAGATCCTGCATACTTCTGACAGAAGTCTCACCAAGATTATCGCAGAAAATGCATATCTCAGCTGGAAACACCACGAAAATGAAGATATCGCCTGTTCTACATATCAAACGCACTGTGGAGTGGTGAAAACACCCTGAAAACGTGTTTCTCGCAATAAATAGCTCGAATAGAGCAATCTCGATGTTTCCTCATACTTCGGACAGAAGTCTCACCAAGATTACCGTAAAAAATGCATATCTCAGCTTGAAACCTCACGAAAGCCAAGATATCGCTGGTTCTGCATATCAAACGCACTGTGGAGTGGTGAAAACAGCAGATATCGTGTTTCTCGCATTAAATAGCTCGAAAAGAGCGTTCTCGAAGATCCTGCATACTTCTGACAGAAGTCTCACCAAGATTATCGCAGAAAATGCATATCTCTGCTTGAAACCCCACGAAAACCAAGATATCTACTGTTCTGCATATCCAACGAACTGTGGAGTGGTGAAAACCCCAGAAAACGTGTTTATCGCATTAAATAGCTCGAAAAGAGCGCTCTCGATGTTTCGGCATACTTCGGACAGATGTTTCACCAAGATTATCGTAGAAAATGCATATCTCAGCTTGAAACCCGACGAAAACCAAAATATCGCCGGTTCTGCATATCAACCCAACTGTGGAGTGGTGAAAACACCAGATAACGTGTTTCTCGCATTAAGTAGCTCGAAAAGTGCGATCTCGATGATTGTGCATACTTCTAACAGAAGTCTCACCAAGATTATCGCAGAAAATGCATATCTCTGCTTGAAACCCCACGAAAACCAAGATATCTACTGTTCTGCATATCCAACGAACTGTGGAGTGGTGAAAACCCCAGAAAACGTGTTTATCGCATTAAATAGCTCGAAAAGAGCGCTCTCGACGTTTCTGCATACTTCGGACAGATGTTTCACCAAGCTTATCGTAGAAAATGCATATCTCAGCTTCAAACCCGACGAAAACCAAAATATCTCCGGTTCTGCATATCCAACGCACTGTGGAGTGGTAAAAACACCAGATAACGTGTTTCTCGCATTAAATAGCTCGAAACGTGCGATCTCGATGATTCTGCATACTTCGGACAGAAGTCTCAACAAGATTATCGCAGAAAATGCATATCTCAGCTTGAAACCCCACGAAAACCAAGATATCTACTGTTCTGCATATCAAACGCACTGTGGAGTGGTGAAAACACCAGATAACGTGTTTCTCGCACTAACTAGCTCGAACAGAGCGATCTCGATGATTCAGCATACTTCGGACAGAAGTATCACCAAGATTATCGCAGAAAATGCATATCTCAGCTTGAAACCCCACGAAAACCAAGATATTGCCGGTTCTGCATATCAAACGCACTGTGGAGTGCTGAAAACACCAGATAACGTGTTTGTCGCAATAAGTAGCTCGAAAAGAGCGTTCTCGAAGATCCTGCATACTTCTGACAGAAGACCCACCAAGATTATCGCAGAAAATGCATATCTCAGCTGGAAACCCCACGAAAGCCAAGATATCGCTGGTTCTGCATATCAAACGCACTGTGGAGTGGTGAAAACACCGGATAAGGTTTTTCTCGCATTAACTAGCTCGAAAAGAGCCATCTCGATGTTTCAGCATACTTCGGACAGAAGTCTCACCAAGATTATCGCAGAAAATGCATATCTCAGCTTGAAACCCCACGAAAACCAAGATATCGCCGGTTCTGCATATCATAAGCACTGTGGAGTGGTGAAAACACCAGATAACGTGTTTGTCGCAATAAGTAGCTCGAAAAGAGCGTTCTCGAAGATCCTGCATACTTCTGACAGAAGTGTCACCAAGATTATCGTAGAAAATGCATATCTCAGCTTGAAACCCGACCGAAACCAAGATATCTCCGGTTCTGCATGTCAAACGTACTGTGGAGTGGTGAAAACACCAGAAAGCGTGTTTCGAGCATTAAGTAGCTCGAAAAGAGCGATCTAGATGATTCTGCATACTTCTGACAAAAGACCCACCAAGATTATCGCAGAAAATGCATATCTCAGCTGGAAACACCACGAAAACCAAGATATCTCCGGTTCTGCATATCCAACGAACTGTGGAGTGGTGAAAACCCCAGAAAACCTGTTTCTCGCATTAAATAGCTCGAAAAGAGCGCTCTCGACGTTTCTGCATACTTCGGACAGATGTTTCACCAAGCTTATCGTAGAAAATGCATATCTCAGCTTGAAACCCGACGAAAACCAAAATATCTGCGGTTCTGCATATCCAACGCACTGTGGAGTGGTGAAAACATCAGATAACGTGTTTCTCGCATTAAATAGCTCGAAACGAGCGATCTCGATGCTTCTGCAAACTTCGGACAGAACTCTCACCAAAATTATCGTAAAAAATGCATATCTCAGCTTGAAACCCCACGAAAACCAAGATATCGCTGTGTTCAGCATATCAAACGCACTGTGGAGTGGTGAAAACCCCAGAAAACGTGTTTCTCGCATTAAATAGCTCGAATAGAGCGATCTCGATGATTCTTCATACTTCGGACAGAAGTCTCAACAAGATTATCGTAAAAAATGCATATCTCAGCTTGAAACCCCACGAACGCCAAGATATCGCTGGTTCTGCATATCAAACGCACTGTGGAGTGGTGAAAACACCGGATAACGTTTTTCTCGCATGAAGTAGCTCGAACAGAGCGATCTAGATGATTCTGCATACTTCTGACTGAAGTCTCACCAATATTATCGCAGAAAATGCATATCTCTGCTCGAAACCTCACGAAAATCAAGATGTTGCCGGTTCTGCATATCAAACGCACTGTGGAGTGGTGAAAACAACCAGAGAACGTGTTTCTCGCATTAAATAGCTCGAATAGTGCGATCTCGATGATTCTGCATACTTCGGACAGAAGTCTCACCAAGATTATCGTAAGGAATGCATATCTCAGCTTGAAACCCCCCGAAAACGAAGATATCGCTGGTACTGCATATCAAACGCACTGTGGAGTGGAGAAAACAGCAGATATCGTGTTTCTCGCATTAAATAGCTCGAAAAGAGCGTTCTCGAAGATCCTGCATACTTCTGACAGAAGTCTCACCAAGATTATCGCAGAAAATGCATATCTCAGCTGGAAACACCACGAAAATGAAGATATCGCCTGTTCTACATATCAAACGCACTGTGGAGTGGTGAAAACACCCTGAAAACGTGTTTCTCGCAATAAATAGCTCGAATAGAGCAATCTCGATGTTTCCTCATACTTCGGACAGAAGTCTCACCAAGATTACCGTAAAAAATGCATATCTCAGCTTGAAACCTCACGAAAGCCAAGATATCGCTGGTTCTGCATATCAAACGCACTGTGGAGTGGTGAAAACAGCAGATATCGTGTTTCTCGCATTAAATAGCTCGAAAAGAGCGTTCTCGAAGATCCTGCATACTTCTGACAGAAGTCTCACCAAGATTATCGCAGAAAATGCATATCTCTGCTTGAAACCCCACGAAAACCAAGATATCTACTGTTCTGCATATCCAACGAACTGTGGAGTGGTGAAAACCCCAGAAAACGTGTTTATCGCATTAAATAGCTCGAAAAGAGCGCTCTCGATGTTTCGGCATACTTCGGACAGATGTTTCACCAAGATTATCGTAGAAAATGCATATCTCAGCTTGAAACCCGACGAAAACCAAAATATCGCCGGTTCTGCATATCAACCCAACTGTGGAGTGGTGAAAACACCAGATAACGTGTTTCTCGCATTAAGTAGCTCGAAAAGTGCGATCTCGATGATTCTGCATACTTCTAACAGAAGTCTCACCAAGATTATCGCAGAAAATGCATATCTCTGCTTGAAACCCCACGAAAACCAAGATATCTACTGTTCTGCATATCCAACGAACTGTGGAGTGGTGAAAACCCCAGAAAACGTGTTTATCGCATTAAATAGCTCGAAAAGAGCGCTCTCGACGTTTCTGCATACTTCGGACAGATGTTTCACCAAGCTTATCGTAGAAAATGCATATCTCAGCTTCAAACCCGACGAAAACCAAAATATCTCCGGTTCTGCATATCCAACGCACTGTGGAGTGGTAAAAACACCAGATAACGTGTTTCTCGCATTAAATAGCTCGAAACGTGCGATCTCGATGATTCTGCATACTTCGGACAGAAGTCTCAACAAGATTATCGCAGAAAATGCATATCTCAGCTTGAAACCCCACGAAAACCAAGATATCTACTGTTCTGCATATCAAACGCACTGTGGAGTGGTGAAAACACCAGATAACGTGTTTCTCGCACTAACTAGCTCGAACAGAGCGATCTCGATGATTCAGCATACTTCGGACAGAAGTATCACCAAGATTATCGCAGAAAATGCATATCTCAGCTTGAAACCCCACGAAAACCAAGATATTGCCGGTTCTGCATATCAAACGCACTGTGGAGTGCTGAAAACACCAGATAACGTGTTTGTCGCAATAAGTAGCTCGAAAAGAGCGTTCTCGAAGATCCTGCATACTTCTGACAGAAGACCCACCAAGATTATCGCAGAAAATGCATATCTCAGCTGGAAACCCCACGAAAGCCAAGATATCGCTGGTTCTGCATATCAAACGCACTGTGGAGTGGTGAAAACACCGGATAAGGTTTTTCTCGCATTAACTAGCTCGAAAAGAGCCATCTCGATGTTTCAGCATACTTCGGACAGAAGTCTCAACAAGATTATCGCAGAAAATGCATATCTCAGCTTGAAACCCCACGAAAACCAAGATATCGCCGGTTCTGCATATCATACGCACTGTGGAGTGGTGAAAACACCAGATAACGTGTTTGTCGCAATAAGTAGCTCGAAAAGAGCGTTCTCGAAGATCCTGCAAACTTCGGACAGAACTCTCACCAAAATTATCGTAAAAAATGCATATCTCAGCTTGAAACCCCACGAAAACCAAGATATCGCTGTGTTCAGCATATCAAACGCACTGTGGAGTGGTGAAAACCCCAGAAAACGTGTTTCTCGCATTAAATAGCTCGAATAGAGCGATCTCGATGATTCTTCATACTTCGGACAGAAGTCTCAACAAGATTATCGTAAAAAATGCATATCTCAGCTTGAAACCCCACGAACGCCAAGATATCGCTGGTTCTGCATATCAAACGCACTGTGGAGTGGTGAAAACACCGGATAACGTTTTTCTCGCATGAAGTAGCTCGAAAAGAGCGATCTAGATGATTCTGCATTCTTCTGACTGAAGTCTCACCAATATTATCGCAGAAAATGCATATCTCATCTCGAAACCTCACGAAAATCAAGATGATGCCGGTTCTGCATATCAAACGCACTGTGGAGTGGTGAAAACAACCAGAGAACGTGTTTCTCGCATTAAATAGCTCGAATAGTGCGATCTCGATGATTCTGCATACTTCGGACAGAAGTCTCACCAAGATTATCGTAAGGAATGCATATCTCAGCTTGAAACCCCCCGAAAACGAAGATATCGCTGGTACTGCATATCAAACGCACTGTGGAGTGGTGAAAACAGCAGATATCGTGTTTCTCGCATTAAATAGCTCGAAAAGAGCGTTCTCGAAGATCCTGCATACTTCTGACAGAAGTCTCACCAAGATTATCGCAGAAAATGCATATCTCAGCTGGAAACACCACGAAAATGAAGATATCGCCTGTTCTACATATCAAACGCACTGTGGAGTGGTGAAAACACCCTGAAAACGTGTTTCTCGCAATAAATAGCTCGAATAGAGCAATCTCGATGTTTCCTCATACTTCGGACAGAAGTCTCACCAAGATTACCGTAAAAAATGCATATCTCAGCTTGAAACCTCACGAAAGCCAAGATATCGCTGGTTCTGCATATCAAACGCACTGTGGAGTGGTGAAAACAGCAGATATCGTGTTTCTCGCATTAAATAGCTCGAAAAGAGCGTTCTCGAAGATCCTGCATACTTCTGACAGAAGTCTCACCAAGATTATCGCAGAAAATGCATATCTCAGCTGGAAACACCACGAAAATGAAGATATCGCCTGTTCTACATATCAAACGCACTGTGGAGTGGTGAAAACACCCTGAAAACGTGTTTCTCGCAATAAATAGCTCGAATAGAGCAATCTCGATGTTTCCTCATACTTCGGACAGAAGTCTCACCAAGATTACCGTAAAAAATGCATATCTCAGCTTGAAACCTCACGAAAGCCAAGATATCGCTGGTTCTGCATATCAAACGCACTGTGGAGTGGTGAAAACAGCAGATATCGTGTTTCTCGCATTAAATAGCTCGAAAAGAGCGTTCTCGAAGATCCTGCATACTTCTGACAGAAGTCTCACCAAGATTATCGCAGAAAATGCATATCTCTGCTTGAAACCCCACGAAAACCAAGATATCTACTGTTCTGCATATCCAACGAACTGTGGAGTGGTGAAAACCCCAGAAAACGTGTTTCTCGCATTAAATAGCTCGAAAAGAGCGCTCTCGACGTTTCTGCATACTTCGGACAGATGTTTCACCAAGCTTATCGTAGAAAATGCATATCTCAGCTTCAAACCCGACGAAAACCAAAATATCTCCGGTTCTGCATATCCAACGCACTGTGGAGTGGTAAAAACACCAGATAACGTGTTTCTCGCACTAACTAGCTCGAACAGAGCGATCTCGATGATTCAGCATACTTCGGATAGAAGTATCACCAAGATTATCGCAGAAAATGCATATCTCAGCTTGAAACCCCACGAAAACCAAGATATTGCCGGTTCTGCATATCAAACGCACTGTGGAGTGCTGAAAACACCAGATAACGTGTTTGTCGCAATAAGTAGCTCGAAAAGAGCGTTCTCGAAGATCCTGCATACTTCTGACAGAAGACCCACCAAGATTATCGCAGAAAATGCATATCTCAGCTGGAAACACCACGAAAACCAAGATATCTCCGGTTCTGCATATCCAACGAACTCTGGAGTGGTGAAATCCCCAGAAAACCTGTTTCTCGCAATAAATAGCTCGAATAGAGCGATCTCGATGTTTCTTCATACTTCGGACAGAAGTCTCACCAAGATTACCGTAAAAAATGCATATCTCAGCTTGAAACCCCACGAAAGCCAAGATATCGCTGGTTCTGCATATCATACGCACTGTGGAGTGGTGAAAACACCAGCTAACGTGTTTGTCGCAATAAGTAGCTCGAAAAGAGCGTTCTCGAAGATCCTGCATACTTCTGACCGAAGTCTCACCAAGATTATCGTAGAAAATGCATATCTCAGCTTGAAACCCGACCGAAACCAAGATATCTCCGGTTCTGCATGTCAAACGTACTGTGGAGTGGTGAAAACACCAGAAAGCGTGTTTCGAGCATTAAGTAGCTCGAAAAGAGCGATCTAGATGATTCTGCATACTTCTGACAAAAGACCCACCAAGATTTTCGCAGAAAATGCATATCTCAGCTGGAAACACCACGAAAACCAAGATATCTCCGGTTCTGCATATCCAACGAACTGTGGAGTGGTGAAAACCCCAGAAAACCTGTTTCTCGCATTAAATAGCTCGAAAAGAGCGCTCTCGACGTTTCTGCATACTTCGGACAGATGTTTCACCAAGCTTATCGTAGAAAATGCATATCTCAGCTCGAAACCTCACGAAAATCAAGATATCGCCTGTTCTACATATCAAACGCACTGTGGAGTGGTGAAAACACCCTGAAAACGTGTTTCTCGCAATAAATAGCTCGAATAGAGCAATCTCGATGTTTCCTCATACTTCGGACAGAAGTCTCACCAAGATTACCGTAAAAAATGCATATCTCAGCTTGAAACCTCACGAAAGCCAAGATATCGCTGGTTCTGCATATCAAACGCACTGTGGAGTGGTGAAAACAGCAGATATCGTGTTTCTCGCATTAAATAGCTCGAAAAGAGCGTTCTCGAAGATCCTGCATACTTCTGACAGAAGTCTCACCAAGATTATCGCAGAAAATGCATATCTCAGCTGGAAACACCACGAAAATGAAGATATCGCCTGTTCTACATATCAAACGCACTGTGGAGTGGTGAAAACACCCTGAAAACGTGTTTCTCGCAATAAATAGCTCGAATAGAGCAATCTCGATGTTTCCTCATACTTCGGACAGAAGTCTCACCAAGATTACCGTAAAAAATGCATATCTCAGCTTGAAACCTCACGAAAGCCAAGATATCGCTGGTTCTGCATATCAAACGCACTGTGGAGTGGTGAAAACGGCAGATATCGTGTTTCTCGCATTAAATAGCTCGAAAAGAGCGTTCTCGAAGATCCTGCATACTTCTGACAGAAGTCTCACCAAGATTATCGCAGAAAATGCATATCTCTGCTTGAAACCCCACGAAAACCAAGATATCTACTGTTCTGCATATCCAACGAACTGTGGAGTGGTGAAAACCCCAGAAAACGTGTTTATCGCATTAAATAGCTCGAAAAGAGCGCTCTCGATGTTTCGGCATACTTCGGACAGATGTTTCACCAAGATTATCGTAGAAAATGCATATCTCAGCTTGAAACCCGACGAAAACCAAAATATCGCCGGTTCTGCATATCCAACCAACTGCGGAGTGGTGAAAACACCAGATAACGTGTTTCTCGCATTAAATAGCTCGAAAAGTGCGATCTCGATGATTCTGCATACCTCTGACAGAAGTCTCGCCAAGATTATCGCCGAAAATGCATATCTCTGCTTGAAACCCCACGAAAACCACGATATCTACTGTTCTGCATATCCAACGAACTGTGGAGTGGTGAAAACCCCAGAAAACGTGTTTCTCGCATTAAATAGCTCGAAAAGAGCGCTCTCGACGTTTCTGCATACTTCGGACAGATGTTTCACCAAGCTTATCGTAGAAAATGCATATCTCAGCTTCAAACCCGACGAAAACCAAAATATCTCCGGTTCTGCATATCCAACGCACTGTGGAGTGGTAAAAACACCAGATAACGTGTTTCTCGCACTAACTAGCTCGAACAGAGCGATCTCGATGATTCAGCATACTTCGGATAGAAGTATCACCAAGATTATCGCAGAAAATGCATATCTCAGCTTGAAACCCCACGAAAACCAAGATATTGCCGGTTCTGCATATCAAACGCACTGTGGAGTGCTGAAAACACCAGATAACGTGTTTGTCGCAATAAGTAGCTCGAAAAGAGCGTTCTCGAAGATCCTGCATACTTCTGACAGAAGACCCACCAAGATTATCGCAGAAAATGCATATCTCAGCTGGAAACACCACGAAAACCAAGATATCTCCGGTTCTGCATATCCAACGAACTCTGGAGTGGTGAAATCCCCAGAAAACCTGTTTCTCGCAATAAATAGCTCGAATAGAGCGATCTCGATGTTTCTTCATACTTCGGACAGAAGTCTCACCAAGATTACCGTAAAAAATGCATATCTCAGCTTGAAACCCCACGAAAGCCAAGATATCGCTGGTTCTGCATATCATACGCACTGTGGAGTGGTGAAAACACCAGATAACGTGTTTGTCGCAATAAGTAGCTCGAAAAGAGCGTTCTCGAAGATCCTGCATACTTCTGACCGAAGTCTCACCAAGATTATCGTAGAAAATGCATATCTCAGCTTGAAACCCGACCGAAACCAAGATATCTCCGGTTCTGCATGTCAAACGTACTGTGGAGTGGTGAAAACACCAGAAAGCGTGTTTCGAGCATTAAGTAGCTCGAAAAGAGCGATCTAGATGATTCTGCATACTTCTGACAAAAGACCCACCAAGATTTTCGCAGAAAATGCATATCTCAGCTGGAAACACCACGAAAACCAAGATATCTCCGGTTCTGCATATCCAACGAACTGTGGAGTGGTGAAAACCCCAGAAAACCTGTTTCTCGCATTAAATAGCTCGAAAAGAGCGCTCTCGACGTTTCTGCATACTTCGGACAGATGTTTCACCAAGCTTATCGTAGAAAATGCATATCTCAGCTCGAAACCTCACGAAAATCAAGATGTTGCCGGTTCTGCATATCAAACGCACTGTGGAGTGGTGAAAACAACCAGAGAACGTGTTTCTCGCATTAAATAGCTCGAATAGTGCGATCTCGATGATTATGCATACTTCGGACAGAAGTCTCACCAAGATTATCGTAAGGAATGAATATCTCAGCTTGAAACCCCACGAAAACCAAGATATCGCTGTGTTCAGCATATCAAACGCACTGTGGAGTGGTGAAAACCCCAGAAAACGTGTTTCTCGCATTAAATAGCTCGAATAGAGCGATCTCGATGATTCTTCATACTTCGGACAGAAGTCTCAACAAGATTATCGTAAAAAATGCATATCTCAGCTTGAAACCCCACGAACGCCAAGATATCGCTGGTTCTGCATATCAAACGCACTGTGGAGTGGTGAAAACACCGGATAACGTTTTTCTCGCATGAAGTAGCTCGAAAAGAGCGATGTTGATGATTCTGCATACTTCTGACTGAAGTCTCACCAATATTATCGCAGAAAATGCATATCTCAGCTCGAAACCTCACGAAAATCAAGATGTTGCCGGTTCTGCATATCAAACGCACTGTGGAGTGGTGAAAACAACCAGAGAACGTGTTTCTCGCATTAAATAGCTCGAATAGTGCGATCTCGATGATTATGCATACTTCGGACAGAAGTCTCACCAAGATTATCGTAAGGAATGCATATCTCAGCTTGAAACCCCCCGAAAACGAAGATATCGCTGGTACTGCATATCAAACGCACTGTGGAGTCGTGAAAACAGCAGATATCGTGTTTCTCGCATTAAATAGCTCGAAAAGAGCGTTCTCGAAGATCCTGCATACTTCTGACAGAAGTCACACCAAGATTATCGCAGAAAATGCATATCTCAGCTGGAAACACCACGAAAATGAAGATATCGCCTGTTCTACATATCAAACGCACTGTGGAGTGGTGAAAACACCCTGAAAACGTGTTTCTCGCAATAAATAGCTCGAATAGAGCAATCTCGATGTTTCCTCATACTTCGGACAGAAGTCTCACCAAGATTACCGTAAAAAATGCATATCTCAGCTTGAAACCTCACGAAAGCCAAGATATCGCTGGTTCTGCATATCAAACGCACTGTGGAGTGGTGAAAACAGCAGATATCGTGTTTCTCGCATTAAATAGCTCGAAAAGAGCGTTCTCGAAGATCCTGCATACTTCTGACAGAAGTCTCACCAAGATTATCGTAGAAAATGCATATCTCAGCTTGAAACCCGACGAAAACCGAGTTATCTCCGGTTCTGCCCAACAAACGTATCGTGGAGTGGTGAAAACACCAGAAAACGTGTTCCTCGCACTAACTAGCTCGAAAAGAGCGATCTCGATGATTCAGCATACTGCGGACAGAAGTCTCACCAATATTATCGTAGAAAATGCATATCTCAGCTTGAAACCCGACGAAAACCAAAATATCGCCGGTTCTGCATATCAAACCAACTGTGGAGTGGGGAAAACACCAGATAACGTGTTTCTCGCATTAAGTAGCTCGAAAAGTGCGATCTCGATGATTCTGCATACTTCTAACAGAAGTCTCACCAAGATTATAGCAGAAAATGCATATCTCAGCTTGAAACCCGACGAAAACCAAAATATCGCCGGTTCTGCATATCAAACCAACTGTGGAGTTGTGAAAACACCAGATAACGTGTTTCTCGCATTAAATAGCTCGAAAAGTGCGATCTCGATGATTCGGCTTACTTCTAACAGAAGTCTCGCCAAGATTATCGCAGAAAATGCATATCTCTGCTTGAAACCCCACGAAAACCAGGATATCTACTGTTCTGCATATCCAACGAACTGTGGAGTGGTGAAAACCCCAGAAAACGTGTTTCTCGCATTAAATAGCCCAAAAAGAGCGCTCTCGACGTTTCAGCATACTTCGGACAGATGTTTCACCAAGCTTATCGTAGAAAATGCATATCTCAGCTTGAAACCCCACGAAAACCAAGATATGTACTGTTCTGCATATCAAACGCACTGTGGAGTGGTGAAAACCCCAGAAAACGTGTGTCTCGCATTAAATAGCTCGAATAGTGCGATCTCGATGATTCTTCATACTTCCGACAGAAGTCTCAACAAGATTATCGTAAAAAATGCATATCTCAGCTTGAAACCCCACGAAAGCCAAGATATCGCTGGTTGTGCATATCAAACGCACTGTGGAGTGGTGAAAACACCGGATAAGGTTTTTCTCGCATTAACTAGCTCGAAAAGAGCGATCTCGATGTTTCAGCATACTTCGGACAGAAGTCTCACCAAGATTATCGCAGAAAATGCATATCTCAGCTTGAAACCCCACGAAAACCAAGATATCTCCGGTTCTGCATATCCAACGAACTGTGGAGTGGTGAAAACCCCAGAAAACCTGTTTCTCGCATTAAATAGCTCCAAAAGAGCGATCTCGATGATTCTGCATACTTCTGACAGAAGTCTCACCAGGATTATCGTAGAAAATGCATATCTCAGCTTGAAACCCGACCGATACCAAGATATCTCCGGTTCTGCATGTCAAACGTACTGTGGAGTGGTGAAAACACCAGAAAACGTGTTTCGGGCATTAAGTAGCTCGAAAAGAGCGATCTAGATGATTCTGCATACTTCTGAAAAAAGACCCACCAAGATTATCGCAGAAAATGCATATCTCAGCTGGAAACACCACGAAAATCAAGATATCGCCTGTTCTGCATATCAAACGCACTGTGGAGTGGTGAAAACAACCAGAGAACGTGTTTCTCGCATTAAATATCTCGAAAAGAGCGATCCCGATGATTCAGCATACTTCGGACAGAAGTCTCACCAAGATTATCGCAGGAAATGCATATCTCAGCTTGAAACCCCACGAAAACCAAGATATCTCCGGTTCTGCATATCCAACGCACTGTGGAGTGGTGAAAACACCAGATAACGTGTTTCTCGCATTAAATAGCTCGAAACGAGCGATCCCGATGATTCTGCATACTTCGGACAGAAGTTTCAACAAGATTATCGCAGAAAATGCATATCTCAACTTGAAACCCCACGAAAACCAAGATATGTACTCTTCTGCATATCAATCGCACTGTGGAGTGGTGAAAACACCAGATAACGTGTTCCTCACACTAACTAGCTCGAAAAGAGCGATCTCGATGATACAGCATACTTCGGACAGAAGTCTCACCAAGATTATCGCAGAAAATGCATATCTCAGATTGAAACACCACGAAAACCAAGATATCGCCGGTTCTGCACATCAAATGCACTGTGGAGTGGTGAAAACACCGGATAACGTGTTTCTCGCATTAAATAGCTCGAAAAGAGCGATCCCGATGATTCTGCATACTTCTGACAGAAGTCTCACCAAGATTATCGTAGAAAATGCATATCTCAGCTTGATACCCAACGACAGCCAAGATGTCGCCGGTTCTGCATATCAAACGCACTGTGGGATGTTGAAATCACCAGAAAACTTGTTTTTTCGCATTAAATAGCTCGAAAAGAGCCATCTAGAAGATTCTGCATACTTCTGACTGAAGTCTCACCTGGATTATCGCAGAAAATGCATATCTCAGCTGGAAACACCACGAAAATCAAGATATCGCCGTTTCTGCATATAAAACGCACTGTGGAATGTTGAAAACACCAGAAAACTTATTTTTTCGCATTAAGTAGCTCGAAAAGAGCGATTTCGAAGATTCTGTATACCTCTGACAGAGGTCTCATCAAGATTATCGTAGAAAATGCATATCTCAGCTTGATACCCTACGACAGCCAAGATTTCGCCGGTTCTGCATATCAAACGCACTGTGGAGTGGTGAAAACACCGGATAACGTGTTTCTCGCAATAAATAGCTCGAATAGAGCGATCCCGATGATTCTGCATACTTCTGACAGAAGTCTCACCAAGATTATCGCAGAAAATGCATGTCTCATCTTGAAACCTCACGAAAATCAAGATGTCGCCCGTTCTGCATATCAAACGCACTGTGGAGTGGTGAAAACACCGGATAACATGTTTCTCGCATTAAATAGCTCGAAAAGAGCGATCCCGATGATTCTGCATACTTCTGACAGAAGACTCACCAAGATTATCGCTGAAAATGCATATCTCAGCTGGAAACACCACGAAGATCAAGATATCGCCGCTTCGGCATATCAAACGCACTGTGGAATGTTGAAAACACCAGAAAACTTGTTTTTTCGCATTAAATAACTCGAAAAGAGCGATATAGATGATTCTGCATACTTCTGACTGAAGTCTCACCAAGATTATCGCAGAAAATGCATATCTCAGCTGGAAACATCACGAAAATCAAGATATCGCCGTTTCTGCATATCAAACGCACTGTGGAATGTTGAAAACACCAGAAAACTTATTTTTTCGCATTAAATAGCTCGAAAAGAGCGATTTCGAAGATTCTGTATACCTCTGACAGAGGTCTCACCAAGATTATCGTAGAAAATGCATATCTCAGCTTGATACCCTACGACAGCCAAGATTTCGCCGGTTCTGCATATCAAACGCACTGTGGAGTGGTGAAAACACCGGATAACGTGTTTCTCGCAATAAATAGCTCGAATAGAGCGATCCCGATGATTCTGCATACTTCTGACAGAAGTCTCACCAAGATTATCGCAGAAAATGCATGTCTCAGCTTGAAACCTCACGAAAATCAAGATGTCGCCCGTTCTGCATATCAAACGCACTGTGGAGTGGTGAAAACACCGGATAACATGTTTCTCGCATTAAATAGCTCGAAAAGAGCGATCCCGATGATTCTGCATACTTCTGACAGAAGACTCACCAAGATTATCGCTGAAAATGCATATCTCAGCTGGAAACACCACGAAGATCAAGATATCGCCGCTTCGGCATATCACACGCACTGTGGAATGTTGAAAACACCAGAAAACTTGTTTTTTCGCATTAAATAGCTCGAAAAGAGCGATATAGATGATTCTGCATACTTCTGACTGAAGTCTCACCAAGATTATCGCAGAAAATGCATATCTCAGCTGGAAACACCACGAAAATCAAGATATCGCCGTTTCTGCATATCAAACGCACTGTGGAATGTTGAAAACACCAGAAAACTTATTTTTTCGCATTAAATAGCTCGAAAAGAGCGATTTCGAAGATTCTGTATACCTCTGACAGAGGTCTCACCAAGATAATCGTAGAAAATGCATATCTCAGCTTGATACCCTACGACAGCCAAGATTTCGCCGGTTCTGCATATCAAACGCACTGTGGAGTGGTGAAAACACCGGATAACGTGTTTCTCGCAATAAATAGCTCGAATAGAGCGATCCCGATGATTCTGCATACTTCTGACAGAAGTCTCACCAAGATTATCGCAGAAAATGCATGTCTCAGCTTGAAACCTCACGAAAATCAAGATGTCGCCCGTTCTGCATATCAAACGCACTGTGGAGTGGTGAAAACACCGGATAACATGTTTCTCGCATTAAATAGCTCGAAAAGAGCGATCCCGATGATTCTGCATACTTCTGACAGAAGACTCACCAAGATTATCGCTGAAAATGCATATCTCAGCTGGAAACACCACGAAGATCAAGATATCGCCGCTTCGGCATATCACACGCACTGTGGAATGTTGAAAACACCAGAAAACTTGTTTTTTCGCATTAAATAGCTCGAAAAGAGCGATATAGATGATTCTGCATACTTCTGACTGAAGTCTCACCAAGATTTTCGCAGAAAATGCATATCTCAGCTGGAAACACCACGAAAATCAAGATATCGCCGTTTCTGCATATCAAACGCACTGTGGAATGTTGAAAACACCAGAAAACTTATTTTTTCGCATTAAATAGCTCGAAAAGAGCGATTTCGAAGATTCTGTATACCTCTGACAGAGGTCTCACCAAGATTATCGTAGAAAATGCATATCTCAGCTTGATACCCTACGACAGCCAAGATTTCGCCGGTTCTGCATATCAAACGCACTGTGGAGTGGTGAAAACACCGGATAACGTGTTTCTCGCAATAAATAGCTCGAATAGAGCGATCCCGATGATTCTGCATACTTCTGACAGAAGTCTCACCAAGATTATCGTAGAAAATGCATATCTCAGCTTGATACCCAACGACAGCCAAGATGTCGCCGGTTCTGCATATCAAACGCACTGTGGAATGTTGAAATCACTAGAAAACTTGTTTTTTCGCATTAAATAGCTCGAAAAGAGCGATTTCGAAGATTCTGTATACCTCTGACAGAGGTCTCACCAAGATTATCGTAGAAAATGCATATCTCAGCTTGATACCCTACGACAGCCAAGATTTCGCCGGTTCTGCATATCAAACGCACTGTGGAGTGGTGAAAACACCGGATAACGTGTTTCTCGCAATAAATAGCTCGAATAGAGCGATCCCGATGATTCTGCATACTTCTGACAGAAGTCTCACCAAGATTATCGCAGAAAATGCATGTCTCAGCTTGAAACCTCACGAAAATCAAGATGTCGCCCGTTCTGCATATCAAACGCACTGTGGAGTGGTGAAAACACCGGATAACATGTTTCTCGCATTAAATAGCTCGAAAAGAGCGATCCCGATGATTCTGCATACTTCTGACAGAAGACTCACCAAGATTATCGCTGAAAATGCATATCTCAGCTGGAAACACCACGAAGATCAAGATATCGCCGCTTCGGCATATCAAACGCACTGTGGAATGTTGAAAACACCAGAAAACTTGTTTTTTCGCATTAAATAGCTCGAAAAGAGCGATATAGATGATTCTGCATACTTCTGACTGAAGTCTCACCAAGATTATCGCAGAAAATGCATATCTCAGCTGGAAACACCACGAAAATCAAGATATCGCCGTTTCTGCATATCAAACGCACTGTGGAATGTTGAAAACACCAGAAAACTTATTTTTTCGCATTAAATAGCTCGAAAAGAGCGATTTCGAAGATTCTGTATACCTCTGACAGAGGTCTCACCAAGATTATCGTAGCAAATGCATATCTCAGCTTGATACCCTACGACAGCCAAGATTTCGCCGGTTCTGCATATCAAACGCACTGTGGAGTGGTGAAAACACCGGATAACGTGTTTCTCGCAATAAATAGCTCGAATAGAGCGATCCCGATGATTCTGCATACTTCTGACAGAAGTCTCACCAAGATTATCGTAGAAAATGCATATCTCAGCTTGGTACCCAACGACAGCCAAGATGTCGCCGGTTCTGCATATCAAACGCACTGTGGAATGTTGAAATCACTAGAAAACTTGTTTTTTCGCATTAAATAGCTCGAAAAGAGCGATCTAGATGATTCTGCATACTTCTGACTGAAGTCTCACCTGGATTATCGCAGAAAATGCATATCTCAGCTTGAAACCTCACGAAAATCAAGATGTCGCCCGTTCTGCATATCAAACGCACTGTGGAATGTTGAAAAGACCAGAAAACTTGTTTTTTCGCATTAAATAGCTCGAAAAGAGCGATCCCGATGATTCTGCATACTTCTGACAGAAGACTCACCAAGATTATCGCTGAAAATGCATATCTCAGCTGGAAACACCACGAAGATCAAGATATCGCCGCTTCGGCATATCAAACGCACTGTGGAATGTTGAAAACACCAGAAAACTTGTTTTTTCGCATTAAATAGCTCAAAAAGAGCGATATAGATGATTCTGCATACTTCTGACTGAAGTCTCACCTGGATTATCGCAGAAAATGCATATCTCAGCTTGAAACCTCACGAAAATCAAGATGTCGCCCGTTCTGCATATCAAACGCACTGTGGAATGTTGAAAAGACCAGAAAACTTGTTTTTTCGAATTAAATAGCTCGAAAAGAGCGATCCCGATGATTCTGCATACTTCTGACAGAAGACTCACCAAGATTATCGCTGAAAATGCATATCTCAGCTGGAAACACCACGAAGATCAAGATATCGCCGCTTCGGCATATCAAACGCACTGTGGAATGTTGAAAACACCAGAAAACTTGTTTTTTCGCATTAAATAGCTCAAAAAGAGCGATATAGATGATTCTGCATACTTCTGACTGAAGTCTCACCAAGATTATCGCAGAAAATGCATATCTCAGCTGGAAACATCACGAAAATCAAGATATCGCCGTTTCTGCATATCAAACGCACTGTGGAATGTTGAAAACACCAGAAAACTTATTTTTTCGCATTAAATAGCTCGAAAAGAGCGATTTCGAAGATTCTGTATACCTCTGACAGAGGTCTCACCAAGATTATCGTAGAAAATGCATATCTCAGCTTGATACCCTACGACAGCCAAGATTTCGCCGGTTCTGCATATCAAACGCACTGTGGAGTGGTGAAAACACCGGATAACGTGTTTCTCGCAATAAATAGCTCGAATAGAGCGATCCCGATGATTCTGCATACTTCTGACAGAAGTCTCACCAAGATTATCGCAGAAAATGCATGTCTCAGCTTGAAACCTCACGAAAATCAAGATGTCGCCCGTTCTGCATATCAAACGCACTGTGGAGTGGTGAAAACACCGGATAACATGTTTCTCGCATTAAATAGCTCGAAAAGAGCGATCCCGATGATTCTGCATACTTCTGACAGAAGACTCACCAAGATTATCGCTGAAAATGCATATCTCAGCTGGAAACACCACGAAGATCAAGATATCGCCGCTTCGGCATATCAAACGCACTGTGGAATGTTGAAAACACCAGAAAACTTGTTTTTTCGCATTAAATAGCTCGAAAAGAGCGATATAGATGATTCTGCATACCTCTGACTGAAGTCTCACTAAGATTATCGCAGAAAATCCATATCTCAGCTTGAAACCCGACCTAAACCAAGATATCTCCGTTTCTGCATGTCAAACGTACTGTGGAGTGGTGAATACACCAGAAAACGTGTTTCTCGCATTAAGTAGCTCGAGAAGAGCGATCCCGATGATTCTGCATACTTCTGACAGAAGTCTCCCCAAGATTATCGTAGAAAATGCATATCTCAGCTTGATACCCGACGAAAGCCAAGATGTCGCCGGGTCTGCACATCAAACGCACTGTGGAGTGGTAAAAACACCAGATAACGTGTTTCTCGCATTAAGTAGCTCGAACAGAGCGATCTCGAAGATTCTGCATACTTCTGACAGAAGACTTACCCAGATTATCGCAGAAAATGCGTATCTCAGCTGGAAACACCACGAAAATCAAGATATCGCCGGTTCAGCATATCAAATGCACTGTGGAGTGGTGAAAACACCGGATAACGTGTTTCTCGCACTAAATAGCTCGAAAAGAGCGATCCCGATGATTCTGCATACTTCTGACAGAAGTCTCACCAAGATTATCGTAGAAAATGCATATCTCAGCTTGATACCCAACGACAGCCAAGATGTCGCCGGTTCTGCATATCAAACGCACTGTGGGATGTTGAAATCACCAGAAAACTTGTTTTTTCGCATTAAATAGCTCGAAAAGAGCGATCTAGAAGATTCTGCATACTTCTGACTGAAGTCTCACCTGGATTATCGCAGAAAATGCATATCTCAGCTGGAAACACCACGAAAATCAAGATATCGCCGTTTCTGCATATAAAACGCACTGTGGAATGTTGAAAACACCAGAAAACTTATTTTTTCGCATTAAGTAGCTCGAAAAGAGCGATTTCGAAGATTCTGTATACCTCTGACAGAGGTCTCACCAAGATTATCGTAGAAAATGCATATCTCAGCTTGATACCCTACGACAGCCAAGATTTCGCCGGTTCTGCATATCAACCGCACTGTGGAGTGGTGAAAACACCGGATAACGTGTTTCTCGCAATAAATAGCTCGAATAGAGCGATATAGATGATTCTGCATACTTCTGACTGAAGTCTCACCAAGATTATCGCAGAAAATGCATGTCTCAGCTGGAAACACCACGAAAATCAAGATATCGCCGATTCTGCATATCAAACGCACTGTGGAATGTTGAAAACACCAGAAAACTTATTTTTTCGCATTAAATAGCTCGAAAAGAGCGATTTCGAAGATTCTGTATACCTCTGACAGAGGTCTCACCAAGATTATCGTAGAAAATGCATATCTCAGCTTGATACCCTACGACAGCCAAGATTTCGCCGGTTCTGCATATCAAACGCACTGTGGAGTGGTGAAAACACCGGATAACGTGTTTCTCGCAATAAATAGCTCGAATAGAGCAATCCCGATGATTCTGCATACTTCTGACAGAAGTCTCACCAAGATTATCGCAGAAAATGCATGTCTCAGCTTGAAACCTCACGAAAATCAAGATGTCGCCCGTTCTGCATATCAAACGCACTGTGGAGTGGTGAAAACACCGGATAACATGTTTCTCGCATTAAATAGCTCGAAAAGAGCGATCCCGATGATTCTGCATACTTCTGACAGAAGACTCACCAAGATTATCGCAGAAAATGCATATCTCAGCTGGAAACACCACGAAAATCAAGATATCGCCGTTTCTGCATATCAAACGCACTGTGGAATGTTGAAAACACCAGAAAACTTATTTTTTCGCATTAAATAGCTCGAAAAGAGCGATTTCGAAGATTCTGTATACCTCTGACAGAGGTCTCACCAAGATTATCGTAGAAAATGCATATCTCAGCTTGATACCCTACGACAGCCAAGATTTCGCCGGTTCTGCATATCAAACGCACTGTGGAGTGGTGAAAACACCGGATAACGTGTTTCTCGCAATAAATAGCTCGAATAGAGCGATCCCGATGATTCTGCATACTTCTGACAGAAGTCTCACCAAGATTATCGCAGAAAATGCATATCTCAGCGGGAAACACCACGAAGATCAAGATATCGCCGCTTCGGCATATCAAACGCACTGTGGAATGTTGAAAACACCAGAAAACTTGTTTTTTCGCATTAAATAGCTCGAAAAGAGCGATATAGATGATTCTGCTTACTTCTGACTGAAGTCTCACCAAGATTATCGCAGAAAATGCATATCTCAGCTGGAAACACCACGAAAATCAAGATATCGCCGTTTCTGCATATCAAACGCACTGTGGAATGTTGAAAACACCAGAAAACTTATTTTTTCGCATTAAATAGCTCGAAAAGAGCGATTTCGAAGATTCTGTATACCTCTGACAGAGGTCTCACCAAGATTATCGTAGAAAATGCATATCTCAGCTTGATACCCTACGACAGCCAAGATTTCGCCGGTTCTGCATATCAAACGCACTGTGGAGTGGTGAAAACACCGGATAACGTGTTTCTCGCAATAAATAGCTCGAATAGAGCGATCCCGATGATTCTGCATACTTCTGACAGAAGTTTCACCAAGATTATCGTAGAAAATGCATATCTCAGCTTGATACCCAACGACAGCCAAGATGTCGCCGGTTCTGCATATCAAACGCACTGTGGAATGTTGAAAACACCAGAAAACTTGTTTTTTCGCATTAAATAGCTCGAAAAGAGCGATATAGATGATTCTGCTTACTTCTGACTGAAGTCTCACCAAGATTATCGCAGAAAATGCATGTCTCAGCTTGAAACCTCACGAAAATCAAGATGTCGCCGGTTCTGCATATCAAACGCACTGTGGAGTGGTGAAAACAACCAGATAACGTGTTTCTCGCATTAAATAGCTCGAAAAGAGCGATCTAGATGATTCTGCATACTTCTGGCAGAAGACTCACCTAGATTATCGCAGGAAATGCATATCTCAGCTGGAAACACCACGAAAATCAAGATATCGCCGTTTCTGCATATCAAACGCACTGTGGAATGTTGAAAACACCAGAAAACTTATTTTTTCGCATTAAATAGCTCGATAAGAGCGATTTCGAAGATTCTGTATACCTCTGACAGAGGTCTCACCAAGATTATCGTAGAAAATGCATATCTCAGCTTGATACCATACGACAGCCAAGATTTCGCCGGTTCTGCATATCAAACGCACTGTGGAGTGGTAAAAACACCGGATAACGTGTTTCTCGCAATAAATAGCTCGAATAGAGCGATCCCGATGATTCTGCATACTTCTGACAGAAGTCTCACCAAGATTATCGCAGAAAATGCATATCTCAGCTGGAAACACCACGAAAATCAAGATATCGCCGTTTCTGCATATCAAATGCACTGTGTAGTGGTGAAAACGCCAGATAACATGTTTCTCGCTTTAATTAGCTCGAAAAGAGCGATCCCGATGAATCTGCATACTTCTGACAGAAGTCTCAACAAGATTATCGTAGAAAATGCATATCTCAGCTTGAACCCCGACGAAATCCAAGATTTCGCCGGTTCTGCATATCAAACGCACTGTGGAGTGGTGAAAACACCGGATAACGTGTTTCTCGCAATAAATAGCTCGAATAGAGCGATCCCGATGATTCTGCATACTTCTGACAGAAGTCTCACCAAGATTATCGTAGAAAATGCATATCTCAGCTTGATACCCAACGACAGCCAAGATGTCGCCGGTTCGGCATATCAAACGCACTGTGGAATGTTGAAAACACCAGAAAACTTGTTTTTTCGCATTAAGTAGCTCGAAAAGAGCGATATAGATGATTCTGCATACTTCTGACTGAAGTCTCACCAAGATTATCGCAGAAAATGCATGTCTCAGCTTGAAACCTCACGAAAATCAAGATGTCGCCGGTTCTGCATATCAAACGCACTGTGGAGTGGTGAAAACACCGGATAACGTGTTTCTCGCATTAAGTAGCTCGAACAGAGCGATCTCGAAGATTCTGCATACTTCTGACAGAAGACTTACCCAGATTATCGCAGAAAATGCATATCTCAGCTGGAAACACCACGAAAATCAAGATATCGCCGGTTCGGCATATCAAACGCACTGTGGAGTGGTGAAAACACCGGATAACGTGTTTCTCGCATTAAATATCTCGAAAAGATCGATCCCGATGATTCTGCATACTTCTGACAGAAGACTCACCAAGATTATCGCTGAAAATGTATATCTCAGCTGGAAACACCACGAAGATCAAGATATCGCCGCTTCGGCATATCAAACGCACTGTGGAATGTTGAAAACACCAGAAAACTTGTTTTTTCGCATTAAATAGCTCGAAAAGAGCGATATAGATGATTCCGCATACTTCTGACTGAAGTCTCACCAAGATTATCGCAGAAAATGCATGTCTCAGCTTGAAACCTCACGAAAATCAAGATGTCGCCGGTTCTGCATATCAAACGCACTGTGGAGTGGTGAAAACAACCAGATAACGTGTTTCTCGCATTGAATAGCTCGAAAAGAGCGATCTAGATGATTCTGCATACTTCTGGCAGAAGACTCACATAGATTATCGCAGAAAATGCATATCTCAGCTGGAAACCCCACGAAAATCAAGATATCGCCGTTTCTGCATATCAAACGCACTGTGGAATGTTGAAAACAACAGAAAACTTATTTTTTCGCATTAAATAGCTCGAAAAGAGCGATTTCGAAGATTCTGCATACCTCTGACAGAGGTCTCACCTAGATTATCGTAGAAAATGCATATCTCAGCTTGATACCCTACGACAGCCAAGATGTCGCCGGTTCTGCATATCAAACGCACTGTGGAGTGGTGAAAACACCGGATAACGTGTTTCTCGCAATAAATAGCTCGAGTAGAGCGATCCCGATGATTCTGAATACTTCTGACAGAAGTCTCACCAAGATTATCGTAGAAAATGCATATCTCAGCTTGATACCCAACGACAGCCAAGATGTCGCCGGTTCTGCATATCAAACGCACTGTGGAATGTTGAAATCACCAGAAAACTTGTTTTTTCGCATGAAGTAGCTCGAAAAGAGCGATATAGATGATTCTGCATACTTCTGACTGAAGTCTCACCAAGATTATCGCAGAAAATGCATATCTCAGCTTGAAACCTCACGAAAATCAAGATGTTGCCGGTTCTGCATATCAAACGCACTGTGGAGTGGGGAAAACACCAGATAACGTGTTTCTCGCATTAAGTAGCTCGAACAGAGCGATCTCGAAGATTCTGCATACTTCTGACAGAAGACTTACCCAGATTATCGCAGAAAATGCATATCTCAGCTGGAAACACCACGAAAATCAAGATATCGCCGGTTCGGCATATCAAACGCACTGTGGAGTGGTGAAAACACCGGATAACGTGTTTCTCGCATTAAATATCTCGAATAGAGCGATCCCGATGATTCTGCATACTTCTGACAGAAGACTCACCAAGATTATCGCTGAAAATGTATATCTCAGCTGGAAACACCACGAAGATCAAGATATCGCCGCTTCGGCATATCAAACGCACTGTGGAATGTTGAAAACAACAGAAAACTTATTTTTTCGCATTAAATAGCTCGAAAAGAGCGATTTCGAAGATTCTGCATACCTCTGACAGAGGTCTCACCAAGATTATCGTAGAAAATGCATATCTCAGCTTGATACCCTACGACAGCCAAGATGTCGCCGGTTCTGCATATCAAACGCACTGTGTAGTGGTGAAAACGCCAGATAACATGTTTCTCGCATTAAATAGCTCGAAAAGAGCGATCCCGATGAATCTGCATACTTGTGACAGAAGTCTCACCAAGATTATCGTAGAAAAGGCATATCTCAGCTTGATACCCTACGACAGCCAAGATGTCGCCGGTTCTGCATATCAAACGCACTGTGTAGTGGTGAAAACGCCAGATAACATGTTTCTCGCATTAAATAGCTCGAAAAGAGCGATCCCGATGAATCTGCATACTTCTGACAGAAGTCTCACCAAGATTATCGTAGAAAATGCATATCTCAGCTTGATACCCGACGAAAGCCAAGGTGTCGCCGTTTCTGCATATCAAACGCACTGTGGAGTGGTGAAAACACCGGATAACGTGTTTCTCGCATTAAATAGCTCGAAAAGAGCGATCTCGATGATTCTGCATACTTCTGACAGAAGACTCACCAAGATTATCGCTGAAAATGCATATCTCAGCTGGAAACACCACGAAGATCAAGATATCGCCGGTTCGGCATATCAAACGCACTGTGGAATGTTGAAAACACCAGAAAACTTGTTTTTTCGCATTAAGTTGCTCGAAAAGAGCGATATAGATGATTCTGCAAACTTCTGACTGAAGTCTCACCAAGATTATCGCAAAAAATGCATGTCTCAGCTTGAAACCTCACGAAAATCTAGATGTCGCCGGTTCTGCATATCAAACGCACTGTGGAGTGGTGAAAACACCAGAAAACGTGTTTCTCGCATTAAGTAGCTCGAAAAGAGCGTTCTCGAAGATTCTGCACACTTCTGACAGAGGTCTCACCAAGATTATCGTAGAAAATGCATATGTCAGCTTGAAACCCGACCGAATCCAAGATATCTTCGGTTCTGCATGGCAAACGCACTGTGGAGCGGTGAAAACACCAGATAACGTGTTTCTCGCATTAAATAGCTCGAAAAGAGCGTTCTCGAAGATTCTGCATACTTCTGACAGAAGACTCACCAAACTTATCGCAGAAAATGCATATCTCAGCTGGAGAAACAACGAAATCCAAGATGTCGCCTGTTCTGCATAACAAACGCACTGTGGAGTGGTGAAAACAACCAGATAACGTGTTTCTCGCATTAAATAGCTCGAAAAGAGCGTTCTCGAAGATTCTGCATACTTCTGACAGATTCTGACCTAGATTATCGTAGAAAATGCATATCTCAGCTGGAAACACCACGAAAATCAAGATATCGCCGGTTCTGCATATCAAACGCACTGTCGAATGTTGAAAACACAAGAAAACTTGTTTTTTCGCATTAAATAGCTCGAAACGAGCGATCTAGATGATTCCGCATACTTCTTTCTGAAGTCTCACCAATATTATCGCAGAAAATGTATATCTCCGCTTGAAACCTCACGAAAATCAAGATGTCGCCGGTTCTGCATATCAAACGCACTGTGGAGTGGAGAAAACATCCAGAATACGTGTTTCTCGCATTAAATAGCTCGAACAGAGAGGTCTAGATGAATCTGCATACTTCTGACAGAAGACTCACCAAGCTTATCGCAGAAAATGCATATCTCACCTGGAAACACAACGAAATTCAAGCTGTCGCCTGTTCTGCATATCAAACTCGCTGTGGTGTGGTGAAAACACCAGATAACGTGTTTCTCGCATTAAATAGCTCGAAAAGAGGGATCTCGATGATTCTGCATACTTCTGACTGAAGTCTCACAAATATTATCGGAGAAAATGCATATCTCAGCTTGAAACCTCACGAAAATCAAGATGTCGCCGGTTCTGCATATCAAACGCACTGTGGAGTGGTGAAACCAACCAGATAACGTGTTTCTCGCATTAAGTAGCTCGAAAAGAGCGTTCTCGAAGATTCTGCATACCTCTGACAGATTCTGTCTTAGATTATCGTAGAAAATGCATATCTCAGCTGGAAACAACACGAAAATCAAGATATCGCCGGTTCTGCATATCAAACGCACTGTCGAATGTTGAAAACACAAGAAAACTTGTTTTTTCGCATTAAATAGCTCGAAACGAGCGATCTAGATGATTCCGCATACTTCTTTCTGAAGTCTCAGCAATATTATCGCAGAAAAAGCATATCTCAGCTTGAAACCTCACGAAAATCAAGATGTCGCCGGTTCCGCATATCAAACGCACTGTGGAGTGGAGAAAACAACCAGAAAACGTGTTTCTCGCATTAAATAGCTCAAAAAGTACGATCTCGATGACTCTGCATACTTCGGACAGAAGTCTCACCAAGATTATCGTAAAAAATGCATATCTCAGCTTGAAACCCCACGAAAACCCAGATATCGCTGGTTCTGCATATCGAACGCACTGTGGAGTGCTGAAAACACCAGATAACTTGTTTCTCGCATTAAATAGCTCGAAACGAGCGATCTCGATGATTAAGCATACTTCGAACAGAAGTCTCACCTAGATTATCGCAGAAAATGCATATCTCTGCTAGAAACCCCACGAAAACCAAGATATCTCCTGTTCTGCATATCCAACGAACTGTGGAGTGGTGAAAACCCCAGAAAACGTGTTTCTCGCATTGAATAGCTCGAAAAGTACGATCTCGATGACTCTGCATACTTCGGACAGTAGTCTCACCAAGATTATCGCAGAAAATGCATATCTGAGCTTGAAACCCCACGAAAACCAAGATATCGCTGGTTCTGCATATCAAACGCACTACGGAGTGGTGAAAACACCAGATAACTTGTTTCTCGCATTAAATAGCTCGAAAAGAGCGATCTCGATGACTCTGCATTCTTCGGACAGAAGTCTCACCAAGATTATCGCAGAAAATGCATATCTGAGCTTGAAACCCCACGAAAACCAAGATATCGTCGGTTCTGCATATCATACGCACTGTGGAGTGGTGAAAACACCAGATAACGTGTTTCTCGCATTCAATAGGTCGAAAAGAGCGATCTCCATGTTTCTGCATACTTCGGACAGAGGTCTCACCAAGATTATCGCAGAAAATGCATATCTCTGCTAGAAACCCCACGAAAACCAAGATATCTCCTGTTCTGCATATCCAACGAACTGTGGAGTGGTGAAAACCCCAGAAAACGTGTTTCTCGCATTGAATAGCTCGAAAAGTACGATCTCGATGACTCTGCATACTTCGGACAGAAGTCTCACCAAGATTATCGCAGAAAATGCATATCTGAGCTTGAAACCCCACGAAAACCAAGATATCGCTGGTTCTGCATATCAAACGCACTGCGGAGTGGTGAAAACACCAGATAACTTGTTTCTCGCATTAAATAGCTCGAAAAGAGCGATCTCGATGACTCTGCATACTTCGGACAGAAGTCTCACCATGATTATCGTAAAAAATGCATATCTCAGCTTGAAACCCAACGAAAACCAAGATTTCGCGTGTTCTGCATATCAAACGCACTGTGGAGTGGTGAAAACACCAGATAACGTGTTTCTCGCATTAAATAGGTCGAAAAGAGCGATCTCGATGTTTCTGCATACTTCGGACACAGGTCTCACCAAGATTATCGCAGAAAATGCATATCTCTGCTAGAAACCCCACGAAAACCAAGATATCTCCTGTTCTGCATATCCAACGAACTGTGGAGTGGTGAAAACCCCAGAAAACGTTTTTCTCGCATTGAATAGCTCGAAAAGTACGATCTCGATGACTCTGCATACTTCGGACAGAAGTCTCACCAAGATTATCGCAGAAAATGCATATGTGAGCTTGAAACCCCACGAAAACCAAGATATCGTCGGTTCTGCATATCATGCGCACTGTGGAGTGGTGAAAACACCAGATAACGTGTTTCTCGCATTAAATATCTCCAATAGAGCGATCTCGATGATTAAGCATACTTCGGACAGAAGTCTCACCAAGATTATCGTAAAAAATGCATATCTCAGCTTGAAACCCCACGAAAACCAAGATTTCGCTGGTTCTGCATATCAAACGCACTGTGGAGTGGTGAAAACCCCAGAAAACGTGTTTCTCGCATTAAATAGCTTGAAAAGAGCGATCTCGATGATTCTGCATACTTCGGACAGAAGTCTCACCAAGATTATCGTAAGAAATGCATATCTCAGCTTGAAACCCCACGAAAACCCAGATATCGCTGGTTCTGCATATCAAACGCACTGTGGAGTGCTGAAAACACCAGATAACGTGTTTGTCGCATTAAATAGCTCGAAAAGTGCGATCTCGATGATTCTGCATACTTCGGACAGAAGTCTCACCAGGATTATCGCAGAAAATGCATATCTCAGCTTGAAACCCCACGAAAACCAAGATTTCGCTGGTTCTGCATATCAAACGCACTGTGGAGTGCTGAAAACACCAGATAACGTGTTTGTCGCATTAAATAGCTCGAAAAGTGCGATCTCGATGATTCTGCATCCTTCGGACAGAAGTCTCACCATGATTATCGTAAAAAATGCATATCTCAGCTTGAAACCCAACGAAAACCAAGATATCGCTGGTTCTGCATATCAAACGCACTGTGGAGTGGTGAAAACACCAGATAACGTGTTTCTCGCATTAAATAGGTCGAAAAGAGCGATCTCGATGTTTCTGCATACTTTGGACACAGGTCTCACCAAGATTATCGCAGAAAATGCATATCTCTGCTAGAAACCCCACGAAAACCAAGATATCGCTGGTTCTGCATATCGAACGCACTGTGGAGTGGTGAAAACCCCAGAAAACGTGTTTCTCGCATTGAATAGCTCGAAAAGTACGATCTCGATGACTCTGCATACTTCGGACAGAAGTCTCACCAAGATTATCGCAGAAAATGCATATCTGAGCTTGAAACCCCACGAAAACCAAGATATCGCTGGTTCTGCATATCAAACGCATTGCGGAGTTGTGAAAACACCAGATAACTTGTTTCTCGCATTAAATAGCTCGAAAAGAGCGATCTCGATGACTCTGCATACTTCGGACAGAAGTCTCACCATGATTATCGTAAAAAATGCATATCTCAGCTTGAAACCCAACGAAAACCAAGATTTCGCGTGTTCTGCATATCAAACGCACTGTGGAGTGGTGAAAACACCAGATAACGTGTTTCTCGCATTAAATAGGTCGAAAAGAGCGATCTCGATGTTTCTGCATACTTCGGACACAGGTCTCACCAAGATTATCGCAGAAAATGCATATCTCTGCTAGAAACCCCACGAAAACCAAGATATCTCCTGTTCTGCATATCCAACGAACTGTGGAGTGGTGAAAACCCCAGAAAACGTTTTTCTCGCATTGAATAGCTCGAAAAGTACGATCTCGATGACTCTGCATACTTCGGACAGAAGTCTCACCAAGATTATCGCAGAAAATGCATATGTGAGCTTGAAACCCCACGAAAACCAAGATATCGTCGGTTCTGCATATCATGCGCACTGTGGAGTGGTAAAAACACCGGATAACGTGTTTCTCGCAATAAATAGCTCGAATAGAGCGATCCCGATGATTCTGCATACTTCTGACAGAAGTCTCACCAAGATTATCGCAGAAAATGCATATCTCAGCTGGAAACACCACGAAAATCAAGATATCGCCGTTTCTGCATATCAAATGCACTGTGTAGTGGTGAAAACGCCAGATAACATGTTTCTCGCTTTAATTAGCTCGAAAAGAGCGATCCCGATGAATCTGCATACTTCTGACAGAAGTCTCAACAAGATTATCGTAGAAAATGCATATCTCAGCTTGAACCCCGACGAAATCCAAGATTTCGCCGGTTCTGCATATCAAACGCACTGTGGAGTGGTGAAAACACCGGATAACGTGTTTCTCGCAATAAATAGCTCGAATAGAGCGATCCCGATGATTCTGCATACTTCTGACAGAAGTCTCACCAAGATTATCGTAGAAAATGCATATCTCAGCTTGATACCCAACGACAGCCAAGATGTCGCCGGTTCGGCATATCAAACGCACTGTGGAATGTTGAAAACACCAGAAAACTTGTTTTTTCGCATTAAGTAGCTCGAAAAGAGCGATATAGATGATTCTGCATACTTCTGACTGAAGTCTCACCAAGATTATCGCAGAAAATGCATGTCTCAGCTTGAAACCTCACGAAAATCAAGATGTCGCCGGTTCTGCATATCAAACGCACTGTGGAGTGGTGAAAACACCGGATAACGTGTTTCTCGCATTAAGTAGCTCGAACAGAGCGATCTCGAAGATTCTGCATACTTCTGACAGAAGACTTACCCAGATTATCGCAGAAAATGCATATCTCAGCTGGAAACACCACGAAAATCATGATATCGCCGGTTCGGCATATCAAACGCACTGTGGAGTGGTGAAAACACCGGATAACGTGTTTCTCGCATTAAATATCTCGAAAAGATCGATCCCGATGATTCTGCATACTTCTGACAGAAGACTCACCAAGATTATCGCTGAAAATGTATATCTCAGCTGGAAACACCACGAAGATCAAGATATCGCCGCTTCGGCATATCAAACGCACTGTGGAATGTTGAAAACACCAGAAAACTTGTTTTTTCGCATTAAATAGCTCGAAAAGAGCGATATAGATGATTCCGCATACTTCTGACTGAAGTCTCACCAAGATTATCGCAGAAAATGCATGTCTCAGCTTGAAACCTCACGAAAATCAAGATGTCGCCGGTTCTGCATATCAAACGCACTGTGGAGTGGTGAAAACAACCAGATAACGTGTTTCTCGCATTGAATAGCTCGAAAAGAGCGATCTAGATGATTCTGCATACTTCTGGCAGAAGACTCACATAGATTATCGCAGAAAATGCATATCTCAGCTGGAAACCCCACGAAAATCAAGATATCGCCGTTTCTGCATATCAAACGCACTGTGGAATGTTGAAAACAACAGAAAACTTATTTTTTCGCATTAAATAGCTCGAAAAGAGCGATTTCGAAGATTCTGCATACCTCTGACAGAGGTCTCACCTAGATTATCGTAGAAAATGCATATCTCAGCTTGATACCCTACGACAGCCAAGATGTCGCCGGTTCTGCATATCAAACGCACTGTGGAGTGGTGAAAACACCGGATAACGTGTTTCTCGCAATAAATAGCTCGAGTAGAGCGATCCCGATGATTCTGAATACTTCTGACAGAAGTCTCACCAAGATTATCGTAGAAAATGCATATCTCAGCTTGATACCCAACGACAGCCAAGATGTCGCCGGTTCTGCATATCAAACGCACTGTGGAATGTTGAAATCACCAGAAAACTTGTTTTTTCGCATGAAGTAGCTCGAAAAGAGCGATATAGATGATTCTGCATACTTCTGACTGAAGTCTCACCAAGATTATCGCAGAAAATGCATATCTCAGCTTGAAACCTCACGAAAATCAAGATGTTGCCGGTTCTGCATATCAAACGCACTGTGGAGTGGGGAAAACACCAGATAACGTGTTTCTCGCATTAAGTAGCTCGAACAGAGCGATCTCGAAGATTCTGCATACTTCTGACAGAAGACTTACCCAGATTATCGCAGAAAATGCATATCTCAGCTGGAAACACCACGAAAATCAAGATATCGCCGGTTCGGCATATCAAACGCACTGTGGAGTGGTGAAAACACCGGATAACGTGTTTCTCGCATTAAATATCTCGAATAGAGCGATCCCGATGATTCTGCATACTTCTGACAGAAGACTCACCAAGATTATCGCTGAAAATGTATATCTCAGCTGGAAACACCACGAAGATCAAGATATCGCCGCTTCGGCATATCAAACGCACTGTGGAATGTTGAAAACAACAGAAAACTTATTTTTTCGCATTAAATAGCTCGAAAAGAGCGATTTCGAAGATTCTGCATACCTCTGACAGAGGTCTCACCAAGATTATCGTAGAAAATGCATATCTCAGCTTGATACCCTACGACAGCCAAGATGTCGCCGGTTCTGCATATCAAACGCACTGTGTAGTGGTGAAAACGCCAGATAACATGTTTCTCGCATTAAATAGCTCGAAAAGAGCGATCCCGATGAATCTGCATACTTGTGACAGAAGTCTCACCAAGATTATCGTAGAAAAGGCATATCTCAGCTTGATACCCTACGACAGCCAAGATGTCGCCGGTTCTGCATATCAAACGCACTGTGTAGTGGTGAAAACGCCAGATAACATGTTTCTCGCATTAAATAGCTCGAAAAGAGCGATCCCGATGAATCTGCATACTTCTGACAGAAGTCTCACCAAGATTATCGTAGAAAATGCATATCTCAGCTTGATACCCGACGAAAGCCAAGGTGTCGCCGTTTCTGCATATCAAACGCACTGTGGAGTGGTGAAAACACCGGATAACGTGTTTCTCGCATTAAATAGCTCGAAAAGAGCGATCTCGATGATTCTGCATACTTCTGACAGAAGACTCACCAAGATTATCGCTGAAAATGCATATCTCAGCTGGAAACACCACGAAGATCAAGATATCGCCGGTTCGGCATATCAAACGCACTGTGGAATGTTGAAAACACCAGAAAACTTGTTTTTTCGCATTAAGTTGCTCGAAAAGAGCGATATAGATGATTCTGCAAACTTCTGACTGAAGTCTCACCAAGATTATCGCAAAAAATGCATGTCTCAGCTTGAAACCTCACGAAAATCTAGATGTCGCCGGTTCTGCATATCAAACGCACTGTGGAGTGGTGAAAACACCAGAAAACGTGTTTCTCGCATTAAGTAGCTCGAAAAGAGCGTTCTCGAAGATTCTGCACACTTCTGACAGAGGTCTCACCAAGATTATCGTAGAAAATGCATATGTCAGCTTGAAACCCGACCGAATCCAAGATATCTTCGGTTCTGCATGGCAAACGCACTGTGGAGCGGTGAAAACACCAGATAACGTGTTTCTCGCATTAAATAGCTCGAAAAGAGCGTTCTCGAAGATTCTGCATACTTCTGACAGAAGACTCACCAAACTTATCGCAGAAAATGCATATCTCAGCTGGAGAAACAACGAAATCCAAGATGTCGCCTGTTCTGCATAACAAACGCACTGTGGAGTGGTGAAAACAACCAGATAACGTGTTTCTCGCATTAAATAGCTCGAAAAGAGCGTTCTCGAAGATTCTGCATACTTCTGACAGATTCTGACCTAGATTATCGTAGAAAATGCATATCTCAGCTGGAAACACCACGAAAATCAAGATATCGCCGGTTCTGCATATCAAACGCACTGTCGAATGTTGAAAACACAAGAAAACTTGTTTTTTCGCATTAAATAGCTCGAAACGAGCGATCTAGATGATTCCGCATACTTCTTTCTGAAGTCTCACCAATATTATCGCAGAAAATGTATATCTCCGCTTGAAACCTCACGAAAATCAAGATGTCGCCGGTTCTGCATATCAAACGCACTGTGGAGTGGAGAAAACATCCAGAATACGTGTTTCTCGCATTAAATAGCTCGAACAGAGAGGTCTAGATGAATCTGCATACTTCTGACAGAAGACTCACCAAGCTTATCGCAGAAAATGCATATCTCACCTGGAAACACAACGAAATTCAAGCTGTCGCCTGTTCTGCATATCAAACTCGCTGTGGTGTGGTGAAAACACCAGATAACGTGTTTCTCGCATTAAATAGCTCGAAAAGAGGGATCTCGATGATTCTGCATACTTCTGACTGAAGTCTCACAAATATTATCGGAGAAAATGCATATCTCAGCTTGAAACCTCACGAAAATCAAGATGTCGCCGGTTCTGCATATCAAACGCACTGTGGAGTGGTGAAACCAACCAGATAACGTGTTTCTCGCATTAAGTAGCTCGAAAAGAGCGTTCTCGAAGATTCTGCATACCTCTGACAGATTCTGTCTTAGATTATCGTAGAAAATGCATATCTCAGCTGGAAACAACACGAAAATCAAGATATCGCCGGTTCTGCATATCAAACGCACTGTCGAATGTTGAAAACACAAGAAAACTTGTTTTTTCGCATTAAATAGCTCGAAACGAGCGATCTAGATGATTCCGCATACTTCTTTCTGAAGTCTCAGCAATATTATCGCAGAAAAAGCATATCTCAGCTTGAAACCTCACGAAAATCAAGATGTCGCCGGTTCCGCATATCAAACGCACTGTGGAGTGGAGAAAACAACCAGAAAACGTGTTTCTCGCATTAAATAGCTCAAAAAGTACGATCTCGATGACTCTGCATACTTCGGACAGAAGTCTCACCAAGATTATCGTAAAAAATGCATATCTCAGCTTGAAACCCCACGAAAACCCAGATATCGCTGGTTCTGCATATCGAACGCACTGTGGAGTGCTGAAAACACCAGATAACTTGTTTCTCGCATTAAATAGCTCGAAACGAGCGATCTCGATGATTAAGCATACTTCGAACAGAAGTCTCACCTAGATTATCGCAGAAAATGCATATCTCTGCTAGAAACCCCACGAAAACCAAGATATCTCCTGTTCTGCATATCCAACGAACTGTGGAGTGGTGAAAACCCCAGAAAACGTGTTTCTCGCATTGAATAGCTCGAAAAGTACGATCTCGATGACTCTGCATACTTCGGACAGTAGTCTCACCAAGATTATCGCAGAAAATGCATATCTGAGCTTGAAACCCCACGAAAACCAAGATATCGCTGGTTCTGCATATCAAACGCACTGCGGAGTGGTGAAAACACCAGATAACTTGTTTCTCGCATTAAATAGCTCGAAAAGAGCGATCTCGATGACTCTGCATTCTTCGGACAGAAGTCTCACCAAGATTATCGCAGAAAATGCATATCTGAGCTTGAAACCCCACGAAAACCAAGATATCGTCGGTTCTGCATATCATACGCACTGTGGAGTGGTGAAAACACCAGATAACGTGTTTCTCGCATTCAATAGGTCGAAAAGAGCGATCTCCATGTTTCTGCATACTTCGGACAGAGGTCTCACCAAGATTATCGCAGAAAATGCATATCTCTGCTAGAAACCCCACGAAAACCAAGATATCTCCTGTTCTGCATATCCAACGAACTGTGGAGTGGTGAAAACCCCAGAAAACGTGTTTCTCGCATTGAATAGCTCGAAAAGTACGATCTCGATGACTCTGCATACTTCGGACAGAAGTCTCACCAAGATTATCGCAGAAAATGCATATCTGAGCTTGAAACCCCACGAAAACCAAGATATCGCTGGTTCTGCATATCAAACGCACTGCGGAGTGGTGAAAACACCAGATAACTTGTTTCTCGCATTAAATAGCTCGAAAAGAGCGATCTCGATGACTCTGCATACTTCGGACAGAAGTCTCACCATGATTATCGTAAAAAATGCATATCTCAGCTTGAAACCCAACGAAAACCAAGATTTCGCGTGTTCTGCATATCAAACGCACTGTGGAGTGGTGAAAACACCAGATAACGTGTTTCTCGCATTAAATAGGTCGAAAAGAGCGATCTCGATGTTTCTGCATACTTCGGACACAGGTCTCACCAAGATTATCGCAGAAAATGCATATCTCTGCTAGAAACCCCACGAAAACCAAGATATCTCCTGTTCTGCATATCCAACGAACTGTGGAGTGGTGAAAACCCCAGAAAACGTTTTTCTCGCATTGAATAGCTCGAAAAGTACGATCTCGATGACTCTGCATACTTCGGACAGAAGTCTCACCAAGATTATCGCAGAAAATGCATATGTGAGCTTGAAACCCCACGAAAACCAAGATATCGTCGGTTCTGCATATCATGCGCACTGTGGAGTGGTGAAAACACCAGATAACGTGTTTCTCGCATTAAATATCTCCAATAGAGCGATCTCGATGATTAAGCATACTTCGGACAGAAGTCTCACCAAGATTATCGTAAAAAATGCATATCTCAGCTTGAAACCCCACGAAAACCAAGATTTCGCTGGTTCTGCATATCAAACGCACTGTGGAGTGGTGAAAACCCCAGAAAACGTGTTTCTCGCATTAAATAGCTTGAAAAGAGCGATCTCGATGATTCTGCATACTTCGGACAGAAGTCTCACCAAGATTATCGTAAGAAATGCATATCTCAGCTTGAAACCCCACGAAAACCCAGATATCGCTGGTTCTGCATATCAAACGCACTGTGGAGTGCTGAAAACACCAGATAACGTGTTTGTCGCATTAAATAGCTCGAAAAGTGCGATCTCGATGATTCTGCATACTTCGGACAGAAGTCTCACCAAGATTATCGCAGAAAATGCATATCTCAGCTTGAAACCCCACGAAAACCAAGATTTCGCTGGTTCTGCATATCAAACGCACTGTGGAGTGCTGAAAACACCAGATAACGTGTTTGTCGCATTAAATAGCTCGAAAAGTGCGATCTCGATGATTCTGCATCCTTCGGACAGAAGTCTCACCATGATTATCGTAAAAAATGCATATCTCAGCTTGAAACCCAACGAAAACCAAGATATCGCTGGTTCTGCATAACAAACGCACTGTGGAGTGGTGAAAACACCAGATAACGTGTTTCTCGCATTAAATAGGTCGAAAAGAGCGATCTCGATGTTTCTGCATACTTTGGACACAGGTCTCACCAAGATTATCGCAGAAAATGCATATCTCTGCTAGAAACCCCACGAAAACCAAGATATCGCTGGTTCTGCATATCGAACGCACTGTGGAGTGGTGAAAACCCCAGAAAACGTGTTTCTCGCATTGAATAGCTCGAAAAGTACGATCTCGATGACTCTGCATACTTCGGACAGAAGTCTCACCAAGATTATCGCAGAAAATGCATATCTGAGCTTGAAACCCCACGAAAACCAAGATATCGCTGGTTCTGCATATCAAACGCATTGCGGAGTTGTGAAAACACCAGATAACTTGTTTCTCGCATTAAATAGCTCGAAAAGAGCGATCTCGATGACTCTGCATACTTCGGACAGAAGTCTCACCATGATTATCGTAAAAAATGCATATCTCAGCTTGAAACCCAACGAAAACCAAGATTTCGCGTGTTCTGCATATCAAACGCACTGTGGAGTGGTGAAAACACCAGATAACGTGTTTCTCGCATTAAATAGGTCGAAAAGAGCGATCTCGATGTTTCTGCATACTTCGGACACAGGTCTCACCAAGATTATCGCAGAAAATGCATATCTCTGCTAGAAACCCCACGAAAACCAAGATATCTCCTGTTCTGCATATCCAACGAACTGTGGAGTGGTGAAAACCCCAGAAAACGTTTTTCTCGCATTGAATAGCTCGAAAAGTACGATCTCGATGACTCTGCATACTTCGGACAGAAGTCTCACCAAGATTATCGCAGAAAATGCATATGTGAGCTTGAAACCCCACGAAAACCAAGATATCGTCGGTTCTGCATATCATGCGCACTGTGGAGTGGTGAAAACACCAGATAACGTGTTTCTCGCATTAAATATCTCCAATAGAGCGATCTCGATGATTAAGCATACTTCGGACAGAAGTCTCACCAAGATTATCGTAAAAAATGCATATCTCAGCTTGAAACCCCACGAAAACCAAGATTTCGCTGGTTCTGCATATCAAACGCACTGTGGAGTGGTGAAAACCCCAGAAAACGTGTTTCTCGCATTAAATAGCTTGAAAAGAGCGATCTCGATGATTCTGCATACTTCGGACAGAAGTCTCACCAAGATTATCGTAAGAAATGCATATCTCAGCTTGAAACCCCACGAAAACCCAGATATCGCTGGTTCTGCATATCAAACGCACTGTGGAGTGCTGAAAACACCAGATAACGTGTTTGTCGCATTAAATAGCTCGAAAAGTGCGATCTCGATGATTCTGCATACTTCGGACAGAAGTCTCACCAAGATTATCGCAGAAAATGCATATCTCAGCTTGAAACCCCACGAAAACCAAGATTTCGCTGGTTCTGCATATCAAACGCACTGTGGAGTGCTGAAAACACCAGATAACGTGTTTGTCGCATTAAATAGCTCGAAAAGTGCGATCTCGATGATTCTGCATACTTCGGACAGAAGTCTCACCATGATTATCGTAAAAAATGCATATCTCAGCTTGAAACCCAACGAAAACCAAGATATCGCTGGTTCTGCATATCAAACGCACTGTGGAGTGGTGAAAACACCAGATAACGTGTTTCTCGCATTAAATAGGTCGAAAAGAGCGATCTCGATGTTTCTGCATACTTTGGACACAGGTCTCACCAAGATTATCGCAGAAAATGCATATCTCTGCTAGAAACCCCACGAAAACCAAGATATCGCTGGTTCTGCATATCGAACGCACTGTGGAGTGGTGAAAACCCCAGAAAACGTGTTTCTCGCATTGAATAGCTCGAAAAGTACGATCTCGATGACTCTGCATACTTCGGACAGAAGTCTCACCAAGATTATCGCAGAAAATGCATATCTGAGCTTGAAACCCCACGAAAACCAAGATATCGCTGGTTCTGCATATCAAACGCACTGCGGAGTTGTGAAAACACCAGATAACTTGTTTCTCGCATTAAATAGCTCGAAAAGAGCGATCTCGATGACTCTGCATACTTCGGACAGAATTCTCACCAAGATTATCGCAGAAAATGCATATCTGAGCTTGAAACCCCACGAAAACCAAGATATCGTCGGTTCTGCATATCATACGCACTGTGGAGTGGTGAAAACACGAGATAACGTGTTTCTCTCATTAAATAGCTTGAAAAGAGCGATCTCGATGATTCTGCATACTTCGGACAGAAGTCTCACCAAGATTATCGTAAAAAATGCATATCTCAGCTTGAAACCCCACGAAAACCAAGATTTCGCTGGTTCTGCTACTCAAACGCACTGTGGAGTGGTGAAAACACCAGATAACGTGTTTCTCGCATTAAATAGGTCGAAAAGAGCGATCCCGATGATTCTGCATACTTCTGAAAGAAGACTCACCAAGATTATCGCTGAAAATGCATATCTCAGCTGGAAACACCACGAAGATCAAGATATCGCCGCTTCGGCATATCAAACGCACTGTGGAATGTTGAAAACACCAGAAAACTTGTTTTTTCGCATTAAATAGCTCGAAAAGAGCGATATAGATGATTCTGCATACTTCTGACTGAAGTCTCACCAAGATTATCGCAGAAAATGCATATCTCAGCTGGAAACACCACGAAAATCAAGATATCGCCGTTTCTGCATATCAAACGCACTGTGGAATGTTGAAAACACCAGAAAACTTATTTTTTCGCATTAAATAGCTCGAAAAGAGCGATTTCGAAGATTCTGTATACCTCTGACAGAGGTCTCACCAAGATTATCGTAGAAAATGCATATCTCAGCTTGATACCCTACGGCAGCCAAGATTTCGCCGGTTCTGCATATCAAACGCACTGTGGAGTGGTGAAAACACCGGATAACGTGTTTCTCGCAATAAATAGCTCGAATAGAGCGATCCCGATGATTCTGCATACTTCTGACAGAAGTCTCACCAAGATTATCGTAGAAAATGCATATCTCAGCTTGATACCCAACGACAGCCAAGATGTCGCCGGTTCTGCATATCAAACGCACTGTGGAATGTTGAAATCACTAGAAAACTTGTTTTTTCGCATTAAATAGCTCGAAAAGAGCGATTTCGAAGATTCTGTATACCTCTGACAGAGGTCTCACCAAGATTATCGTAGAAAATGCATATCTCAGCTTGATACCCTACGACAGCCAAGATTTCGCCGGTTCTGCATATCAAACGCACTGTGGAGTGGTGAAAACACCGGATAACGTGTTTCTCGCAATAAATAGCTCGAATAGAGCGATCCCGATGATTGTGCATACTTCTGACAGAAGTCTCACCAAGATTATCGCAGAAAATGCATGTCTCAGCTTGAAACCTCACGAAAATCAAGATGTCGCCCGTTCTGCATATCAAACGCACTGTGGAGTGGTGAAAACACCGGATAACATGTTTCTCGCATTAAATAGCTCGAAAAGAGCGATCCCGATGATTCTGCATACTTCTGACAGAAGACTCACCAAGATTATCGCTGAAAATGCATATCTCAGCTGGAAACACCACGAAGATCAAGATATCGCCGCTTCGGCATATCAAACGCACTGTGGAATGTTGAAAACACCAGAAAACTTGTTTTTTCGCATTAAATAGCTCGAAAAGAGCGATATAGATGATTCTGCATACTTCTGACTGAAGTCTCACCAAGATTATCGCAGGAAATGCATATCTCAGCTGGAAACACCACGAAAATCAAGATATCGCCGTTTCTGCATATCAAACGCACTGTGGAATGTTGAAAACACCAGAAAACTTATTTTTTTCGCATTAAATAGCTCGAAAAGAGCGATTTCGAAGATTCTGTATACCTCTGACAGAGGTCTCACCAAGATTATCGTAGAAAATGCATATCTCAGCTTGATACCCTACGACAGCCAAGATTTCGCCGGTTCTGCATATCAAACGCACTGTGGAGTGGTGAAAACACCGGATAACGTGTTTCTCGCAATAAATAGCTCGAATAGAGCGATCCCGATGATTCTGCATACTTCTGACAGAAGTCTCACCAAGATTATCGTAGAAAATGCATATCTCAGCTTGATACCCAACGACAGCCAAGATGTCGCCGGTTCTGCATATCAAACGCACTGTGGAATGTTGAAATCACTAGAAAACTTGTTTTTTCGCATTAAATAGCTCGAAAAGAGCGATCTAGATGATTCTGCATACTTCTGACTGAAGTCTCACCTGGATTATCGCAGAAAATGCATATCTCAGCTTGAAACCTCACGAAAATCAAGATGTCGCCCGTTCTGCATATCAAACGCACTGTGGAATGTTGAAAAGACCAGAAAACTTGTTTTTTCGCATTAAATAGCTCGAAAAGAGCGATCCCGATGATTCTGCATACTTCTGACAGAAGACTCACCAAGATTATCGCTGAAAATGCATATCTCAGCTGGAAACACCACGAAGATCAAGATATCGCCGCTTCGGCATATCAAACGCACTGTGGAATGTTGAAAACACCAGAAAACTTGTTTTTTCGCATTAAATAGCTCAAAAAGAGCGATATAGATGATTCTGCATACTTCTGACTGAAGTCTCACCAAGATTATCGCAGAAAATGCATATCTCAGCTGGAAACATCACGAAAATCAAGATATCGCCGTTTCTGCATATCAAACGCACTGTGGAATGTTGAAAACACCAGAAAACTTATTTTTTCGCATTAAATAGCTCGAAAAGAGCGATTTCGAAGATTCTGTATACCTCTGACAGAGGTCTCACCAAGATTATCGTAGAAAATGCATATCTCAGCTTGATACCCTACGACAGCCAAGATTTCGCCGGTTCTGCATATCAAACGCACTGTGGAGTGGTGAAAACACCGGATAACGTGTTTCTCGCAATAAATAGCTCGAATAGAGCGATCCCGATGATTCTGCATACTTCTGACAGAAGTCTCACCAAGATTATCGCAGAAAATGCATGTCTCAGCTTGAAACCTCACGAAAATCAAGATGTCGCCCGTTCTGCATATCAAACGCACTGTGGAGTGGTGAAAACACCGGATAACATGTTTCTCGCATTAAATAGCTCGAAAAGAGCGATCCCGATGATTCTGCATACTTCTGACAGAAGACTCACCAAGATTATCGCTGAAAATGCATATCTCAGCTGGAAACACCACGAAGATCAAGATATCGCCGCTTCGGCATATCAAACGCACTGTGGAATGTTGAAAACACCAGAAAACTTGTTTTTTCGCATTAAATAGCTCGAAAAGAGCGATATAGATGATTCTGCTTACTTCTGACTGAAGTCTCACCAAGATTATCGCAGAAAATGCATATCTCAGCTGGAAACACCACGAAAATCAAGATATCGCCGTTTCTGCATATCAAACGCACTGTGGAATGTTGAAAACACCAGAAAACTTATTTTTTCGCATTAAATAGCTCGAAAAGAGCGATTTCGAAGATTCTGTATACCTCTGACAGAGGTCTCACCAAGATTATCGTAGAAAATGCATATCTCAGCTTGATACCCTACGACAGCCAAGATTTCGCCGGTTCTGCATATCAAACGCACTGTGGAGTGGTGAAAACACCGGATAACGTGTTTCTCGCAATAAATAGCTCGAATAGAGCGATCCCGATGATTCTGCATACTTCTGACAGAAGTTTCACCAAGATTATCGTAGAAAATGCATATCTCAGCTTGATACCCAACGACAGCCAAGATGTCGCCGGTTCTGCATATCAAACGCACTGTGGAATGTTGAAATCACTAGAAAACTTGTTTTTTCGCATTAAATAGCTCGAAAAGAGCGATCTAGATGATTCTGCATACTTCTGACTGAAGTCTCACCTGGATTATCGCAGAAAATGCATATCTCAGCTTGAAACCTCACGAAAATCAAGATGTCGCCCGTTCTGCATATCAAACGCACTGTGGAATGTTGAAAAGACCAGAAAACTTGTTTTTTCGCATTAAATAGCTCGAAAAGAGCGATATAGATGATTCTGCATACTTCTGACTGAAGTCTCACCAAGATTATCGCAGAAAATGCATGTCTCAGCTTGAAACCTCACGAAAATCAAGATGTCGCCGGTTCTGCATATCAAACGCACTGTGGAGTGGTGAAAACAACCAGATAACGTGTTTCTCGCATTAAATAGCTCGAAAAGAGCGATCTAGATGATTCTGCATGCTTCTGGCAGAAGACTCACCTAGATTATCGCAGAAAATGCATATCTCAGCTGGAAACACCACGAAAATCAAGATATCGCCGTTTCTGCATATCAAACGCACTGTGGAATGTTGAAAACACCAGAAAACTTATTTTTTCGCATTAAATAGCTCGATAAGAGCGATTTCGAAGATTCTGTATACCTCTGACAGAGGTCTCACCAAGATTATCGTAGAAAATGCATATCTCAGCTTGATACCATACGACAGCCAAGATTTCGCCGGTTCTGCATATCAAACGCACTGTGGAGTGGTAAAAACACCGGATAACGTGTTTCTCGCAATAAATAGCTCGAATAGAGCGATCCCGATGATTCTGCATACTTCTGACAGAAGTCTCACCAAGATTATCGCAGAAAATGCATATCTCAGCTGGAAACACCACGAAAATCAAGATATCGCCGTTTCTGCATATCAAATGCACTGTGTAGTGGTGAAAACGCCAGATAACATGTTTCTCGCTTTAATTAGCTCGAAAAGAGCGATCCCGATGAATCTGCATACTTCTGACAGAAGTCTCAACAAGATTATCGTAGAAAATGCATATCTCAGCTTGATACCCAACGACAGCCAAGATGTCGCCGGTTCGGCATATCAAACGCACTGTGGAATGTTGAAAACACCAGAAAACTTGTTTTTTCGCATTAAGTAGCTCGAAAAGAGCGATATAGATGATTCTGCATACTTCTGACTGAAGTCTCACCAAGATTATCGCAGAAAATGCATATCTCAGCTTGAAACCTCACGAAAATCAAGATGTTGCCGGTTCTGCATATCAAACGCACTGTGGAGTGGTGAAAACACCAGAAAACTTATTTTTTCGCTTTAAATAGCTCGATAAGAGCGATTTCGAAGATTCTGAATACCTCTGAAAGAGGTCTCACCAAGATTATCGTAGAAAATGCGTATCTCAGCTTGAACCCCGACGAAATCCAAGATTTCGCCGGTTCTGCATATCAAACGCACTGTGGAGTGGTGAAAACACCGGATAACGTGTTTCTCGCAATAAATAGCTCGAATTGAGCGATCCCGATGATTCTGAATACTTCTGACAGAAGTCTCACCAAGATTATCGTAGAAAATGCATATCTCAGCTTGATACCCAACGACAGCCAAGATGTCGCCGGTTCTGCATATCAAACGCACTGTGGAATGTTGAAATCACCAGAAAACTTGTTTTTTCGCATTAAGTAGCTCGAAAAGAGCGATATAGATGATTCTGCATACTTCTGACTGAAGTCTCACCAAGATTATCGCAGAAAATGCATATCTCAGCTTGAAACCTCACGAAAATCAAGATGTTGCCGGTTCTGCATATCAAACGCACTGTGGAATGTTGAAAACAACAGTAAACTTATTTTTTCGCATTAAATAGCTCGAAAAGAGCGATTTCGAAGATTCTGCATACCTCTGACAGAGGTCTCACCTAGATTATCGTAGAAAATGCATATCTCAGCTTGATACCCTACGACAGCCAAGATGTCGCCGGTTCTGCATATCAAACGCACTGTGTAGTGGTGAAAACGCCAGATAACATGTTTCTCGCATTAAATAGCTCGAAAAGAGCGATCCCGATGAATCTGCATACTTGTGACAGAAGTCTCACCAAGATTATCGTAGAAAAGGCATATCTCAGCTTGATACCCTACGACAGCCAAGATGTCGCCGGTTCTGCATATCAAACGCACTGTGTAGTGGTGAAAACGCCAGATAACATGTTTCTCGCATTAAATAGCTCGAAAAGAGCGATCCCGATGAATCTGCATACTTCTGACAGAAGTCTCACCAAGATTATCGTAGAAAATGCATATCTCAGCTTGATACCCGACGAAAGCCAAGGTGTCGCCGTTTCTGCATATCAAACGCACTGTGGAGTGGTGAAAACACCGGATAACGTGTTTCTCGCATTAAATAGCTCGAAAAGAGCGATCTCGATGATTCTGCATACTTCTGACAGAAGACTCACCAAGATTATCGCTGAAAATGCATATCTCAGCTGGAAACACCACGAAGATCAAGATATCGCCGGTTCGGCATATCAAACGCACTGTGGAATGTTGAAAACACCAGAAAACTTGTTTTTTCGCATTAAGTTGCTCGAAAAGAGCGATATAGATGATTCTGCAAACTTCTGACTGAAGTCTCACCAAGATTATCGCAAAAAATGCATGTCTCAGCTTGAAACCTCACGAAAATCTAGATGTCGCCGGTTCTGCATATCAAACGCACTGTGGAGTGGTGAAAACACCAGAAAACGTGTTTCTCGCATTAAGTAGCTCGAAAAGAGCGTTCTCGAAGATTCTGCACACTTCTGACAGAGGTCTCACCAAGATTATCGTAGAAAATGCATATGTCAGCTTGAAACCCGACCGAATCCAAGATATCTTCGGTTCTGCATGGCAAACGCACTGTGGAGCGGTGAAAACACCAGATAACGTGTTTCTCGCATTAAATAGCTCGAAAAGAGCGTTCTCGAAGATTCTGCATACTTCTGACAGAAGACTCACCAAACTTATCGCAGAAAATGCATATCTCAGCTGGAGAAACAACGAAATCCAAGATGTCGCCTGTTCTGCATATCAAACGCACTGTGGAGTGGTGAAAACAACCAGATAACGTGTTTCTCGCATTAAATAGCTCGAAAAGAGCGTTCTCGAAGATTCTGCATACTTCTGACAGATTCTGACCTAGATTATCGTAGAAAATGCATATCTCAGCTGGAAACACCACGAAAATCAAGATATCGCCGGTTCTGCATATCAAACGCACTGTCGAATGTTGAAAACACAAGAAAACTTGTTTTTTCGCATTAAATAGCTCGAAACGAGCGATCTAGATGATTCCGCATACTTCTTTCTGAAGTCTCACCAATATTATCGCAGAAAATGTATATCTCCGCTTGAAACCTCACGAAAATCAAGATGTCGCCGGTTCTGCATATCAAACGCACTGTGGAGTGGAGAAAACAACCAGAATACGTGTTTCTCGCATTAAATAGCTCGAACAGAGAGGTCTAGATGAATCTGCATACTTCTGACAGAAGACTCACCAAGCTTATCGCAGAAAATGCATATCTCACCTGGAAACACAACGAAATTCAAGCTGTCGCCTGTTCTGCATATCAAACTCGCTGTGGTGTGGTGAAAACACCAGATAACGTGTTTCTCGCATTAAATAGCTCGAAAAGAGGGATCTCGATGATTCTGCATACTTCTGACTGAAGTCTCACAAATATTATCGGAGAAAATGCATATCTCAGCTTGAAACCTCACGAAAATCAAGATGTCGCCGGTTCTGCATATCAAACGCACTGTGGAGTGGTGAAACCAACCAGATAACGTGTTTCTCGCATTAAGTAGCTCGAAAAGAGCGTTCTCGAAGATTCTGCATACCTCTGACAGATTCTGTCCTAGATTATCGTAGAAAATGCATATCTCAGCTGGAAACAACACGAAAATCAAGATATCGCCGGTTCTGCATATCAAACGCACTGTCGAATGTTGAAAACACAAGAAAACTTGTTTTTTCGCATTAAATAGCTCGAAACGAGCGATCTAGATGATTCCGCATACTTCTTTCTGAAGTCTCAGCAATATTATCGCAGAAAAAGCATATCTCAGCTTGAAACCTCACGAAAATCAAGATGTCGCCGGTTCTGCATATCAAACGCACTGTGGAGTGGAGAAAACAACCAGAAAACGTGTTTCTCGCATTAAATAGCTCAAAAAGTACGATCTCGATGACTCTGCATACTTCGGACAGAAGTCTCACCAAGAGTATCGTAAAAAATGCATATCTCAGCTTGAAACCCCACGAAAACCCAGATATCGCTGGTAGTGCATATCGAACGCACTGTGGAGTGCTGAAAACACCAGATAACTTGTTTCTCGCATTAAATAGCTCGAAACGAGCGATCTCGATGATTAAGCATACTTCGAACAGAAGTCTCACCTAGATTATCGCAGAAAATGCATATCTCTGCTAGAAACCCCACGAAAACCAAGATATCTCCTGTTCTGCATATCCAACGAACTGTGGAGTGGTGAAAACCCCAGAAAACGTGTTTCTCGCATTGAATAGCTCGAAAAGTACGATCTCGATGACTCTGCATACTTCGGACAGTAGTCTCACCAAGATTATCGCAGAAAATGCATATCTGAGCTTGAAACCCCACGAAAACCAAGATATCGCTGGTTCTGCATATCAAACGCACTGCGGAGTGGTGAAAACACCAGATAACTTGTTTCTCGCATTAAATAGCTCGAAAAGAGCGATCTCGATGACTCTGCATTCTTCGGACAGAAGTCTCACCAAGATTATCGCAGAAAATGCATATCTGAGCTTGAAACCCCACGAAAACCAAGATATCGTCGGTTCTGCATATCATACGCACTGTGGAGTGGTGAAAACACCAGATAACGTGTTTCTCGCATTCAATAGGTCGAAAAGAGCGATCTCCATGTTTCTGCATACTTCGGACAGAGGTCTCACCAAGATTATCGCAGAAAATGCATATCTCTGCTAGAAACCCCACGAAAACCAAGATATCTCCTGTTCTGCATATCCAACGAACTGTGGAGTGGTGAAAACCCCAGAAAACGTGTTTCTCGCATTGAATAGCTCGAAAAGTACGATCTCGATGACTCTGCATACTTCGGACAGAAGTCTCACCAAGATTATCGCAGAAAATGCATATCTGAGCTTGAAACCCCACGAAAACCAAGATATCGCTGGTTCTGCATATCAAACGCACTGCGGAGTGGTGAAAACACCAGATAACTTGTTTCTCGCATTAAATAGCTCGAAAAGAGCGATCTCGATGACTCTGCATACTTCGGACAGAAGTCTCACCATGATTATCGTAAAAAATGCATATCTCAGCTTGAAACCCAACGAAAACCAAGATTTCGCGTGTTCTGCATATCAAACGCACTGTGGAGTGGTGAAAACACCAGATAACGTGTTTCTCGCATTAAATAGGTCGAAAAGAGCGATCTCGATGTTTCTGCATACTTCGGACACAGGTCTCACCAAGATTATCGCAGAAAATGCATATCTCTGCTAGAAACCCCACGAAAACCAAGATATCTCCTGTTCTGCATATCCAACGAACTGTGGAGTGGTGAAAACCCCAGAAAACGTTTTTCTCGCATTGAATAGCTCGAAAAGTACGATCTCGATGACTCTGCATACTTCGGACAGAAGTCTCACCAAGATTATCGCAGAAAATGCATATGTGAGCTTGAAACCCCACGAAAACCAAGATATCGTCGGTTCTGCATATCATACGCACTGTGGAGTGGTGAAAACACGAGATAACGTGTTTCTCGCATTAAATAGCTTGAAAAGAGCGATCTCGATGATTCTGCATACTTCGGACAGAAGTCTCACCAAGATTATCGTAAAAAATGCATATCTCAGCTTGAAACCCCACGAAAACCAAGATTTCGCTGGTTCTGCTACTCAAACGCACTGTGGAGTGGTGAAAACACCAGATAACGTGTTTCTCGCATTAAATAGGTCGAAAAGAGCGATCTCGATGTTTCTGCATACTTCGGACAGAGGTCTCACCAAGATTACCGCAGAAAATGCATATCTCTGCTAGAAACCCCACGAAAACCAAGATATCTCCTGTTCTGCATATCCAACGAACTGTGGAGTGGTGAAATCCCCAGAAAACTTGTTTCTCGCATTAAATATCTCGAAAAGTACGATCTCGATGACTCTGCATACTTCGGACAGAAGTCTCACCAAGATTATCGCAGAAAATGCATATCTGAGCTTGAAACCCCACGTAAACCAAGATATCGCTGGTTCTGCATATCAAACGCACTGTGGAGTGGTGAAAACACCAGATAACGTGTTTCTCGCATTAAATATCTCGAAAAGTGCGATCTCGATGATTCTGCATACTTCGGACAGAAGTCTCACCAAGATTATCGCAGAAAATGCATATCTGAGCTTGAAACCACCCGAAAACCAAGATATTGCTGGTTCTGCATATCAAACGCACTGTGGAGTGGTGAAAACACCAGAGAAGGTTTTTCTCGCATTAAATAGCTCGAATAGAGCGGTCTCGATGATTAAGCATACTTCGGACAGAAGTCCCACCAAGATTATCGTAAAAAATGCATATCTCAGCTTGAAACCCCACGAAAACCAAGATTTCGCTGGTTCTGCTAATCAAACGCACTGTGGAGTGGTGAAAACACCAGATAACGTGTTTCTCGCATTAAATAGGTCGAAAAGAGCGATCTCGATGTTTCTGCATACTTCGGACAGAGGTCTCACTAAGATTACCGCACAAAATGCATATCTCTGCTAGAAACCCCACGCAAACCAAGATATCTCCTGTTCTGCATATCCAACGAACTGTGGAGTGGTGAAATCCCCAGAAAACGTGTTTCTCGCATTAAATAGCTCGAAAAGTACGATCTCGATGACTCTGCATACTTCGGACAGAAGTCTCACCAAGATTATCGCAGAAAATGCATATCTGAGCTTGAAACCCCACAAAAACCAAGATATCGTCGGTTCTGTATATCATACGCACTGTGGAGTGGTGAAAACACCAGATAACGTGTTTCTCGCATTAAATAGCTCGAATAGAGCGATCTCGATGACTCTGCATACTTCGGACAGAAGTCTCACCAAGATTATCGCAGAAAATGCATATCTGAGCTTGAAACCCCACGAAAACCAAGATATCGCTGGTTCTGCATATCAAACGCACTGCGGAGTGGTGAAAACACCAGATAACTTGTTTCTCGTATTAAATAGCTCGAAAAGAGCGATCTCGATGACTCTGCATACTTCGGACAGAAGTCTCACCAAGATTATCGCAGAAAATGCATATCTGAGCTTGAAACCCCACGAAAACCAAGATATCGTCGGATCTGCATATCATACGCACTGTGGAGTGGTGAAAACACCAGATAACGTGTTTTTCGCAATAAATAGCTCGAATAGTACGATCTCGATGACTCTGCATACTTCGGACAGAAGTCTCACCAAGATTATCGCAGAAAATGCATATCTGAGCTTGAAACCCCACAAAAACCAAGATATCGTCGGTTCTGTATATCATACGCACTGTGGAGTGGTGAAAACACCAGATAACGTGTTTCTCGCATTAAATAGCTCGAATAGAGCGATCTCGATGACTCTGCATACTTCGGACAGAAGTCTCACCAAGATTATCGCAGAAAATGCATATCTGAGCTTGAAACCCCACGAAAACCAAGATATCGCTGGTTCTGCATATCAAACGCACTGCGGAGTGGTGAAAACACCAGATAACTTGTTTCTCGCATTAAATAGCTCGAAAAGAGCGATCTCGATGACTCTGCATACTTCGGACAGAAGTCTCACCAAGATTATCGCAGAAAATGCATATCTGAGCTTGAAACCCCACGAAAACCAAGATATCGTCGGATCTGCATATCATACGCACTGTGGAGTGGTGAAAACACCAGATAACGTGTTTCTCGCATTAAATATCTCGAAAAGTGCGATCTCGATGATTCTGCATACTTCGGACAGAAGTCTCACCAAGATTATCGCAGAAAATGCATATCTGAGCTTGAAACCACCCGAAAACCAAGATATTGCTGGTTCTGCATATCAAACGCACTGTGGAGTGGTGAAAACACCAGAGAAGGTTTTTCTCGCATTAAATAGCTCGAATAGAGCGGTCTCGATGATTAAGCATACTTCGGACAGAAGTCCCACCAAGATTATCGTAAAAAATGCATATCTCAGCTTGAAACCCCACGAAAACCAAGATTTCGCTGGTTCTGCTAATCAAACGCACTGTGGAGTGGTGAAAACACCAGATAACGTGTTTCTCGCATTAAATAGGTCGAAAAGAGCGATCTCGATGTTTCTGCATACTTCGGACAGAGGTCTCACTAAGATTACCGCACAAAATGCATATCTCTGCTAGAAACCCCACGCAAACCAAGATATCTCCTGTTCTGCATATCCAACGAACTGTGGAGTGGTGAAATCCCCAGAAAACGTGTTTCTCGCATTAAATAGCTCGAAAAGTACGATCTCGATGACTCTGCATACTTCGGACAGAAGTCTCACCAAGATTATCGCAGAAAATGCATATCTGAGCTTGAAACCCCACAAAAACCAAGATATCGTCGGTTCTGTATATCATACGCACTGTGGAGTGGTGAAAACACCAGATAACGTGTTTCTCGCATTAAATAGCTCGAAAAGTACGATCTCGATGACTCTGCATACTTCGGACAGAAGTCTCACCAAGATTATCGCAGAAAATGCATATCTGAGCTTGAAACCCCACGAAAACCAAGATATCGTCGGATCTGCATATCATACGCACTGTGGAGTGGTGAAAACACCAGATAACGTGTTTTTCGCATTAAATAGCTCGAATAGTACGATCTCGATGATTCTGCATACTTCGGACTGAAGTCTCACCAAGATTATCGCAGAAAATGCATATCTGAGCTTGAAACCCCACGTAAACCAAGATATCGCTGGTTCTGCATATCAAACGCACTGTGGAGTGCTGAAAACACCAGATAACGTGTTTCTCGCATTAAATAGGTCGAAAAGAGCGATCTCGATGTTTCTGCTTACTTCGGACACAGGTCTCACCAAAATTATCGCAGAAAATGCATATCTCTGCTAGAAACCCCACGAAAACCAAGATATCTCCTGTTCTGCATATCCAACGAACTGTGGAGTGGTGAAAACCCCAGAAAACGTGTTTGTCGCATTAAATAGCTCGAAAAGTACGATCTCGATGACTCTGCATACTTCGGACAGAAGTCTCACCAAGATTATCGCAGAAAATGCATATCTGAGCTTGAAACCCCACGAAAACCAAGATATCGTCGGTTCTGTATATCATACGCACTGTGGAGTGGTGAAAACACCAGATAACGTGTTTCTCGCATTAAATAGCTCGAATAGAGCGATCTCGATGATTAAGCATACTTCGGACAGAAGTCTCACCAAGATTATCGTAAAAAATGCATATCTCAGCTTGAAACCCCACGAAAACCAAGATTTCGCTGGTTCTGCATATCAAATGCACTGTGGTGTGCTGAAAACACCAGATAACGTGTTTGTCGCATTAAATAGCTCGAAAAGTGCGATCTCGATGATTCTGCATACTTGCGACAGAAGTCTCACCATGATTATCGTAAAAAATGCATATCTCAGCTTGAAACCCAACGAAAACCAAGATTTCGCTGGTTCTGCATATCAAACGCGCTGTGGAGTGGTGAAAACACCAGATAACGTGTTTCTCGCATTCAATAGGTCGAAAAGAGCGATCTCCATGTTTCTGCATACTTCGGACAGAGGTCTCACCAAGATTATCGCAGAAAATGCATATCTCTGCTAGAAACCCCACGAAAACCAAGATATCTCCTGTTCTGCATATCCAACGAACTGTGGAGCGGTGAAAACCCCAGAAAACGTGTTTGTCGCATTAAATAGCTCGAAAAGTACGATCTCGATGACTCTGCATACTTCGGACAGAAGTCTCACCAAGATTATCGCAGAAAATGCATATCTGAGCTTGAAACCCCACGAAAACCAAGATATCGCTGGTTCTGCATATCAAACGCACTGCGGAGTGGTGAAAACACCAGATAACTTGTTTCTCGCATTAAATAGCTCGAAAAGGGCGATCTCGATGTCTCTGCATACTTCGGACAGAAGTCTCACCAAGATTATCGCAGAAAATGCATATCTGAGCTTGAAACCCCACGAAAACCAAGATATCGTCGGATCTGCATATCATACGCACTGTGGAGTGGTGAAAACACCAGATAACGTGTTTTTCGCATTAAATAGCTCGAATAGTACGATCTCGATGATTCTGCATACTTCGGACTGAAGTCTCACCAAGATTATCGCAGAAAATGCATATCTGAGCTTGAAACCCCACGTAAACCAAGATATCGCTGGTTCTGCATATCAAACGCACTGTGGAGTGCTGAAAACACCAGATAACGTGTTTCTCGCATTAAATATCTCGAATAGAGCGATCTCGATGATTAAGCATACTTCGGACAGACTTCTCACCAAGATTATCGTAAAAAAATGCATATCTCAGCTTGAAACCCCACGAAAACCAAGATTTCGCTGGTTCTGCATATCAAACGCACTGTGGAGTGCTGAAAACACCAGATAACGTGTTTGTCGCATTAAATAGCTCGAAAAGTGCGATCTCGATGATTCTGCATACTTCGGACAGAAGTCTCACCAAGATTATCGTAAAAAATGCATATCTCAGCTTGAAACCCCACGAAAACCCAGATATCGCTGGTTCTGCATATCGAACGCACTGTGGAGTGCTGAAAACACCAGATAACGTGTTTGTCTCATTAAATAGCTCGAAAAGTGCGATCTCGATGATTCTGCATACTTCGGACAGAAGTCTCACCATGATTATCGTAAAAAATGCATATCTCAGCTTGAAACCCCACGAAAACCAAGATATCGCTGTTTCTGCATATCAAACGCACTGTGGAGTGGTGAAAACACCAGATAACTTGTTTCTCGCATTAAATAGCTCGAAACGAGCGATCTCGATGAATAAGCATACTTCGGACAGAAGTCTCACCTAGATTATCGCAGAAAATGCATATCTCTGCTAGAAACCCCACGAAAACCAAGATATCGCTGGTTCTGCATATCATACGCACTGTGGAGTGGTGAAAACACCAGATAACGTGTTTCTCGCATTAAATAGCTCGAAAAGTGCGATCTCGATGATTCTGCATACTTCGGACAGAAGTCTCACCAAGATTATCGCAGAGAATTCATATCTGAGCTTGAAACCACACGAAAACCAAGATATCGCTGGTTCTGCATATCAAACGCACTGTGGAGTGGTGAAAACACCAGATAACGTGTTTCTCGCATTAAATATCTCGAAAAGTGCGATCTCGATGATTCTGCATACTTCGGACAGAAGTCTCACCAAGATTATCGCAGAAAATGCATATCTGAGCTTGAAACCACCCGAAAACCAAGATATTGCTGGTTCTGCATATCAAACGCACTGTGGAGTGGTGAAAACACCAGAGAAGGTTTTTCTCGCATTAAATAGCTCGAATAGAGCGGTCTCGATGATTAAGCATACTTTGGACAGAAGTCCCACCAAGATTATCGTAAAAAATGCATATCTCAGCTTGAAACCCCACGAAAACCAAGATTTCGCTGGTTCTGCTAATCAAACGCACTGTGGAGTGGTGAAAACACCAGATAACGTGTTTCTCGCATTAAATAGGTCGAAAAGAGCGATCTCGATGTTTCTGCATACTTCGGACAGAGGTCTCACTAAGATTACCGCACAAAATGCATATCTCTGCTAGAAACCCCACGCAAACCAAGATTTCGCTGGTTCTGCATTTCAACCGCACTGTGGAGTGGTGAAAACACCCGATAACGTGTTTCTCGCATTAAATAGGTCGAAAAGAGCGATCTCGATGTTTCTGCATACTTCGGACAGAAGTCTCACCAAGATTATCGCAGAAAATGCATATCTGAGCTTGAAACCCCACGAAAACCAAGATATCGTCGGTTCTGCATATCATACGCACTGTGGAGTGGTGAAAACACCAGATAACGTGTTTTTCGCATTAAATAGCTCGAATAGTACGATCTCGATGACTCTGCATACTTCGGACAGAAGTCTCACCATGATTATCGCAGAAAATGCATATCTGAGCTTGAAACCCCACGAAAACCAAGATATCGTCGGTTCTGTATATCATACGCACTGTGGAGTGGTGAAAACACCAGATAACGTGTTTCTCGCATTAAATAGCTCGAATAGAGCGATCTCGATGATTAAGCATACTTCGGACAGAAGTCTCACCAAGATTATCGTAAAAAATGCATATCTCAGCTTGAAACCCCACGAAAACCAAGATTTCGCTGGTTCTGCATATCAAATGCACTGTGGTGTGCTGAAAACACCAGATAACGTGTTTGTCGCATTAAATAGCTCGAAAAGTGCGATCTCGATGATTCTGCATACTTGGGACAGAAGTCTCACCATGATTATCGTAAAAAATGCATATCTCAGCTTGAAACCCAACGAAAACCAAGATTTCGCTGGTTCTGCATATCAAACGCGCTGTGGAGTGGTGAAAACACCAGATAACGTGTTTCTCGCATTCAATAGGTCGAAAAGAGCGATCTCCATGTTTCTGCATACTTCGGACAGAGGTCTCACCAAGATTATCGCAGAAAATGCATATCTCTGCTAGAAACCCCACGAAAAACAAAAGATATCTCCTGTTCTGCATATCCAACGAACTGTGGAGCGGTGAAAACCCCAGAAAACGTGTTTGTCGCATTAAATAGCTCGAAAAGTACGATCTCGATGACTCTGCATACTTCGGACAGAAGTCTCACCAAGATTATCGCAGAAAATGCATATCTGAGCTTGAAACCCCACAAAAACCAAGATATCGCTGGTTCTGCATATCAAACGCACTGCGGAGTGGTGAAAACACCAGATAACTTGTTTCTCGCATTAAATAGCTCGAAAAGGGCGATCTCGATGACTCTGCATACTTCGGACAGAAGTCTCACCAAGATTATCGCAGAAAATGCATATCTGAGCTTGAAACCCCACGAAAACCAAGATATCGTCGGATCTGCATATCATACGCACTGTGGAGTGGTGAAAACACCAGATAACGTGTTTTTCGCATTAAATAGCTCGAATAGTACGATCTCGATGATTCTGCATACTTCGGACTGAAGTCTCACCAAGATTATCGCAGAAAATGCATATCTGAGCTTGAAACCCCACGTAAACCAAGATATCGCTGGTTCTGCATATCAAACGCACTGTGGAGTGCTGAAAACACCAGATAACGTGTTTCTCGCATTAAATAGGTCGAAAAGAGCGATCTCGATGTTTATGCTTACTTCGGACACAGGTCTCACCAAGATTATCGCAGAAAATGCATATCTCTGCTAGATACCCCACGAAAACCAAGATATCTCCTGTTCTGCATATCCAACGAACTGTGGAGTGGTGAAAACCCCAGAAAACGTGTTTGTCGCATTAAATAGCTCGAAAAGTACGATCTCGATGACTCTGCATACTTCGGACAGAAGTCTCACCAAGATTATCGCAGAAAATGCATATCTGAGCTTGAAACCCCACGAAAACCAAGATATCGCTGGTTCTGCATATCAAACGCACTGCGGAGTGGTGAAAACACCAGATAACGTGTTTCTCGCATTAAATATCTCGAATAGAGCGATCTCGATAATTAAGCATACTTCGGACAGAAGTCTCACCAAGATTATCGTAAAAAAATGCATATCTCAGCTTGAAACCCCACGAAAACCAAGATTTCGCTGGTTCTGCATATCAAACGCACTGTGGAGTGCTGAAAACACCAGATAACGTGTTTGTCGCATTAAATAGCTCGCAAAGTGCGATCTCGATGATTCTGCATACTTCGCACAGAAGTCTCACCATGATTATCGTAAAAAATGCATATCTCAGCTTGAAACCCCACGAAAACCAAGATATCGCTGTTTCTGCATATCAAACGCACTGTGGAGTGGTGAAAACACCAGATAACTTGTTTCTCGCATTAAATAGCTCGAAACGAGCGATCTCGATGATTAAGCATACTTCGGACAGAAGTCTCACCTAGATTATCGCAGAAAATGCATATCTCTGCTAGAAACCCCACGAAAACCAAGATATCTCCTGTTCTGCATATCCAACGAACTGTGGAGTGGTGAAGACCCCAGAAAACGTGTTTCTCGCATTAAATAGCTCGAAAAGTGCGATCTCGATGATTCTGCATACTTCGGACAGAAGTCTCACCATGATTATCGCAGAAAATGCATATCTGAGCTTGAAACCACACGAAAACCAAGATTTCGCTGGTTCTGCATTTCAACCGCACTGTGGAGTGGTGAAAACACCCGATAACGTGTTTCTCGCATTAAATAGGTCGAAAAGAGCGATCTCGATGTTTCTGCATACTTCGGACAGAAGTCTCACCAAGATTATCGCAGAAAATGCATATCTGAGCTTGAAACCCCACGAAAACCAAGATATCGTCGGTTCTGCATATCATACGCACTGTGGAGTGGTGAAAACACCAGATAACGTGTTTTTCGCATTAAATAGCTCGAATAGTACGATCTCGATGACTCTGCATACTTCGGACAGAAGTCTCACCATGATTATCGCAGAAAATGCATATCTGAGCTTGAAACCCCACGAAAACCAAGATATCGTCGGTTCTGTATATCATACGCACTGTGGAGTGGTGAAAACACCAGATAACGTGTTTCTCGCATTAAATAGCTCGAATAGAGCGATCTCGATGATTAAGCATACTTCGGACAGAAGTCTCACCAAGATTATCGTAAAAAATGCATATCTCAGCTTGAAACCCCACGAAAACCAAGATTTGCTGGTTCTGCATATCAAATGCACTGTGGTGTGCTGAAAACACCAGATAACGTGTTTGTCGCATTAAATAGCTCGAAAAGTGCGATCTCGATGATTCTGCATACTTGGGACAGAAGTCTCACCATGATTATCGTAAAAAATGCATATCTCAGCTTGAAACCCAACGAAAACCAAGATTTCGCTGGTTCAGCATATCAAACGCGCTGTGGAGTGGTGAAAACACCAGATAACGTGTTTCTCGCATTCAATAGGTCGAAAAGAGCGATCTCCATGTTTCTGCATACTTCGGACAGAGGTCTCACCAAGATTATCGCAGAAAATGCATATCTGAGCTTGAAACCCCACAAAAACCAAGATATCGCTGGTTCTGCATATCAAACGCACTGCGGAGTGGTGAAAACACCAGATAACTTGTTTCTCGCATTAAATAGCTCGAAAAGGGCGATCTCGATGACTCTGCATACTTCGGACAGAAGTCTCACCAAGATTATCGCAGAAAATGCATATCTGAGCTTGAAACCCCACGAAAACCAAGATATCGTCGGATCTGCATATCATACGCACTGTGGAGTGGTGAAAACACCAGATAACGTGTTTTTCGCATTAAATAGCTCGAATAGTACGATCTCGATGATTCTGCATACTTCGGACTGAAGTCTCACCAAGATTATCGCAGAAAATGCATATCTGAGCTTGAAACCCCACGTAAACCAAGATATCGCTGGTTCTGCATATCAAACGCACTGTGGAGTGCTGAAAACACCAGATAACGTGTTTCTCGCATTAAATAGGTCGAAAAGAGCGATCTCGATGTTTATGCTTACTTCGGACACAGGTCTCACCAAGATTATCGCAGAAAATGCATATCTCTGCTAGATACCCCACGAAAACCAAGATATCTCCTGTTCTGCATATCCAACGAACTGTGGAGTGGTGAAAACCCCAGAAAACGTGTTTGTCGCATTAAATAGCTCGAAAAGTACGATCTCGATGACTCTGCATACTTCGGACAGAAGTCTCACCAAGATTATCGCAGAAAATGCATATCTGAGCTTGAAACCCCACGAAAACCAAGATATCGCTGGTTCTGCATATCAAACGCACTGCGGAGTGGTGAAAACACCAGATAACGTGTTTCTCGCATTAAATATCTCGAATAGAGCGATCTCGATAATTAAGCATACTTCGGACAGAAGTCTCACCAAGATTATCGTAGAAAAATGCATATCTCAGCTTGAAACCCCACGAAAACCAAGATTTCGCTGGTTCTGCATATCAAACGCACTGTGGAGTGCTGAAAACACCAGATAACGTGTTTGTCGCATTAAATAGCTCGCAAAGTGCGATCTCGATGATTCTGCATACTTCGCACAGAAGTCTCACCATGATTATCGTAAAAAATGCATATCTCAGCTTGAAACCCCACGAAAACCAAGATATCGCTGTTTCTGCATATCAAACGCACTGTGGAGTGGTGAAAACACCAGATAACTTGTTTCTCGCATTAAATAGCTCGAAACGAGCGATCTCGATGATTAAGCATACTTCGGACAGAAGTCTCACCTAGATTATCGCAGAAAATGCATATCTCTGCTAGAAACCCCACGAAAACCAAGATATCTCCTGTTCTGCATATCCAACGAACTGTGGAGTGGTGAAGACCCCAGAAAACGTGTTTCTCGCATTGAATAGCTCGAAAAGTACGATCTCGATGACTCTGCATACTTCGGACAGAAGTCTCACCAAGATTATCGCAGAAAATGCATATCTGAGCTTGAAACCCCACGAAAACCAAGATATCGCTGGTTCTGCATATCAAACGCACTGCGGAGTGGTGAAAACACCAGATAACTTGTTTCTCGCATTAAATAGCTCGAAAAGAGCGATCTCGATGACTCTGCATACTTCGGACAGAAGTCTCACCATGATTATCGCAGAAAATGCATATCTGAGCTTGAAACCCCACGAAAACCAAGATATCGTCGGTTCTGCATATCATACGCACTGTGGAGTGGTGAAAACACCAGATAACGTGTTTCTCGCATTCAATAGGTCGAAAAAAGCGATCTCCATGTTTCTGCATACTTCGGACAGAGGTCTCACCAAGATTATCGCAGAAAATGCATATCTCTGCTAGAAACCCCACGAAAACCAAGATATCTCCTGTTCTGCATATCCAACGAACTGTGGAGTGGTGAAAACCCCAGAAAACGTGTTTGTCGCATTAAATAGCTCGAAAAGTACGATCTCGATGACTCTGCATACTTCGGACAGAAGTCTCACCAAGATTATCGCAGAAAATGCATATCTGAGCTTGAAACCCCACGAAAACCAAGATATCGCTGGTTCTGCATATCAAACGCACTGCGGAGTGGTGAAAATACCAGATAACGTGTTTTTCGCATTAAATAGCTCGAATAGTACGATCTCGATGACTCTGCATACTTCGGACAGAAGTCTCACCATGATTATCGCAGAAAATGCATATCTGAGCTTGAAACCCCACGAAAACCAAGATATCGTCGGTTCTGTATATCATACGCACTGTGGAGTGGTGAAAACACCAGATAACGTGTTTCTCGCATTAAATAGGTCGAAAAGAGCGATCTCGATGTTTCTGCATACTTCGGACAGAGGTCTCACTAAGATTACCGCACAAAATGCATATCTCTGCTAGAAACCCCACGAAAACCAAGATATCTCCTGTTCTGCATATCCAACGAACTGTGGAGTGGTGAAATCCCCAGAAAACGTGTTTCTCGCATTAAATAGCTCGAAAAGTACGATCTCGATGACTCTGCATACTTCGGACAGAAGTCTCACCAAGATTATCGCAGAAAATGCATATCTGAGCTTGAAACCCCACAAAAACCAAGATATCGTCGGTTCTGCATATCATACGCACTGTGGAGTGGTGAAAACACCAGATAACGTGTTTTTCGCATTAAATAGCTCGAATAGTACGATCTCGATGACTCTGCATACTTCGGACAGAAGTCTCACCATGATTATCGCAGAAAATGCATATCTGAGCTTGAAACCCCACGAAAACCAAGATATCGTCGGTTCTGCATATCATACGCACTGTGGAGTGGTGAAAACACCAGATAACGTGTTTTTCGCATTAAATAGCTCGAATAGTACGATCTCGATGACTCTGCATACTTCGGACAGAAGTCTCACCATGATTATCGCAGAAAATGCATATCTGAGCTTGAAACCCCACGAAAACCAAGATATCGTCGGTTCTGTATATCATACGCACTGTGGAGTGGTGAAAACACCAGATAACGTGTTTCTCGCATTAAATAGCTCGAATAGAGCGATCTCGATGATTAAGCATACTTCGGACAGAAGTCTCACCAAGATTATCGTAAAAAATGCATATCTCAGCTTGAAACCCCACGAAAACCAAGATTTCGCTGGTTCTGCATATCAAATGCACTGTGGTGTGCTGAAAACACCAGATAACGTGTTTGTCGCATTAAATAGCTCGAAAAGTGCGATCTCGATGATTCTGCATACTTGGGACAGAAGTCTCACCATGATTATCGTAAAAAATGCATATCTCAGCTTGAAACCCAACGAAAACCAAGATTTCGCTGGTTCTGCATATCAAACGCGCTGTGGAGTGGTGAAAACACCAGATAACGTGTTTCTCGCATTCAATAGGTCGAAAAGAGCGATCTCCATGTTTCTGCATACTTCGGACAGAGGTCTCACCAAGATTATCGCAGAAAATGCATATCTCTGCTAGAAACCCCACGAAAACCAAGATATCTCCTGTTCTGCATATCCAACGAACTGTGGAGCGGTGAAAACCCCAGAAAACGTGTTTGTCGCATTAAATAGCTCGAAAAGTACGATCTCGATGACTCTGCATACTTCGGACAGAAATCTCACCAAGATTATCGCAGAAATGCATATCTGAGCTTGAAACCCCACGAAAACCAAGATATCGCTGGTTCTGCATATCAAACGCACTGCGGAGTGGTGAAAACACCAGATAACTTGTTTCTCGCATTAAATAGCTCGAAAAGAGCGATCTCGATGATTCTGCATACTTCGGACAGAAGTCTCACCAAGATTATCGCAGAAAATGCATATCTGAGCTTGAAACCCCACGAAAACCAAGATATCGTCGGATCTGCATATCATACGCACTGTGGAGTGGTGAAAACACCAGATAACGTGTTTTTCGCATTCAATAGGTCGAAAAAAGCGATCTCCATGTTTCTGCATACTTCGGACAGAGGTCTCACCAAGATTATCGCAGAAAATGCATATCTCTGCTAGAAACCCCACGAAAACCAAGATATCTCCTGTTCTGCATATCCAACGAACTGTGGAGTGGTGAAAACCCCAGAAAACGTGTTTGTCGCATTAAATAGCTCGAAAAGTACGATCTCGATGACTCTGCATACTTCGGACAGAAGTCTCACCAAGATTATCGCAGAAAATGCATATCTGAGCTTGAAACCCCACGAAAACCAAGATATCGCTGGTTCTGCATATCAAACGCACTGCGGAGTGGTGAAAATACCAGATAACGTGTTTTTCGCATTAAATAGCTCGAATAGTACGATCTCGATGACTCTGCATACTTCGGACAGAAGTCTCACCATGATTATCGCAGAAAATGCATATCTGAGCTTGAAACCCCACGAAAACCAAGATATCGTCGGTTCTGTATATCATACGCACTGTGGAGTGGTGAAAACACCAGATAACGTGTTTCTCGCATTAAATAGGTCGAAAAGAGCGATCTCGATGTTTCTGCATACTTCGGACAGAGGTCTCACTAAGATTACCGCACAAAATGCATATCTCTGCTAGAAACCCCACGAAAACCAAGATATCTCCTGTTCTGCATATCCAACGAACTGTGGAGTGGTGAAATCCCCAGAAAACGTGTTTTTCGCATTAAATAGCTCGAATAGTACGATCTCGATGACTCTGCATACTTCGGACAGAAGTCTCACCAAGATTATCGCAGAAAATGCATATCTCTGCTAGAAACCCCACGAAAACCAAGATATCTCCTGTTCTGCATATCCAACGAACTGTGGAGTGGTGAAAACCCCAGAAAACGTGTTTGTCGCATTAAATAGCTCGAAAAGTACGATCTCGATGACTCTGCATACTTCGGACAGAAATCTCACCAAGATTATCGCAGAAATGCATATCTGAGCTTGAAACCCCACGAAAACCAAGATATCGCTGGTTCTGCATATCAAACGCACTGCGGAGTGGTGAAAACACCAGATAACTTGTTTCTCGCATTAAATAGCTCGAAAAGAGCGATCTCGATGACTCTGCATACTTCGGACAGAAGTCTCACCAAGATTATCGCAGAAAATGCATATCTGAGCTTGAAACCCCACGAAAACCAAGATATCGTCGGATCTGCATATCATACGCACTGTGGAGTGGTGAAAACACCAGATAACGTGTTTTTCGCAATAAATAGCTCGAATAGTACGATCTCGATGATTCTGCATACTTCGGACTGAAGTCTCACCAAGATTATCGCAGAAAATGCATATCTGAGCTTGAAACCCCACGTAAACCAAGATATCGCTGGTTCTGCATATCAAACGCACTGTGGAGTGCTGAAAACACAAGATAACGTGTTTCTCGCATTAAATAGGTCGAAAAGAGCGATCTCGATGTTTCTGCTTACTTCGGACACAGGTCTCACCAAGATTATCGCAGAAAATGCATATCTCTGCTAGAAACCCCACGAAAACGAAGATATCTCCTGTTCTGCATATCCAACGAACTGTGGAGTGGTGAAAACCCCAGAAAACGTGTTTGTCGCATTAAATAGCTCGAAAAGTACGATCTCGATGACTCTGCATACTTCGGACAGAAGTCTCACCAAGATTATCGCAGAAAATGCATATCTGAGCTTGAAACCCCACGAAAACCAAGATATCGTCGGATCTGCATATCATACGCACTGTGGAGTGGTGAAAACACCAGATAACGTGTTTTTCGCATTAAATAGCTCGAATAGTACGATCTCGATGATTCTGCATACTTCGGACTGAAGTCTCACCAAGATTATCGCAGAAAATGCATATCTGAGCTTGAAACCCCACGTAAACCAAGATATCGCTGGTTCTGCATATCAAACGCACTGTGGAGTGCTGAAAACACCAGATAACGTGTTTCTCGCATTAAATATCTCGAATAGAGCGATCTCGATGATTAAGCATACTTCGGACAGAAGTCTCACCAAGATTATCGTAAAAAAATGCATATCTCAGCTTGAAACCCCACGAAAACCAAGATTTCGCTGGTTCTGCATATCAAACGCACTGTGGAGTGCTGAAAACACCAGATAACGTTTTTGTCGCATTAAATAGCTCGAAAAGTGCGATCTCGATGATTCTGCATACTTCGGACAGAAGTCTCACCAAGATTATCGTAAAAAATGCATATCTCAGCTTGAAACCCCACGAAAACCCAGATATCGCTGGTTCTGCATATCGAACGCACTGTGGAGTGCTGAAAACACCAGATAACGTGTTTGTCTCATTAAATAGCTCGAAAAGTGCGATCTCGATGATTCTGCATACTTCGGACAGAAGTCTCACCATGATTATCGTAAAAAATGCATATCTCAGCTTGAAACCCCACGAAAACCAAGATATCGCTGTTTCTGCATATCAAACGCACTGTGGAGTGGTGAAAACACCAGATAACTTGTTTCTCGCATTAAATAGCTCGAAACGAGCGATCTCGATGAATAAGCATACTTCGGACAGAAGTCTCACCTAGATTATCGCAGAAAATGCATATCTCTGCTAGAAACCCCACGAAAACCAAGATATCTCCTGTTCTGCATATCCAACGAACTGTGGAGTGGTGAAAACCCCAGAAAACGTGTTTCTCGCATTGAATAGCTCGAAAAGTACGATCTCGATGACTCTGCATACTTCGGACAGAAGTCTCACCAAGATTATCGCAGAAAATGCATATCTGAGCTTGAAACCCCACGAAAACCAAGATATCGCTGGTTCTGCATATCAAACGCACTGCGGAGTGGTGAAAACACCAGATAACGTGTTTCTCGCATTAAATAGCTCGAATAGAGCGATCTCGATGCTTAAGCATACTTCGGACAGAAGTCTCACCAAGATTAGCGCAGAAAATGCATATCTCAGCTTGAAACCCCACGAAAACCAAGATATCTGCTGTTCTGCATATCGAACGCACTGTGGAGTGGTGAAAACACCAGAAAACGTGTTTCGCGCATTAAGTAGCTCGAAAAGCGCGATCTACATGATTCTGCATACTTCTGACTGAAGTCTCACCAATATTATCGCAGAAAATGCATATCTCCGCTTGAAACCCCACGAAAACCAAGATATCGCCGGTTCTGCATATCATACGTACTGTGGAGTGGTGAAAACACCAGATAACGTGTTTCTCGCATTAAATAGCTCGAAAAGAGCGATCGCGATGATCTGCATACTTCGGACAGAAGTCTCACCAAGATTATCGCAGAAAATGCATATCTCAGCTTGAAACCCCACGAAAACCAAGATATCTACTGTTCTGCATATCAAACGCACTGTGGAGTGGTGAAAACACCAGATAACGTGTTTCTCGCACTAACTAGCTCGAAAATAGCGGTCTCGATGATTCAGCATACTTCGGACAGAAGACTCACCAAGATAATCGCAGAAAATGCATATCTCAGCTTGAAACCCCACGAAAACCAAGATATCGCTGGTTCTGCATATCAAACGCACTGTGGATTGGTGAAAACACCAGATAACGTATTTCTCGCATTAAATAGCTCGAGACGAGCGATCTTGATGATTCTGCATACTTCGGACAGAAGTCTCACCAAAATTATCGTAAAAAATGCATATCTCAGCTTGAAACCCCACGAAAACCAAGATATCGCAGGTTCTGCATATCATACGCACTGTGGAGTGGTGAAAGCACCAGCTATCGTGTTTTTCGCATTAAATAGCTCGAAAAGTGCGATCTCGATGATTCTGCATGCTTCGGACAGAAGTGTCACCAAGATTATCGCAGGAAATGCATATCTCAGCTTGAAACCCCACGAAAACCAAGATATCTCCGGCTCTGCATATCCAACGAACTGTTTAGTGGTGAAAACCCTAGAAAACGAGTTTCTCGCATTAAATAGCTCGAAAAGAGCGCTCTCGATGTTTCTGCATACTTCTAACAGAAGTCTCACCAAGATTATCGCAGAAAATGCATATCTCTGCTTGAAACCCCACGAAAACCAAGATTTCTACTGTTCTGCATATCCAACGATCTGTGGTGTGGTGAAAACACCAGATACCGTGTTTCTCGCATTAAATAGCTCGAAAAGCGCGATCTCGATGTTTCTGCATACTTCGGACTGATGTCTCACCAAGCTTATCGTAGAAAATGCATATCTCAGCTTGAAACCCGGCGAAAACCAAAATATCTCCGGTTCTGCATATCAAACCAACTGTGGAGTGGTGAAAACAGCAGATAACGTGTTTCTCGCATTAAATAGCTCGACAAGTGCGATCTCGATCATTCTGCATACTTCTAACAGAAGTCTCACCAAGTTTATCGCAGAAAATGCATATCTCAGCTTGAAACCCCACGAAAACCAAGATATCTACTGTTCTGCATATCAAACGCACTGTGGAGTGGTGAAAACACCAGATAACGTGTTTCTCGCACTAACTATCTCGAAAAGAGCGGTCTCGATGATTCAACATACTTCGGGCAGAAGACTCACCCAGATTATCGCAGAAAATGCGTATCTCAGCTTGAAACCCCACGAAAACCAAGATATCGCTAGTTCTGCATATCAAACGCACTGTGGAGTGGTGAAAACACCAGATAACGTGTTTCTCGCATTAAATAGCTCGAGACGAGCGATCTCGATGATTCTGCATACTTCGGACAGAAATCTCACCAAAATTATCGTAAAAAATGCATATCTCAGCTTGAAACCCCACGAAAACCAAGATATCGCCGGTTCTGCATACCATACGCACTGTGGAGTGGTGAAAACCCCAGATAACGTGTTTCTCGCATTAAATAGCTCGAAAAGTGCGATCTCGATGATTCTGCATACTTCGGACAGATGTCTCAACAAGATTATCGCAGAAAATGCATATTTCAGCTTGAAACCCCACGAAAACCAAGATATCTACTGTTCTGCATATCAAACGCACTGTGGAGTGGTGGAAACACCAGATAACGTGTTTCTCGCACTAACTAGCTCGAAAAGAGCGATATCGATGATTCAGCATACTTCGGACAGAAGACTCACCCAGATTATCGCAGAAAATGCATATCTCAGCTTGAAACCCCACGAAAACCAAGATATCGCTAGTTCTGCATATCAAACGCACTGTGGAGTGGTGAAAACACCAGATAACGTGTTTCTCGCATTAAATAGCTCGAGACGAGCGATCTCGATGAATCTGCATACTTCGGACAGAAGTCTCACCAAAATTATCGCAGAAAATGCATATTTCAGCTTGAAACCCCACGAAAACCAAGATATCTACTGTTCTGCATATCAAACGCACTGTGGAGTGGTGGAAACACCAGATAACGTGTTTCTCGCTCTAACTAGCTCGAAAAGAACGATATCGATGATTCAGCATACTTCGGACAGAAGTCTCACCAAGATTATCGTAAAAAATGCATATCTCAGCTTGAAACCCCACGAAAGCCAAGATATCGCTGGTTCTGCATATCAAACGCACTGTGGAGTGGTGAAAACACCAGATAACTCGTTTCTCGCACTAACTAGCTCGAAAAGAGCGATCTCGATGATTCAGCATACTTCGGACAGAAGTCTCACCAAGATTATCGCAGAAAATGCATATCTCTGCTTGAAACACCACGAAAACCCAGATATCTACTGTTCTGCATATCAAACGCACTGTGGAGTGGTGAAAACACCAGATAACGTGTTTCTCGGACTAACTAGCTCGAATAGAGCGATCTCGATGATTCAGCATACTTAGCACAGAAGTCTCACCAAGATTATCGCAGAAAATGCATATCTCAGCCTGAAACCCCACGAAAACCAAGATATCGCCAGTTCTGCATATCAAACGCACTGTGGAGTGGTGAAAACACCAGAAAACGTGATTCTCGCATTAAATCGCTCGAAAAGAGCGCTCTCGACGTTTCTGCATACTTCGGACAGATGTTTCACCAAGCTTATCGTAGAAAATGCATATCTCAGCTTGAAACCCGACGAAAACCAAAATATCTCAGGTTCTGCATATCCAACGCACTGTGGAGTGGTGAAAACACCAGATAACGTGTTTCTCGCATTAAATAGCTCGAAACGAGCGATCTGCATGATTCTGCATACTTCGGACAGAAGTCTCAACAAGATTATCGCAGAAAATGCATATCTGAGCTTGAAACCCCACGTAAACCAAGATATCGCTGGTTCTGCATATCAAACGCACTGTGGAGTGCTGAAAACACCAGATAACGTGTTTCTCGCATTAAATATCTCGAATAGAGCGATCTCGATGATTAAGCATACTTCGGACAGAAGTCTCACCAAGATTATCGTAAAAAAATGCATATCTCAGCTTGAAACCCCACGAAAACCAAGATTTCGCTGGTTCTGCATATCAAACGCACTGTGGAGTGCTGAAAACACCAGATAACGTTTTTGTCGCATTAAATAGCTCGAAAAGTGCGATCTCGATGATTCTGCATACTTCGGACAGAAGTCTCACCAAGATTATCGTAAAAAAATGCATATCTCAGCTTGAAACCCCACGAAAACCAAGATTTCGCTGGTTCTGCATATCAAACGCACTGTGGAGTGCTGAAAACACCAGATAACGTGTTTTTCGCAATAAATAGCTCGAATAGTACGATCTCGATGATTCTGCATACTTCGGACTGAAGTCTCACCAAGATTATCGCAGAAAATGCATATCTGAGCTTGAAACCCCACGTAAACCAAGATATCGCTGGTTCTGCATATCAAACGCACTGTGGAGTGCTGAAAACACAAGATAACGTGTTTGTCGCATTAAATAGCTCGAAAAGTGCGATCTCGATGATTCTGCATACTTGGGACAGAAGTCTCACCATGATTATCGTAAAAAATGCATATCTCAGCTTGAAACCCAACGAAAACCAAGATTTCGCTGGTTCTGCATATCAAACGCGCTGTGGAGTGGTGAAAACACCAGATAACGTGTTTCTCGCATTCAATAGGTCGAAAAGAGCGATCTCCATGTTTCTGCATACTTCGGACAGAGGTCTCACCAAGATTATCGCAGAAAATGCATATCTCTGCTAGAAACCCCACGAAAACCAAGATATCTCCTGTTCTGCATATCCAACGAACTGTGGAGCGGTGAAAACCCCAGAAAACGTGTTTGTCGCATTAAATAGCTCGAAAAGTACGATCTCGATGACTCTGCATACTTCGGACAGAAATCTCACCAAGATTATCGCAGAAATGCATATCTGAGCTTGAAACCCCACGAAAACCAAGATATCGCTGGTTCTGCATATCAAACGCACTGCGGAGTGGTGAAAACACCAGATAACTTGTTTCTCGCATTAAATAGCTCGAAAAGAGCGATCTCGATGACTCTGCATACTTCGGACAGAAGTCTCACCAAGATTATCGCAGAAAATGCATATCTGAGCTTGAAACCCCACGAAAACCAAGATATCGTCGGATCTGCATATCATACGCACTGTGGAGTGGTGAAAACACCAGATAACGTGTTTTTCGCAATAAATAGCTCGAATAGTACGATCTCGATGATTCTGCATACTTCGGACTGAAGTCTCACCAAGATTATCGCAGAAAATGCATATCTGAGCTTGAAACCCCACGTAAACCAAGATATCGCTGGTTCTGCATATCAAACGCACTGTGGAGTGCTGAAAACACAAGATAACGTGTTTCTCGCATTAAATAGGTCGAAAAGAGCGATCTCGATGTTTCTGCTTACTTCGGACACAGGTCTCACCAAGATTATCGCAGAAAATGCATATCTCTGCTAGAAACCCCACGAAAACGAAGATATCTCCTGTTCTGCATATCCAACGAACTGTGGAGTGGTGAAAACCCCAGAAAACGTGTTTGTCGCATTAAATAGCTCGAAAAGTACGATCTCGATGACTCTGCATACTTCGGACAGAAGTCTCACCAAGATTATCGCAGAAAATGCATATCTGAGCTTGAAACCCCACGAAAACCAAGATATCGTCGGATCTGCATATCATACGCACTGTGGAGTGGTGAAAACACCAGATAACGTGTTTTTCGCATTAAATAGCTCGAATAGTACGATCTCGATGATTCTGCATACTTCGGACTGAAGTCTCACCAAGATTATCGCAGAAAATGCATATCTGAGCTTGAAACCCCACGTAAACCAAGATATCGCTGGTTCTGCATATCAAACGCACTGTGGAGTGCTGAAAACACCAGATAACGTGTTTCTCGCATTAAATATCTCGAATAGAGCGATCTCGATGATTAAGCATACTTCGGACAGAAGTCTCACCAAGATTATCGTAAAAAAATGCATATCTCAGCTTGAAACCCCACGAAAACCAAGATTTCGCTGGTTCTGCATATCAAACGCACTGTGGAGTGCTGAAAACACCAGATAACGTTTTTGTCGCATTAAATAGCTCGAAAAGTGCGATCTCGATGATTCTGCATACTTCGGACAGAAGTCTCACCAAGATTATCGTAAAAAATGCATATCTCAGCTTGAAACCCCACGAAAACCCAGATATCGCTGGTTCTGCATATCGAACGCACTGTGGAGTGCTGAAAACACCAGATAACGTGTTTGTCTCATTAAATAGCTCGAAAAGTGCGATCTCGATGATTCTGCATACTTCGGACAGAAGTCTCACCATGATTATCGTAAAAAATGCATATCTCAGCTTGAAACCCCACGAAAACCAAGATATCGCTGTTTCTGCATATCAAACGCACTGTGGAGTGGTGAAAACACCAGATAACTTGTTTCTCGCATTAAATAGCTCGAAACGAGCGATCTCGATGAATAAGCATACTTCGGACAGAAGTCTCACCTAGATTATCGCAGAAAATGCATATCTCTGCTAGAAACCCCACGAAAACCAAGATATCTCCTGTTCTGCATATCCAACGAACTGTGGAGTGGTGAAAACCCCAGAAAACGTGTTTCTCGCATTGAATAGCTCGAAAAGTACGATCTCGATGACTCTGCATACTTCGGACAGAAGTCTCACCAAGATTATCGCAGAAAATGCATATCTGAGCTTGAAACCCCACGAAAACCAAGATATCGCTGGTTCTGCATATCAAACGCACTGCGGAGTGGTGAAAACACCAGATAACGTGTTTCTCGCATTAAATAGCTCGAATAGAGCGATCTCGATGATTAAGCATACTTCGGACAGAAGTCTCACCAAGATTAGCGCAGAAAATGCATATCTCAGCTTGAAACCCCACGAAAACCAAGATATCTGCTGTTCTGCATATCGAACGCACTGTGGAGTGGTGAAAACACCAGAAAACGTGTTTCGCGCATTAAGTAGCTCGAAAAGCGCGATCTACATGATTCTGCATACTTCTGACTGAAGTCTCACCAATATTATCGCAGAAAATGCATATCTCCGCTTGAAACCCCACGAAAACCAAGATATCGCCGGTTCTGCATATCATACGTACTGTGGAGTGGTGAAAACACCAGATAACGTGTTTCTCGCATTAAATAGCTCGAAAAGAGCGATCGCGATGATCTGCATACTTCGGACAGAAGTCTCACCAAGATTATCGCAGAAAATGCATATCTCAGCTTGAAACCCCACGAAAACCAAGATATCTACTGTTCTGCATATCAAACGCACTGTGGAGTGGTGAAAACACCAGATAACGTGTTTCTCGCACTAACTAGCTCGAAAATAGCGGTCTCGATGATTCAGCATACTTCGGACAGAAGACTCACCAAGATAATCGCAGAAAATGCATATCTCAGCTTGAAACCCCACGAAAACCAAGATATCGCTGGTTCTGCATATCAAACGCACTGTGGATTGGTGAAAACACCAGATAACGTATTTCTCGCATTAAATAGCTCGAGACGAGCGATCTTGATGATTCTGCATACTTCGGACAGAAGTCTCACCAAAATTATCGTAAAAAATGCATATCTCAGCTTGAAACCCCACGAAAACCAAGATATCGCAGGTTCTGCATATCATACGCACTGTGGAGTGGTGAAAGCACCAGCTATCGTGTTTTTCGCATTAAATAGCTCGAAAAGTGCGATCTCGATGATTCTGCATGCTTCGGACAGAAGTGTCACCAAGATTATCGCAGGAAATGCATATCTCAGCTTGAAACCCCACGAAAACCAAGATATCTCCGGCTCTGCATATCCAACGAACTGTTTAGTGGTGAAAACCCTAGAAAACGAGTTTCTCGCATTAAATAGCTCGAAAAGAGCGCTCTCGATGTTTCTGCATACTTCTAACAGAAGTCTCACCAAGATTATCGCAGAAAATGCATATCTCTGCTTGAAACCCCACGAAAACCAAGATTTCTACTGTTCTGCATATCCAACGATCTGTGGTGTGGTGAAAACACCAGATACCGTGTTTCTCGCATTAAATAGCTCGAAAAGCGCGATCTCGATGTTTCTGCATACTTCGGACTGATGTCTCACCAAGCTTATCGTAGAAAATGCATATCTCAGCTTGAAACCCGGCGAAAACCAAAATATCTCCGGTTCTGCATATCAAACCAACTGTGGAGTGGTGAAAACAGCAGATAACGTGTTTCTCGCATTAAATAGCTCGACAAGTGCGATCTCGATCATTCTGCATACTTCTAACAGAAGTCTCACCAAGTTTATCGCAGAAAATGCATATCTCAGCTTGAAACCCCACGAAAACCAAGATATCTACTGTTCTGCATATCAAACGCACTGTGGAGTGGTGAAAACACCAGATAACGTGTTTCTCGCACTAACTATCTCGAAAAGAGCGGTCTCGATGATTCAACATACTTCGGGCAGAAGACTCACCCAGATTATCGCAGAAAATGCGTATCTCAGCTTGAAACCCCACGAAAACCAAGATATCGCTAGTTCTGCATATCAAACGCACTGTGGAGTGGTGAAAACACCAGATAACGTGTTTCTCGCATTAAATAGCTCGAGACGAGCGATCTCGATGATTCTGCATACTTCGGACAGAAATCTCACCAAAATTATCGTAAAAAATGCATATCTCAGCTTGAAACCCCACGAAAACCAAGATATCGCCGGTTCTGCATACCATACGCACTGTGGAGTGGTGAAAACCCCAGATAACGTGTTTCTCGCATTAAATAGCTCGAAAAGTGCGATCTCGATGATTCTGCATACTTCGGACAGATGTCTCAACAAGATTATCGCAGAAAATGCATATTTCAGCTTGAAACCCCACGAAAACCAAGATATCTACTGTTCTGCATATCAAACGCACTGTGGAGTGGTGGAAACACCAGATAACGTGTTTCTCGCACTAACTAGCTCGAAAAGAGCGATATCGATGATTCAGCATACTTCGGACAGAAGACTCACCCAGATTATCGCAGAAAATGCATATCTCAGCTTGAAACCCCACGAAAACCAAGATATCGCTAGTTCTGCATATCAAACGCACTGTGGAGTGGTGAAAACACCAGATAACTCGTTTCTCGCACTAACTAGCTCGAAAAGAGCGATCTCGATGATTCAGCATACTTCGGACAGAAGTCTCACCAAGATTATCGCAGAAAATGCATATCTCTGCTTGAAACACCACGAAAACCCAGATATCTACTGTTCTGCATATCAAACGCACTGTGGAGTGGTGAAAACACCAGATAACGTGTTTCTCGGACTAACTAGCTCGAATAGAGCGATCTCGATGATTCAGCATACTTAGCACAGAAGTCTCACCAAGATTATCGCAGAAAATGCATATCTCAGCCTGAAACCCCACGAAAACCAAGATATCGCCAGTTCTGCATATCAAACGCACTGTGGAGTGGTGAAAACACCAGAAAACGTGATTCTCGCATTAAATCGCTCGAAAAGAGCGCTCTCGACGTTTCTGCATACTTCGGACAGATGTTTCACCAAGCTTATCGTAGAAAATGCATATCTCAGCTTGAAACCCGACGAAAACCAAAATATCTCAGGTTCTGCATATCCAACGCACTGTGGAGTGGTGAAAACACCAGATAACGTGTTTCTCGCATTAAATAGCTCGAAACGAGCGATCTGCATGATTCTGCATACTTCGGACAGAAGTCTCAACAAGATTATCGCAGAAAATGCATATCTCAGCTTGATACCCCACGAAAACCAAGATATCTGCTGTTCTGCATATCGAACGCACTGTGGAGTGGTGAAAACACCAGAAAACGTGTTTCGCGCATTAAGTAGCTCGAAAAGAGCGATCTAGATGATTCTGCATACTTCTGACTGAAGTCTCACCAATATTATCGCAGAAAATGCAAATCTCACCTTGAAACCCCACGAAAAGCAAGATATCGCTGGTTCTGCATATCAAACGCACTGTGGAGTGGTGAAAACACCAGAAAACGTGTTTCTCGCATTAAGTAGCTCGAAAAGAGCGCTCTCGACGTTTCTGCAAACTTCGGACAGAAGTCTCAACAAGATTATCGCAGAAAATGCATATCTCAGCTTGAAACCCCACGAAAACCAAGATATCTGCTGTTCTGCATATCGAACGCACTGTGAAGTGGTGAAAACACCAGAAAACGTGTTTCGCGCATTAAGTAGCTCGAAAAGCGCGATCTACATGATTCTGCATACTTCTGACTGAAGTCTCACCAATATTATCGCAGAAAATGCATATCTCCGCTTGAAACCCCACGAAAACCAAGATATCGCCGGTTCTGCATATCATACGTACTGTGGAGTGGTGAAAACACCAGATAACGTGTTTCTCGCATTAAATAGCTCGAAAAGAGCGATCGCGATGATTCTGCATACTTCGGACAGAAGTCTCACCAAGATTATCGCAGAAAATGCATATCTCAGCCTGAAACCCCACGAAAACCAAGATATCGCCAGTTCGGCATATCAAACGCACTGTGGAGTGTTGAAAACACCAGAAAACGTGTTTCTCGCATTAAATAGCTCGAAAAGAGCGCTCTCGACGTTTCTGCATACTTCGGACAGATGTTTCACCAAGCTTATCGTAGAAAATGCATATGTCAGCTTGAAACCCGACGAAAACCAAAATATCTCCGGTTCTGCATATCAAACGCACTGTGGAATGTTGAAAACACCAGAAAACTTGTTTTTTCGCATTAAATAGCTCGAAAAGAGCGATCTAGATGATTCTGCATACTTCTGACTGAAGTCTCACCAATATTATCGCAGAAAATGCATATCTCATCTTGAATCCCCACGAAAACCAAGATATCGCTGGTTCTGCATATCAAACGCACTGTGGAGTGGTGAAAACACCAGAAAACGTGTTTCGCGCATTAAGTAGCTCGAAAAGAGCGATCTAGATGATTCTGCATACTTCTGACTGAAGTCTCACCAATATTATCGCAGAAAATGCATATCTCCGCTTGAAACCCCACGAAAACCAAGATATCGCCGGTTCTGCATATCAAACGCACTGTGGAGTGGTGAAAACACCAGATAACGTGTTTCTCGCATTAAATATCTCGAAAAGAGCGCTCTCGACGTTTCTGCAAACTTCGGACAGAAGTCTCAACAAGATTATCGCAGAAAATGCATATCTCAGCTTGAAACCCCACGAAAACCAAGATGTCGCCGGTTCTGCATATCAAACGCACTGTGGAGTGGTGAAAACACCAGAAAACGTGTTTCGCGCATTAAGCAGCTCGAAACGAGCGATCTCGATGATTCTGCATACTTCTGACAGAAGTCTCAACAAGATTATCGCAGAAAATGCATATCTCAGCTTGATACCCCACGAAAACCAAGATATCTGCTGTTCTGCATATCGAACGCACTGTGGAGTGGTGAAAACACCAGAAAACGTGTTTCGCGCATTAAGTAGCTCGAAAAGAGCGATCTAGATGATTCTGCATACTTCTGACTGAAGTCTCACCAAGATTATCGCAGAAAATGCATATCTCAGCTTGAAACCACACGAAAACCAAGATATCGCCGGTTCTGCATATCAAACGCACTGTGGAGTGGTGAAAACACCAGATAACGTGTTTCTCGCATTAAATAGCTCGAAAAGAGCGATCGCGATGATTCTGCATACTTCGGACAGAAGTGTCACCAAGATTATCGCAGAAAATGCATATCTCAGCTTGAAACCCCACGAAAACCAAGATGTCGCCGGTTCTGCATATCAAACGCACTGTGGAGTGGTGAAAACACCAGAAAACGTGTTTCGCGCATTAAGTAGCTCGAAACGAGCGATCTCGATGATTCTGCATACTTCGGACAGAAGTCTCAACAAGATTATCGCAGAAAATGCATATCTCAGCTTGAAACCCCACGAAATCCAAGATGTCGCCGGTTCTGCATATCAAACGCTCTGTGGAGTGGTGAAAACACCAGAAAACGTGTTTCGCGCATTAAGTAGCTCGAAACGAGCGATCTCGATGATTCTGCATACTTCGGACAGAAGTCTCAACAAGATTATGGCAGAAAATGCATATCTCAGCTTGAAACCCCACGAAAACCAAGATATCTACTGTTCTGCATATCGAACGCACTGTGGAGTGGTGCAAACACCAGAAAACGCGTTTCGTGCATTAAGTAGCTCGAAAAGAGCGAACTAGATGATTTTGCATACTTCTGACTGAAGTCTCACCAGTATTATCGCAGAAAATGCATATCTCATCGTGAAACCCCACGAAAACCAAGATATCTCCGGTTCTGCACATCAAACGTACCGTGGAGTGGTGAAAACCCCAGAAAACGAGTTTCTCGCATTAAATAGTTCGGACAGAGCGCTCTCGACGTTTCTGCATACTTCGGACAGATGTTTCACCAAGCTTATCGTAGAAAATGCATATCTCTGCTTGAAACCCCACAAAAATCAAATTATCGCCGGTTCTGCATATCAAACGCACTGTGGAGTGGTGAAAACACCAGATAACGTGTATCTCGCATTAAATAGCTCGAATAGAGCGAACTTGACGATTAAACATACATCGGACAGAAGTCTCACCAAGATTATCGTAAAAAATGTATATCTCAGCTTGAAACCCCACAAAAACCAAGATATCGCCGGTTCTGCATATCAAACGCACTGTGGAGTGGTGAAAACACCAGATACCGTGTTTCTCGCATTAAATAGCTCGAAAAGTGCGATCTCGATGATTCTGCATACTTCGGACAGAAATCTCACCAAGATTATCGCAGAAAATGCATATCTGAGCTTGAAACCCCACGAAAACCAAGATATCGCTGGTTCTGCATATCAAACGCACTGTGGAGTGCTGAAAACACCAGATAACGTGTTTTTCGCATTAAATAGGTCGAAACGAGCGATCTCGATGATTCTGCATACTTCTGAAAGAAGACTCACCAAGATTATCGCAGAAAATGCATATCTCAGCTGGAAACACCACGAAAATCAAGATATCGCCGGTTCTGCATATAAAACGAACTGTGGAATGTTGAAAACACCAGAAAACTTGTTTTATCGCATTAAATAGCTTGAAAAGAGCGATCCCGATGATTCTGCATACTTCTGACAGAAGTCTCACCAAGATTATAATTGAAAATGCATATCTCAGCTTGAAACCCGACGAAATCCAAGATGTCACCGGTTCTGCATATCAAACGCACTGTAGAGTGATGTAAACACCATATAACGTGTTTCTCGCATTAAATAGCTCGAAAAAAGGGATCTCGATGATTCTGCATACTTCTGAAAGAAGACTCACCAAGATTATCGCAGAAAATGCATATCTCAGCTTGAAACCCGACCGAAACCAAGATATCGCCGATTCTGCATATAAAACGCACTGTGGAATGTTGAAAACACCAGAAAACTTGTTTTATCGCATTAAATAGCTTGAAAAGAGCGATCCCGATGATTCTGCATACTTCTGACAGAAGTCTCACCAAGATTATCGTCGAAAATGCATATCTCAGCTTGATACCCGACGAAAGCCAAGATGTCGCCGGTTCTGCATATCAAACGCACTGTGGAGTTGTGAAAACACCTGATAACGTGTTTCTCGCATTATGTAGCTCGAAAAGAGCGTTCTCGACGATTCTGCATACTTCTGACAGACGTCTCACCAAGATTATCGTGGAAAATGCATATCTCAGCTTGAAACACGACCGAAACAAAGATATCTCCGGTTCTGCATGTCAAACGTACTGTTGAGTGGTGAAAACACCAGAAAACTTGTTTTTTCACATTAAATAGCTCGAAAAGAGCGATCTCGAAGATTCTGCATACTTCTGACAGAAGTCGCACAAAGATTAACGTAGAAAATGCATACCTCAGCTTGAAACCCGACGAAATCCAAGATGTCGCCGGTTCTTCATATCAAACGCACTGTGGAGTGGTGAAAACAACCAGATAACGTGTTTCTCGCATTAAATAGCTCGAAAAAAGGGATCTAGATGATTCTGCATACTTCTGACTGAAGTCTCACCAAGATTATCGTAAAAAATCCATATCTCAGCTTGAAACCTCACGAAAATCAAGATGTCGCCGGTTCTGCATGTCAAACGTACTGTGGTGTGGTGAATACACCAGAAAACGTGTTTCTCGCATTAAATAGCTCGAAAAGAGCGATCTAGATGGTTCTACATACTTCTGACAGAAGACTCACCAAGATTATCGCAGAAAATGCATATCTAAACTTGAAACCCCTCGAAAACCAAGATATCACCTGTTCTGCATATCCAACGAACTGTGGTGTGGTGAAAACCCCAGAAAACGTGTTTCTCGCATTAAATAGCTCGAAAAGAGCGATCTCGATGATTCTGCATACTTCGGACAGAAGTCTCTCCAAGATTATCGCAGAAAATGCATATCTCAGCTTGAAACCCCTCGAAAACCAAGGTATCACCTGTTCTGCATATCCAACGAACTGTGGTGTGGTGAAAACCCCAGAAAACGTCTTTCTCGCATTAAATAGCTCCAAAAGAGCGATCTCGATGATTCTGCATACTTCGGACAGAAGTCTCTCCAAGATTATCGCAGAAACTGCATATCTCAGCTTGAAACCCCTCGAAAACCAAGATATCACCTGTTCTGCATATCCGAAGAACTGTGTGTCGTGAAAACCCCAGAAAACGTGTTTCTCGCATTAAATAGCTCGAAAAGAGCGATCTCGATGATTAAGCATACTTCGGACAGAAGTCTCACCAAGATTATCGTAAAAAATGCATATCTCAGCTTGAAACCCAACAAAAACCAAGATATCGCCGGTTCTGATTATCAAACGCACTGTGCAGTGGTGATAACACCAGATAACGTGTTTCTCGCATTAAACAGCTCGAAAAGAGCGCTCTCGATGTTTCTGCATACTTCGGACTGATGACTCACCAAGCTTATCGTAGAAAATGCATATTACAGCATGAAACCCGACGAAAACCAAAATATCTCCGGTTCTGCATATCCAACGCACTGTGGAGTGGTGAAAACACCAGATAACGTGTTTCTCGCATTAAATAGCTCGAAACGGGCGATCTCGATGATTAAGCATACTTCGGAGAGAAGTCTCACCAAGATTATCATAAAAAATGCATATCTCAGCTTGATACCCCACGAAAACCAAGATACCGCCAGTTCTGCATATCAACCGCACTGTGGAGTGCTGAAAACACCAGATAACGTGTTTCTCGCATTAAATTGGTCGAAACGAGCGATCTCGATGATTAAGCATACTTCGGACAGAAGTCTCATCAAGATTATCGTAAAAAATGCATATCTCAGCTTGAAACCCGACGAAAACCAAACATCGCCGGTTCTGCATATCAAACCAACTGTGGAGTGGTGAAAACACCAGACAACGTGTTTCTCGCATTAAATAGCCCGAATGGATCCATCTCGATGATTCTGCATACTTCGGACAGAAGTCTCACCAAGATTATCGCAGGGAAATGCATATCTCAGCTTGAAACCCCACGAAAACCAAGATATCGCTGGTTCTGCATATCAAACGCACTGTGGAGTGGTGAAAACACCAGATAACGTGTTTCTCGCATTAAATAGGTCGAAACGAGCGATCTCGATGATTAAGCATACTTCGGACAGAAGTCTCACCAAGATTATCGTAAAAAATGCATAATTCAGCTTGAAACCCCACGAAAACCCAGATATCGCCGGTTCTGCATATCAAACCAACTGTGGAGTGGTGAAAACACCAGACAACGTCTTTCTCGAATTATATAGATCGAAATGTGCGATCTCGATGGTTCTGCATACTTCTAACAGAAGTCTCACCATGATTATCGCAGAAAATGCATATCTATGCTAGAAACCCCACGAAAACCAAGCTATCTCCTGTTCTGCATATCCAACGAACTGTGGAGTGGTGAAAACCCCAGAAAACGTGTTTCTCGCTTTAAATAGCTCGAAAAGTACGATATCGATGATTAAGCATACTTCGGACAGAAGTCTCACCAAGATTATCGTAAAAAATGCATATCTCTGCTTGAAACCCCACAAAAACCAAGATATAGCCGGTTCTGCATATCAAACGCACTGTGGAGTGGTGAAAACACCAGATAATGTGTTTCTCGCATTAAATAGCTCGAAAAGTGCGATCGCGATGATTCTGCATACTTCGGACAGAAGTCTCACCAAGATTATCGCAGAAAATGCATATCTGAGCTTGAAACCCCACGAAAACCAAGATATCGCTGGTTCTGCATATCAAACGCACTGTGGAGTGGTGAAAACACCAGATAACTTGTTTCTCGCATTAAATAGCTCGAAAAGTGCGATCTAGATGATTCAGCATACTTCGGACAGAAGTCTCACCAAGATTATCGCAGCAAATGCATATCTCAGTATAAACCCCGACGAAATCCAAGATGTCGCCGGTTCTGTATATCAAACGCACTGTGGAGTGGTGAAAACACCAGACAACGTGTTTCTCGCATTAAATAGATCGAAAAGTGCGATCTCGATGTTTCTGCATACTTCGGACAGATGTTTCACCAAGATTATCGCAGCAAATGCATATTTCAGCTGGAAACCCCACGAAAACCAAGATATCTCCTGTTCTGCATATCCAACGAACTGTGGATTGGTGAAAACACCAGATAACGTGTTTCTCGCATTAAATAGCTCGAAAAGAGCGATCTAGATGATTCAGCATACTTCGGACAGAAGTCTCACCAAGATTATCGCAGCAAATGCATATCTCAGCTTGAACCCCGACGAAATCCATGATGTCGCCGGTTCTGCATATCAAACGCACTGTGGAGTGGTGAAAACACCAGATAACGTGTTACTCGCATTAACTAGCTCGAAAAGATCGTTCTGGATGATTCTGCATACTTCTCATAGATGAAACACCAAGATTATCGCAGCAAATGCATATTTCAGCTGGAAACCCCACGAAAACCAAGATATCTCCTGTTCTGCATATCCAACGAACTGTGGATTGGTGAATACCCCAGAAAACGTGTTTCTCGCATTAAATAGCTTGAAAAGTACGATCTCGATGACTGTGCATACTTCGGACAGAAGTCTCATCAATATTATCGCAGAAAATGCATATCTCAGCTGGAAACCCCACGAAAACCAAGATATCGCCGGTTCTGCATATCAAACGCCCTGTGGAGTGATGAAAACAACCAGATAACGTGTATCTCGCATTAAATAGCTCGAAAAGAGCGATCTAGATGATTCTGCATACTTGTGACAGAAGACTCACCAAGATTATCGCAGAAAATGCATATCTCAGCTGGAAACACCACGAAAATCAAGATATCGCCGGGTCTGCATATCAAACGCACTGTGGAATGTTGAAAACACCAGAAAACTTGTTTTTTTCGCATTAAATAGCTCGATACGAGCGATCTAGATGATTCTGCATGCTTCTTACTGAAGTCTCACCAATATTATCGCAAAAAATGCATATCTCAGCTTGAAACCCCACGAAAATCAAGATGTCGCCGGTCCTGCATATCAAACGCACTGTGGAGTGGTGAAAACAACCAGATAACGTGTTTCTCGTATTAAATAGCTCGAAACGAGCGATCTAGATGATTCTGCATACTTCTGACAAAAGTCGCACCAAGGTTAACGCAGAAAATGCATACCTCAGGATGAAAACCGACGAAAACCAAGATTTCGCCATTTCTGCATATCAAACGCACTGTGAAGTTGTCAAAACACCAGATAACGCGTTTCTCACATTAAATAGCTCGAAAAGAGCGATATCGATGATTCTGCATACTTCGGACAGAAGTCTCACCAATATTATCGCAGAAAATGCATATGTCAGCTTAAAACCTCACGAAAATCAAGATGTCGCCAGTTCTGTATATAAAACGCACTGTGGAGTGGTGAAAACAACTAGATAACGTGTATCACGCAATTAATAGCTCGAAAAGAGCGATCTAGATGATTCTGCATACTTCTGACAGAGGACTCACCAAGATTATCGCAGAAAATGCATATTTCAGCTGGAAACCCCACGAAAACCAAGTTATCGGCGGCTCTACATATCAAACGCACTGTGGAGTTGTCAAAACACCAGATAACGTGTTTCTCGCATTAAATAGCTCGAATAGAGCGATCTCGATGATTCTGCATACTTCTGACAGAGGACTCACCAAGATTATCGCAGAAAATGCATATTTCAGCTGGAAACCCCACGAAAACCAAGTTATCGGCGGCTCTACATATCAAACGCACTGTGGAGTGGTCAAAACACCAGAAAACTTGTTTTTTTCGCATTAAATAGCTCGATACGAGCGATCTAGATGATTCTGCATACTTCTTACTGAAGTCTCACCAATATTATCGCAAAAAATGCATATCTCAGCTTGAAACCCCACGCAAATCAAGATGTCGCCGGTCCTGCATATCAAACGCACTGTGGAGAGGTGAAAACAACCAGATAACGTGTTTCTCGTATTAAATAGCTCGAAACAAGCGATCTAGATGATTCTGCATACTTCTGACAAAAGTCGCACCAAGGTTAACGCAGAAAATGCATACCTCAGGATGAAAACCGACGAAAACCAAGATTTCGCCATTTCTGCATATCAAACGCACTGTGAAGTTGTCAAAACACCAGAAAACTTGTTTTTTCGCATTAAATAGCTCGAAACGAGCGATCTAGATGATTCTGCATACTTCTGACTGAAGTCTCACCAAGATTATCGTTGAAAATGCATATCTCAGCTTGAAAACCGACGAAAACCAAGATATCGCCGGTTTTGCATATCAAACGCACTGTGGAGTGGTCAATACACCAGATAACGTGTTTCTCGCATTAAATAGCTCGAATAGAGCGATCTCGATGATTCTGCATACTTCTGACAGAGGACTCACCAAGATTATCGCAGAAAATGCATATTTCAGCTGGAAACCCCACGAAAACCAAGTTATCGGCGGCTCTACATATCAAACGCACTGTGGAGTGGTCAAAACACCAGAAAACTTGTTTTTTCGCATTAAATAACTCGAAACGAACGATCTACATGATTCTGCATACTTCTGTCAGAAGACTCACCAAGATTATCGCAGAAAATGCACATTTAAGCTGGAAACCCCACGCAAACCAAGATGTCGCCGGTTCTGCATATCAGGCGCAATGTGGATGGTGAAAACACCAGATAACGTGTTTCTCGCTTTAAAGAGGTCGAATAGAGCGATCTCGATGATTCTGCATACTTCTGACAGAAGACTCAAAAAGTTTATCGCAGAAAATGCATATTTCAGCTGGAAACCCCACGAAAATCAAGATGTCGCCGGTTCTGCATATCAAACGCACTGTGGGGTGGTGAAAACACCAGAAAACGTGTTTCTCGCATTAACTAGCTCGAAAAGAGCGATCTCGATGTTTCTGCATACTTCTCATAGATGAAACACCAAGATTATCGCAGAAAATGCATATTTCAGCTGGAAACCCCACGAAAACCAAGATATCGCCGGTTCTGCATATCAAACGCACTGTGGAGTGGTCAAAACACCAGATAACGTGTTTCTCGCATTAAATAGCTCGAAAAGAGCGATCTCGATGATTCTGCATACTTCGGACAGACGTCTCACCAAGATTATCGCAGAAAATGCATATTTCAGCTGGAAACCCCACGAAAACCAAGATGTCGCCGGTTCTGCATATCAAACGCACTGTGGAGTGGTCAAAACACCAGATAACGTGTTTCTCGCATTAAATAGCTCGAAAAGAGCGATCTCGATGATTCTGCATACTGCTGGCAGAAGACTCACCAAGATTATCGCAGAAAATGCATATATCAGCTGGAAACCCCACGAAAACCAAGATGTCGCCGGTTCTGCATATCAAACGCACTGTGGAGTGTTCAATACACCAGATAACGTGGTTCTCGCATTAAATAGCTCGAAAAGAGTGATCTAGATGATTCTGCATACTGCTGACAGAAGACTCACCAAGATTATCGCAGAAAATGCATATCTCAGCTGGAAACCCGACGAAAACCAAGATATCGCCGGTCCTGCATATCAAACGCACTGTGGAGAGGTGAAAACAACCAGATAACGTGTTTCTCGTATTAAATAGCTCGAAACAAGCGATCTAGATGATTCTGCATACTGCTGACAGAAGACTCACCAAGATTATCGCAGAAAATGCATATCTCAGCTGGAAACCCGACGAAAACCAAGATATCGCCGGTTTTGCATATCAAACGCAATGTGGAGTGGTCAATACACCAGATAACGTGTTTCTCGCATTAAATAGATCGAAAAGAGCGATATCGATGATTCTGCATACTTCGGACAGAAGTCTCACCAATATTATCGCAGAAAATGCATATGTAAGCTTGAAACCTCACGAAAATCAAGATGTCGCCAGTTCTGTATATAAAACGCACTGTGGAGTGGTGAAAACACCAGATAACTTGTTTCTCGCATTAAATAGCTCGAGAAGAGCGATCTCGATGATTCTGCATACTTCGGACAGGAGTCTCACCAAGATTATCGCAGAAAATGCATATCTCATCTTGAAACCCCACGAAAACCAAGATATCGCTGGTTCTGCATATCAAACGCACTGTGGAGTGGTGAAAACACCAGATAACGTGTTTCTCGCATTAAATAGCTCGAAAAGAGCGATCTAGATGATTCAGCATACTTCGGACAGAAGTCTCACCAAGATTATCGCAGCAAATGCATATCTCAGCTTGAACCCCGACGAAATCCATGATGTCGCCGGTTCTGCATATCAAACGCACTGTGGAGTGGTGAAAACACCAGATGACGTGTTACTCGCATTAACTAGCTCGAAAAGATCGTTCTGGATGATTCTGCATACTTCTCATAGATGAAACACCAAGATTATCGCAGCAAATGCATATTTCAGCTGGAAACGCCACGAAAACCAAGATATCTCCTGTTCTGCATATCCAACGAACTGTGGATTGGTGAATACCCCAGAAAACGTGTTTCTCGCATTAAATAGCTTGAAAAGTACGATCTCGATGACTGTGCATACTTCGGACAGAAGTCTCACCAATATTATCGCAGAAAATGCATATCTCAGCTGGAAATCCCACGAAAACCAAGATATCGCCGGTTCTGCATATCAAACGCCCTGTGGAGTGATGAAAACAACCAGATAACGTGTATCTCGCATTAAATAGCTCGAAAAGAGCGATCTAGATGATTCTGCATACTTGTGACAGAAGACTCACCAAGATTATCGCAGAAAATGCATATCTCAGCTGGAAACACCACGAAAATCAAGATATCGCCGGGTCTGCATATCAAACGCACTGTGGAATGTTGAAAACACCAGAAAACTTGTTTTTTTCGCATTAAATAGCTCGATACGAGCGATCTAGATGATTCTGCATACTTCTTACTGAAGTCTCACCAATATTATCGCAGAAAATGCATATCTCAGCTTGAAACCCCACGAAAATCAAGATGTCGCCGGTCCTGCATATCAAACGCACTGTGGAGTGGTGAAAACAACCAGATAACGTGTTTCTCGTATTAAATAGCTCGAAACGAGCGATCTAGATGATTCTGCATACTTCTGACAAAAGTCGCACCAAGGTTAACGCAGAAAATGCATACCTCAGGATGAAAACCGACGAAAACCAAGATTTCGCCATTTCTGCATATCAAACGCACTGTGAAGTTGTCAAAACACCAGATAACGCGTTTCTCACATTAAATAGCTCGAAAAGAGCGATATCGATGATTCTGCATACTTCGGACAGAAGTCTCACCAATATTATCGCAGAAAATGCATATGTCAGCTTGAAACCTCACGAAAATCAAGATGTCGCCAGTTCTGTATATAAAACGCACTGTGGAGTGGTGAAAACAACTAGATAACGTGTATCACGCAATTAATAGCTCGAAAAGAGCGATCTAGATGATTCTGCATACTGCTGACAGAAGACTCACCAAGATTATCGCAGAAAATGCATATCTCACCTGGAAACACCACGAAAATCAAGATATCGCCGGTTCCGCATATCAAACGCACTGTGGAATGTTGAAAACACCAGAAAACTTGTTTTTTCGCATTAAATAGCTCGAAACGAGCGATCTAGATGATTCTGCATACTTCTGACTGAAGTCTCACCAAGATTATCGTTGAAAATGCATATCTCAGCTTGAAAACCGACGAAAACCAAGATATCGCCGGTTTTGCATATCAAACGCACTGTGGAGTGGTCAATACACCAGATAACGTGTTTCTCGCATTAAATAGCTCGAATAGAGCGATCTCGATGATTCTGCATACTTCTGACAGAGGACTCACCAAGATTATCGCAGAAAATGAATATTTCAGCTGGAAACCCCACGAAAACCAAGTTATCGGCGGCTCTACATATCAAACGCACTGTGGAGTGGTCAAAACACCAGAAAACTTGTTTTTTCGCATTAAATAACTCGAAACGAACGATCTACATGATTCTGCATACTTCTGTCAGAAGACTCACCAAGATTATCGCAGAAAATGCACATTTAAGCTGGAAACCCCACGAAAACCAAGATGTCGCCGGTTCTGCATATCAGGCGCAATGTGGATGGTGAAAACACCAGATAACGTGTTTCTCGCTTTAAAGAGGTCGAATAGAGCGATCTCGATGATTCTGCATACTTCTGACAGAAGACTCAAAAAGTTTATCGCAGAAAATGCATATTTCAGCTGGAAACCCCACGAAAACCAAGATATCCCCGATGCTGCATATCAAACGCCCTGTGGAGTGGTCAAAACACCAGATATCGTGTTTCTCGCATTAAATAGATCGAAAAGAGCGATATCGATGATTCTGCATACTTCGGACAGAAGTCTCACCAATATTATCGCAGAAAATGCATATGTCAGCTTGAAACCTCACGAAAATCAAGATGTCGCCAGTTCTGTATATAAAACGCACTGTGGAGTGGTGAAAACAACTAGATAACGTGTATCTCGCATTTAATAGCTCGAAAAGAGCGATCTAGATGATTCTGCATACTGCTGACAGAAGACTCACCAAGATTATCGCAGAAAATGCATATCTCACCTGGAAACACCACGAAAATCAAGATATCGCCTGTTCCGCATATCAAACGCACTGTGGAATGTTGAAAACACCAGAAAACTTGTTTTTTCGCATTAAATAGCTCGAAACGAGCGATCTAGATGATTCTGCATACTTCGGACAGAAGTCTCACCAAGATTATCGCAGAAAATGCATATCTCAGCTTGAACCCCGACGAAATCCATGATGTCGCCGGTTCTGCATATCAAACGCACTGTGGAGTGTTCAATACACCAGATAACGTGGTTCTCGCATTAAATAGCTCGAAACGAACGATCTACATGATTCTGCATACTTCTGACAGAAGACTCACCAAGATTATCGCAGAAAATGCATATTTCAGCTGGAAACCCCACGAAAACCAAGATGTCGCCGGTTCTGCATATCAGGCGCAATGTGGAGTGGTGAAAATACCAGATAACGTGTTTCTCGCATTAAATAGCTCGAATAGAGCGATCTCGGTGATTCTGCATACTTCTGACAGAAGACTCACCAGGTTTATCGCAGAAAATGCATATCTCAGCTGGAAACCCCACGAAAACCAAGTTATCGGCGGCTCTACATATCAAATCACTGTGGAGTGGTCAATACACCAGATAACGTGTTTGTCGCATTAAATAGCTCGAAAAGAGCGATCTAGATGATTCTGCATACTGCTGACAGAAGACTCACCAAGATTATCGCAGAAAATGCGTATCTCAACTTGAAACCCGACGAAATCCAAGATGTCGCCGGTTCTGCATATCAAACGCACTGTGGGGTGGTGAAAACACCAGAAAACGTGTTTCTCGCATTAACTAGCTCGAAAAGAGCGATCTCGATGTTTCTGCATACTTCTCATAGATGAAACACCAAGATTATCGCAGAAAATGCATATTTCAGCTGGAAACCCCACGAAAACCAAGATATCGCCGGTTTTGCATATCAAACGCACTGTGGAGTTGTCAATACACCAGATAACGTGTTTCTCGCATTAAATATCTCGAAACGAGCGATCTAGAAGATTCTGCATACTTCTGACTGAAGTCTTACCAATATTATCGCAGAAAATGCATATTTCAGCTGGAAACCCCACGAAAACCAAGTTATCGGCGGCTCTACATATCAAACGCACTGTGGAGTGGTCAAAACACCAGAAAACTTGTTTTTTCGCATTAAATAGATCGAAACGAGCGATCTAGATGATTCTGCAAACTTCTGACAGAAGTCTCACCAAGATTATCGCAGAAAATGCATATCTCAGCTTGAAACCCGACGAAAACCAAGATATCGCCGGTTTTGCATATCAAACGCACTGTGGAGTGGTCAATACACCAGATAACGTGTTTGTCGCATTAAATAGCTCGAAAAGAGCGATCTAGATGATTCTGCATACTGCTGACAGAAGACTCACCAAGATTATCGCAGAAAATGCGTATCTCAACTTGAAACCCGACGAAATCCAAGATGTCGCCGGTTCTGCATATCAAACGCACTGTGGGGTGGTGAAAACACCAGAAAACGTGTTTCTCGCATTAACTAGCTCGAAAAGAGCGATCTCGATGTTTCTGCATACTTCTCATAGATGAAACACCAAGATTATCGCAGAAAATGCATATTTCAGCTGGAATCCCCACGAAAACCAAGATGTCGCCGGTTCTGCATATCAAACGCACTGTGGAGTGGTCAAAACACCAGATAACGTGTTTCTCGCATTAAATAGCTCGAAACGAGCGATCGAGATGATTCTGCATACTTCTGAGTGAAATCTCACCAAGATTATCGTTGAAAATGCATATCTCAGCTTGAAACCCGACGAAAACCAAGATATCGCCGGTTTTGCATATCAAACGCACTGTGGAGTTGTCAATACACCAGATAACGTGTTTCTCGCATTAAATATCTCGAAACGAGCGATCTAGAAGATTCTGCATACTTCTGACTGAAGTCTTACCAATATTATCGCAGAAAATGCATATTTCAGCTGGAAACCCCACGAAAACCAAGTTATCGGCGGCTCTACATATCAAACGCACTGTGGAGTGGTCAAAACACCAGAAAACTTGTTTTTTCGCATTAAATAGATCGAAACGAGCGATCTAGATGATTCTGCAAACTTCTGACAGAAGTCTCACCAAGATTATCGCAGAAAATGCATATCTCAGCTTGAAACCCGACGAAAACCAAGATATCGCCGGTTTTGCATATCAAACGCACTGTGGAGTGGTCAATACACCAGATAACGTGTTTCTCGCATTAAATAGCTCGAAAAGAGCGATCTCGATGATTCTGCATACTTCTGACTGAAGTCTTACCAATATTATCGCAGAAAATGCATATTTCAGATGGAAACCCCACGAAAACCAAGTTATCGGCGGCTCTACATATCAAACGCACTGTGGAGTGGTCAAAACACCAGAAAACTTGTTTTTTCGCATTAAATAGATCGAAACGAGCGATCTAGATGATTCTGCAAACTTCTGACAGAAGTCTCACCAAGATTATCGCAGAAAATGCATATCTCAGCTTGAAACCCGACGAAAACCAAGATATCGCCGGTTTTGCATATCAAACGCACTGTGGAGTGGTCAATACACCAGATAACGTGTTTCTCGCATTAAATAGCTCGAAACGAGCGATCTAGAAGATTCTGTATACTTCTTACTGAAGTCTCACCAATATTATCGCAGAAAATGCATATCTCAGCTTGAAACCTCACGAAAATCAAGATGGCGCCGGTTCTGCATATCAAACGCACTGTGGGGTGGTGAAAACACCAGAAAACGTGTTTCTCGCATTAACTAGCTCGAAAAGAGCGATCTCGATGTTTCTGCATACTTCTCATAGATGAAACACCAAGATTATCGCAGAAAATGCATATTTCAGCTGGAAACCCCACGAAAACCAAGATATCGCCGGTTCTGCATATCAAACGCACTGTGGCGTGGTCAAAACACCAGATAACGTGTTTCTCGCATTAAATAGCTCGAAAAGAGCGATCTCGATGATTCTGCATACTTCGGACAGACGTCTCACCAAGATTATCGCAGAAAATGCATATTTCAGCTGGAAACCCCACGAAAACCAAGATGTCGCCGGTTCTGCATATCAAACGCACTGTGGAGTGGTCAAAACACCAGATAACGTGTTTCTCGCATTAAATAGCTCGAAAAGAGCGATCTCGATGATTCTGCATACTGCTGGCAGAAGACTCACCAAGATTATCGCAGAAAATGCATATATCAGCTGGAAACACGACGAAAATCAAGATATCGCCGGTTCTGCATATCAAACACACTGTGGAGTGGTCAAAACACCAGATAACGTGTTTGTCGCATTAAATAGCTCGAAAAGAGCGATCTCGATGATTCTACATACTTCGGACAGACGTCTCACCAAGATTATCGCAGAAAATGCATATTTCAGCTGGAAACCCCACGAAAACCAAGATGTCGCCGGTTCTGCATATCAAACGCACTGTGGAGTGTTCAATACACCAGATAACGTGGTTCTCGCATTAAATAGCTCGAAAAGAGTGATCTAGATGATTCTGCATACTGCTGACAGAAGACTCACCAAGATTATCGCAGAAAATGCATATCTCAGCTGGAAACCCGACGAAAACCAAGATATCGCCGGTTTTGCATATCAAACGCACTGTGGAGTGGTCAATACACCAGATAACGTGTTTCTCGCATTAAATAGATCGAAAAGAGCGATATCGATGATTCTGCATACTTCGGACAGAAGTCTCACCAATATTATCGCAGAAAATGCATATGTCAGCTTGAAACCTCACGAAAATCAAGATGTCGCCAGTTCTGTATATAAAACGCACTGTGGAGTGGTGAAAACACCAGATAACTTGTTTCTCGCATTAAATAGCTCGAGAAGAGCGATCTCGATGATTCTGCATACTTCGGACAGGAGTCTCACCAAGATTATCGCAGAAAATGCATATCTCATCTTGAAACCCCACGAAAACCAAGATATCGCTGGTTCTGCATATCAAACGCACTGTGGAGTGGTGAAAACACCAGATAACGTGTTTCTCGCATTAAATAGCTCGAAAAGAGCGATCTAGATGATTCAGCATACTTCGGACAGAAGTCTCACCAAGATTATCGCAGCAAATGCATATCTCAGCTTGAACCCCGACGAAATCCATGATGTCGCCGGTTCTGCATATCAAACGCACTGTGGAGTGGTGAAAACACCAGATAACGTGTTACTCGCATTAACTAGCTCGAAGAGATCGTTCTGGATGATTCTGCATACTTCTCATAGATGAAACACCAAGATTATCGCAGCAAATGCATATTTCAGCTGGAAACCCCACGAAAACCAAGATATCTCCTGTTCTGCATATCCAACGAACTGTGGATTGGTGAATACCCCAGAAAACGTGTTTCTCGCATTAAATAGCTTGAAAAGTACGATCTCGATGACTGTGCATACTTCGGACAGAAGTCTCACCAATATTATCGCAGAAAATGCATATCTCAGCTGGAAACCCCACGAAAACCAAGATATCGCCGGTTCTGCATATCAAACGCCCTGTGGAGTGATGAAAACAACCAGATAACGTGTATCTCGCATTAAATAGCTCGAAAAGAGCGATCTAGATGATTCTGCATACTTGTGACAGAAGACTCACCAAGATTATCGCAGAAAATGCATATCTCAGCTGGAAACACCACGAAAATCAAGATATCGCCGGGTCTGCATATCAAACGCACTGTGGAATGTTGAAAACACCAGAAAACTTGTTTTTTTCGCATTAAATAGCTCGATACGAGCGATCTAGATGATTCTGCATACTTCTTACTGAAGTCTCACCAATATTATCGCAGAAAATGCATATCTCAGCTTGAAACCCCACGAAAATCAAGATGTCGCCGGTCCTGCATATCAAACGCACTGTGGAGTGGTGAAAACAACCAGATAACGTGTTTCTCGTATTAAATAGCTCGAAACGAGCGATCTAGATGATTCTGCATACTTCTGACAAAAGTCGCACCAAGGTTAACGCAGAAAATGCATACCTCAGGATGAAAACCGACGAAAACCAAGATTTCGCCATTTCTGCATATCAAACGCACTGTGAAGTTGTCAAAACACCAGATAACGCGTTTCTCACATTAAATAGCTCGAAAAGAGCGATATCGATGATTCTGCATACTTCGGACAGAAGTCTCACCAATATTATCGCAGAAAATGCATATGTCAGCTTGAAACCTCACGAAAATCAAGATGTCGCCAGTTCTGTATATAAAACGCACTGTGGAGTGGTGAAAACAACTAGATAACGTGTATCACGCAATTAATAGCTCGAAAAGAGCGATCTAGATGATTCTGCATACTGCTGACAGAAGACTCACCAAGATTATCGCAGAAAATGCATATCTCACCTGGAAACACCACGAAAATCAAGATATCGCCGGTTCCGCATATCAAACGCACTGTGGAATGTTGAAAACACCAGAAAACTTGTTTTTTCGCATTAAATAGCTCGAAACGAGCAATCTAGATGATTCTGCATACTTCTGACTGAAGTCTCACCAAGATTATCGTTGAAAATGCATATCTCAGCTTGAAAACCGACGAAAACCAAGATATCGCCGGTTTTGCATATCAAACGCACTGTGGAGTGGTCAATACACCAGATAACGTGTTTCTCGCATTAAATAGCTCGAATAGAGCGATCTCGATGATTCTGCATACTTCTGACAGAGGACTCACCAAGATTATCGCAGAAAATGCATATTTCAGCTGGAAACCCCACGAAAACCAAGTTATCGGCGGCTCTACATATCAAACGCACTGTGGAGTGGTCAAAACACCAGAAAACTTGTTTTTTCGCATTAAATAACTCGAAACGAACGATCTACATGATTCAGCATACTTCTGTCAGAAGACTCACCAAGGTTATCGCAGAAAATGCACATTTAAGCTGGAAACCCCACGAAAACCAAGATGTCGCCGGTTCTGCATATCAGGCGCAATGTGGATGGTGAAAACACCAGATAACGTGTTTCTCGCTTTAAAGAGGTCGAATAGAGCGATCTCGATGATTCTGCATACTTCTGACAGAAGACTCAAAAAGTTTATCGCAGAAAATGCATATTTCAGCTGGAAACCCCACGAAAACCAAGATATCCCCGATGCTGCATATCAAACGCCCTGTGGAGTGGTCAAAACACCAGATATCGTGTTTCTCGCATTAAATAGATCGAAAAGAGCGATATCGATGATTCTGCATACTTCGGACAGAAGTCTCACCAATATTATCGCAGAAAATGCATATGTCAGCTTGAAACCTCACGAAAATCAAGATGTCGCCAGTTCTGTATATAAAACGCACTGTGGAGTGGTGAAAACAACTAGATAACGTGTATCTCGCATTTGATAGCTCGAAAAGAGCGATCTAGATGATTCTGCATACTGCTGACAGAAGACTCACCAAGATTATCGCAGAAAATGCATATCTCACCTGGAAACACCACGAAAATCAAGATATCGCCGGTTCCGCATATCAAACGCACTGTGGAATGTTGAAAACACCAGAAAACTTGTTTTTTCGCATTAAATAGCTCGAAACGAGCGATCTAGATGATTCTGCATACTTCGGACAGAAGTCTCACCAAGATTATCGCAGAAAATGCATATCTCAGCTTGAACCCCGACGAAATTCATGATGTCGCCGGTTCTGCATATCAAACGCACTGTGGAGTGTTCAATACACCAGATAACGTGGTTCTCGCATTAAATAGCTCGAAACGAGCGATCTAGAAGATTCTGCATACTTCTGACTGAAGTCTCACCAATATTATCGCAGAAAATGCATATCTCAGCTTGATACCTCACGAAAATCAAGATGGCACCGGTTCTGCATATCAAACGCACTGTGGAGTGGTCAAAACACCAGATAACGTGTTTCTCGCATTAAATAGCTCGAATAGAGCGATCTCGGTGATTCTGCATACTTCTGACAGAAGACTCACCAGGTTTATCGCAGAAAATGCATATCTCAGCTGGAAACCCCACGAAAACCAAGTTATCGGCGGCTCTACATATCAAATCACTGTGGAGTGGTCAATACACCAGATAACGTGTTTGTCGCATTAAATAGCTCGAAAAGAGCGATCTAGATGATTCTGCATACTGCAGACAGAAGACTCACCAAGATTATCGCAGAAAATGCGTATCTCAACTTGAAACCCGACGAAATCCAAGATGTCGCCGGTTCTGCATATCAAACGCACTGTGGGGTGGTGAAAACACCAGAAAACGTGTTTCTCGCATTAACTAGCTCGAAAAGAGCGATCTCGATGTTTCTGCATACTTCTCATAGATGAAACACCAAGATTATCGCAGAAAATGCATATTTCAGCTGGAAACCCCACGAAAACCAAGATATCGCCGGTTCTGCATATCGAACGCACTGTGGAGTGGTCAAAACACCAGATAACGTGTTTCTCGCATTAAATAGCTCGAAAAGAGCGATCTCGATGATTCTGCATACTTCGGACAGACGTCTCACCAAGATTATCGCAGAAAATGCATATTTCAGCTGGAAACCCCACGAAAACCAAGTTATCGGCGGCTCTACATATCAAATCACTGTGGAGTGGTCAATACACCAGATAACGTGTTTGTCGCATTAAATAGCTCGAAAAGAGTGATCTAGATGATTCTGCATACTGCTGGCAGAATACTCACTAAGATTATAGGAGAAAATGCATATCTCAGCTGGAAACACCACGAAAATCAAGATATCGCCGGTTCTGCATATCAAACGCACTGTGGAGTGGTCAAAACACCAGATAACGTGTTTCTCGCATTAAATAGCTCGAAAAGAGCGATCTCGATGATTCTGCATACTTCTGACTGAAGTCTTACCAATATTATCGCAGAAAATGCATATTTCAGATGGAAACCCCACGAAAACCAAGTTATCGGCGGCTCTACATATCAAACGCACTGTGGAGTGGTCAATACACCAGATAACGTGTTTCTCGCATTAAATAGCTCGAAACGAGCGATCTAGAAGATTCTGTATACTTCTTACTGAAGTCTCACCAATATTATCGCAGAAAATGCATATCTCAGCTTGAAACCTCACGAAAATCAAGATGGCGCCGGTTCTGCATATCAAACGCACTGTGGAGTGGTCAATACACCAGATAACGTGTTTCTCGCATTAAATAGCTCGAAAAGAGCGATCTCGATGTTTCCGCATACTTCTGACTGAAGTCTTACCAATATTATCGCAGAAAATGCATATTTCAGCTGGAAACCCCACGAAAACCAAGTTATCGGCGGCTCTACATATCAAACGCACTGTGGAGTGGTCAAAACACCAGAAAACTTGTTTTTTCGCATTAAATAGCTCGAAACCAGCGATCTAGATGATTCTGCAAACTTCTGACAGAAGTCTCACCAAGATTATCGCAGAAAATGCATATCTCAGCTGGAAAACCCCACGAAAACCAAGATATCGCCGGTTCTGAATATCAGACGCACTGTGGAGTGGTGAAAACACCAGAAAACGTGTTTCTCGCATTAACTAGCTCGAAAAGAGCGTTCACGATGATTCTGCATACTTCTCATAGATGAAACACCAAGATTATCGCAGAAAATGCATATCTCAGCTTGATACCCGACGAAAGTCAAGATGTCGCCGGTTCTGCATATCAAACGCACTGGGGAGTGGTCAATACACCAGATAACGTGGTTCTCGCATTAAGTAGCTCGAAAAGAGTGATCTAGATGATTCTGCATACTGCTGACAGAAGACCCACCAAGATTATCGCAGAAAATGCATATCTCAGCTGGAAACACCACGAAAACCACGATATCGTCGGTTCTGCATATCAGACGCACTGTGGAATGTTGAAAACACCAGAAAACGTGTTTCTCGCATTAACTAACTCGAAAAGAGCGTTCTCGATCATCCTGCATACTTCTCATAGATGAAACACCAAGATCATCGCAGAAAATGCATATTTCAGCTGGAAACCCCGCGAAGACCAAGTTATCGGCGGCTCTACATATCATACGCACTGTGGAGAGGTCAAAACACCAGAAAACTTGTTTTTTCGCATTAAATAGCTCGAAAAGAGCGATCTCCAAGATTCTGCATACTTCTGACAGAAGTCTCACCAAGATTATCGTAGAAAATGCATATCTCAGCTTGAAACCCGACGAAATCCAAGATGTCGCCGGTTCTGCACATCAAACGCACTGTGGAATGTTGAAAACACTAGAAAACTTGTTTTTTCGCATTAAATAGCTTGAAAAGAGCGATCAGGATGATTCTGCATACCTCTGACTGAAGTCTCACCAAGATTATCGCAGAAAATCCATATCTCAGCTTGAAACATCACGAAAATTAAGATGTCGCCGGTTCTGCATATCAAACGCACTGTGGAGTCGTGAAAACAACCAGACAACGTGTTTCTCGCATTAAATATCTCGAAAAGAGCGATCCCGATAATTCTGCATACTTCTGTCAGAAATCTCACCAATATTATCGTTGAAAATGCATATCTCAGCTTGATACCCGACGAAAGCCAAGATGTCGCCGGTTCTGCATATCAAACGCACTGTGGAGTGGTGAAAACACCAGATTACGTGTTTCTCGCATTATGTAGCTCGAAAAGAGCGTTCTCGAAGATTCTGCATACTTCTGACAGAAGTCTCACCAAGATTATCGACGAAAATGCATATCTCAGGTTGAAATCTCACGAAATTCAAGATGTCGCCTGTTCTGGATATCAAACGCACTGTGGTGTCGTGAAAACACCAGATAACGTGTTTCTCGCTTTAAATAGCTCGAAAAGAGCAATCTCGAAGATTCTGCATACTTCTGACGGAAGTCTCACCAAGATTATCGTAGAAAATGCATATCTCAGGTTGAAATCTCACGAAAATCAAGATGTCGCCGGTTCTGCATATCAAACGCACTGCGGAGTGGTGAAAACAACCAGATAACGTGTTTCTCGCATTAAATAGCTCGAGAAGTGCGATCCCGATGATTCTGCATACTTCTGACAGAAGTCTCACCAAGATTATCGCAGAAAATGCATATCTCAGCTTGAAACCTCACGAAAATCAAGATGTCGCCGGTTCTGCAAATCAAACGCACTGTGGAGTGGTGAAAACAACCAGATAACGTGTTTCTCGCATTAAATAGCTCGAGAAGTGCGATCCCGATGATTATGCATACTTCTGACAGAAGACTCACCAAGATTATCGACGAAAATGCATATCTCAGGTTGAAATCTCACGAAAATCTAGATGTCGCCGGTTCTGGATATCAAACGCACTGTGGTGTCGTGAAAACACTATAAAACTTGTTTATTCGCATTAAATAGCTTGAAAAGAGCGACCTAGATGATTCTGCATACTTCTGACTGAAGTCTCACCAAGATTATCGCAGAAAATCCATATCTCAGCTTGAAGCATCACGAAAATTAAGATGTCGCCGGTTCTGCATATAAAACGCACTGTGGAGTCGTGAAAACAACCAGACAACGTGTTTCTCGAATTAAATAGCTCGAAAAGAGCGATCCCGATGATTCTGCATACTTCTGACAGAAGTCTCACCAAGATTATCGCAGAAAATGCATATCTCAGCTTGAAACCTCACGAAAATCAAGATGTCGCCGGTTCTGCAAATCAAACGCACTGTGGAGTGGTGAAAACAACCAGATAACGTGTTTCTCGCATTAAATAGCTCGAGAAGTGCGATCCCGATGATTATGCATACTTCTGACAGAAGTCTCACCAAGATAATCGCAGAAAATGCATATCTCAGCTTGAAACCTCACGAAAACAAAGTTATCTCCGGTTCTGCATATCAGACGCACTGTGGAGTGGTGAAAACACCAGAAAACGTGTTTCTCGCATTAACTAGCTGGAAAAGAGCGTTCACGATGATTCTGCATACTTCTCATAGATGAAACACCAAGATTATCGCAGAAAATGCATATCTCAGCTTGATACCCGACGAAAGTCAAGATGTCGTCGGTTCTGCATATCAAACGCACTGTGGAGTGGTGAAATCACCACATAAGGTGTTTCTCGCATTAAATAGCTCGAAAAGAGCGATCTAGAAAATTCTGTATACTTCTGACTGAAATCTCACCAAGATTATCGTTGAAAATGCATATTTCAGCTGGAAACCCCACGAAAACCAAGATGTCGCCGGTTCTGCAAATCAAACGCACTGGGGAGTGGTCAATACACCAGATAACGTGGTTCTCGCATTAAGTAGCTCGAAAAGAGTGATCTAGATGATTCTGCATACTGCTGACAGAAGACCCACCAAGATTATCGCAGAAAATGCATATCTCAGCTGGAAACACCACGAAAACCACGATATCGGCGGTTCTGCATATCAGACGCACTGTGGAATGTTGAAAACACCAGAAAACGTGTTTCTCGCATTAGCTAACTCGAAAAGAGCGTTCTCGATCATTCTGCATACTTCTCATAGATGAAACACCAAGATCATCGCAGAAAATGCATATTTCAGCTGGAAACCCCGCGAAGACCAAGTTATCGGCGGCTCTACATATCATACGCACTGTGGAGTGGTCAATACAACAGAAAACTTGTTTTTTCGCATTAAATAGCTCGAAACGAGCGATCTAGATGATTCTGCATACTTCTGACTAAAGTCTCACCAAGATTATCGCAGAAAATGCATATCTCAGCTGGAAACCCCACGAAAACCAAGATATCGCCGGTTCTGCATATCAAACGCCCTGTGGAGTGATGAAAACACCAGATAACATGTTTCTCGCATTAAATAGCTCGAAAAGAGCGATCTCGAAGATTCTGCATACTTCTGACAGAAGTCTCACCAAGATTATCGTAGAAAATGCATATCTCAGTATGAACCCCGACGAAATCCAAGATGCCGCCGGTTCTGCATATCAAACGCACTGTGGAGTGGTGAATACACCAGAAAACGTGTTTCTCGCATTAAATAGCTCGAAATAAGCGATCTAGATGATTCTGCATACTTCTGACAGAAGACTCACCAAGATTATCGCAGAAAATGCATATCTCAGCTGGAAACACCACGAAAATCAAGATATCGCCGGTTCTGCATATCAAACGCACTGTGGAGTGGTGAAAACACCAGATATCGTGTTTCTCGCATTAAGTAGCTCGAAAAGAGCGATCTCGAAGATTCTGCATACTTCTGACAGAAGTCTCACCAAGATTATTGTAGAAAATGCATATCTCAGCTTGAAACCCGGCGAAATCCAAGATGTCGCCGGTTCTGCATATCAAACGCACTGTGGAATGTTGAAAACACTAGAAAACTTGTTTTTTCGCATTAAATAGCTTGAAAAGAGCGATATAGATGATTCTGCATACCTCTGACTGAAGTCTCACCAAGATTATCGCAGAAAATCCATATCTCAGCTTGAAACATCACGAAAATTAAGATGTCGCCGGTTCTGCATATCAAACGCACTGTGGAGTCGTGAAAACAACCAGACAACGTGTTTCTCGCATTAAATAGCTCGAAAAGAGCGATCCCGATGATTCTGCATACTTCTGACAGAAGTCTCACCAAGATTATCGTTGAAAATGCATATCTCAGCTTGATACCCGACGAAAGCCAAGATGTCGCTGGTTCTGCATATCAAACGCACTGTGGAGTGGTGAAAACACCAGATAACGTGTTTCTCGCATTATGTAGCTCGAAAAGAGCGTTCTCGAAGATTCTGCATACTTCTGACAGAAGTCTCACCAAGATTATCGACGAAAATGCATATCTCAGGTTGAAATCTCACGAAATTCAAGATGTCGCCTGTTCTGGATATCAAACGCACTGTGGTGTCGTGAAAACACCAGATAACGTGTTTCTCGCATTAAATAGCTCGAAAAGAGCGATCTCGAAGATTCTGCATACTTCTGACGGAAGTCTCACCAAGATTATCGTAGAAAATGCATATCTCAGGTTGAAATCTCACGAAAATCAAGATGTCGCCGGTTCGGCATATCAAACGCACTGAGGAGTGGCGAAAACAACAGATAACGTGTTTCTCGCATTAAATAGCTCGAAAAGAGGGGTCCCGATGATTCTGCATACTACTGACAGAAGACTCACCAAGATTATCGACGAAAATGCATATCTCAGGTTGAAATCTCACGAAAATCTAGATGTCGCCGGTTCTGGATATCAAACGCACTGTGGTGTCGTGAAAACACTAGAAAACTTGTTTATTCGCATTAAATAGCTTGAAAAGAGCGATCTAGATGATTCTGCATACTTCTGACTGAAGTCTCACCAAGATTATCGCAGAAAATCCATATCTCAGCTTGAAACATCACGAAAATTAAGATGTCGCCGGTTCTGCATATAAAACGCACTGTGGAGTCGTGAAAACGACCAGACAACGTGTTTCTCGCATTAAATAGCTCGAAAAGAGCGATCCCGATGATTCTGCGTACTTCTGACAGAAGTCTCACCAAGATTATCGCAGAAAATGCATATCTCAGCTTGAAACCTCACGAAAATCAAGATGTCGCCGGTTCTGCAAATCAAACGCACTGTGGAGTGGTGAAAACAACCAGATAACGTGTTTCTTGCATTAAGTAGCTCGAAAAGAGTGATCTAGATGATTCTGCATACTGCTGACAGAAGACCCACCAAGATTATCGCAGAAAATGCATATCTCAGCTGGAAACACCACGAAAACCACGATATCGTCGGTTCTGCATATCAGACGCACTGTGGAATGTTGAAAACACCAGAAAACGTGTTTCTCGCATTAGCTAACTCGAAAAGAGCGTTCTCGATCATTCTGCATACTTCTCATAGATGAAACATCTAGATCATCGCAGAAAATGCATATTTCAGCTGGAAACCCCGCGAAGACCAAGCTATCGGCGGCTCTACATATCATACGCACTGTGGAGTGGTCAAAACAACAGAAAACTTGTTTTTTCGCATTAAATAGCTCGAAACGAGCGATCTAGATGATTCTGCATACTTCTGACTAAAGTCTCACCAAGATTATCGCAGAAAATGCATATCTCAGGTTGAAATCTCACGAAAATCAAGATGTCGCCGGTTCTGCATATCAAACGCACTGAGGAGTGGCGAAAACAACAGATAACGTGTTTCTCGCATTAAATAGCTCGAAAAGAGGGGTCCCGATGATTCTGCATACTACTGACAGAAGACTCACCAAGATTATCGACGAAAATGCATATCTCAGGTTGAAATCTCACGAAAATCTAGATGTCGCCGGTTCTGGATATCAAACGCACTGTGGTGTCGTGAAAACACTAGAAAACTTGTTTATTCGCATTAAATAGCTTGAAAAGAGCGATCTAGATGATTCTGCATACTTCTGACTGAAGTCTCACCAAGATTATCGCAGAAAATCCATATCTCAGCTCGAAACATCACGAAAATTAAGATGTCGCCGGTTCTGCATATCAAACGCACTGTGGAGTCGTGAAAACAACCAGACAACGTGTTTCTCGCATTAAATAGCTCGAAAAGAGCGATCCCGATGATTCTGCATACTTCTGACAGAAGTCTCACCAAGATTATCGTTGAAAATGCATATCTCAGCTTGATACCCGACGAAAGTCAAGATGTCGCTGGTTCTGCATATCAAACGCACTGTGGAGTGGTGAAAACACCAGATAACGTGTTTCTCGCATTATGTAGCTCGAAAAGAGCGTTCTCGATGATTATGCATACTTCTGACAGAAGTCTCACCAAGATATTCGCAGAAAATGCATATCTCAGCTTGAAACCTCACGAAAACCAAGTTATCTCCGGTTCTGCATATCAGACGCACTGTGGAGTGGTGAAAACACCAGAAAACGTGTTTCGCGCATTAACTAACTCGAAAAGAGCGTTCTCGATCATTCTGCATACTTCTCATAGATGAAACACCAAGATCATCGCAGAAAATGCATATTTCAGCTGGAAACCCCGCGAAGACCAAGTTATCGGCGGCTCTACATATCATACGCACTGTGGAGTGGTCAAAACAACAGAAAACTTGTGTTTTCGCATTAAATAGCTCGAAACGAGCGATCTAGATGATTCTGCATACTTCTGACAGAAGACTCACCAAGATTATCGCAGAAAATGCATATCTCAGCTGGAAACACCACGAAAATCAAGATATCGCCGGTTCTGCATATCAAACGCACTGTGGAGTGGTGAAAACACCAGATATCGTGTTTCTCGCATTAAGTAGCTCGAAAAGAGCGATCTCGAAGATTCTGCATACTTCTGACAGAAGTCTCACCAAGATTATCGTAGAAAATGCATATCTCAGCTGGAAACCCGACGAAATCCAAGATGTCGCCGGTTCTGCATATCAAACGCACTGTGGAAAGTTGAAAACACTAGAAAACTTGTTTTTTCGCATTAAATAGCTTGAAAAGAGCGATCTAGATGATTCTGCATACCTCTGACTGAAGTCTCACCAAGATTATCGCAGAAAATCCATATCTCAGCTTGAAACATCACGAAAATTAAGATGTCGCCGGTTCTGCATATCAAACGCACTGTGGAGTCGTGAAAACAACCAGACAACGTGTTTCTCGCATTAAATAGCTCGAAAAGAGCGATCCCGATGATTCTGCATACTTCTGACAGAAGTCTCACCAAGATTATCGTTGAAAATGCATATCTCAGCTTGATACCCGACGAAAGTCAAGATGTCGCTGGTTCTGCATATCAAACGCACTGTGGAGTGGTGAAAACACCAGATAACGTGTTTCTCGCATTATGTAGCTCGAAAAGAGCGTTCTCGAAGATTCTGTATACTTCTGACAGAAGTCTCACCAAGATTATCGACGAAAATGCATATCTCAGGTTGAAATCTCACGAAATTCAAGATGTCGCCTGTTCTGGATATCAAACGCACTGTGGTGTCGTGGAAACACCAGATAACGTGTTTCTCGCATTAAATAGCTCGAAAAGAGCGATCTCGAAGATTCTGCATACTTCTGACGGAAGTCTCACCAAGATTATCGTAGAAAATGCATATCTCAGGTTGAAATCTCACGAAAATCAAGATGTCGCCGGTTCTGCATATCAAACGCACTGCGGAGTGGTGAAAACAACAGATAACGTGTTTCTCGCATTAAATAGCTCGAAAAGAGGGGTCCCGATGATTCTGCATACTACTGACAGAAGACTCACCTAGATTATCGACGAAAATGCATATCTCAGGTTGAAATCTCACTAAAATCTAGATGTCGCCGGTTCTGCATATCAAACGCACTGTGGAGTGGTCAATACACCAGATAACGTGTTTCTTGCATTAAATAGCTCGAAAAGAGCGATCTCGATGTTTCCGCATACTTCTGACTGAAGTCTTACCAATATTATCGCAGAAAATGCATATTTCAGCTTGAAACCCGACGAAATCCAAGATGTCGCCGGTTCTGCATATCAGACGCACTGTGGAGTGGTGAAAACACCAGAAAACGTGTTTCTCGCATTAACTAGCTCGAAAAGAGCGTTCACGATGATTCTGCATACTTCTCATAGATGAAACACCAAGATTATCGCAGAAAATGCATATCTCAGCTTGATACCCGACGAAAGTCAAGATGTCGTCGGTTCTGCATATCAAACGCACTGTGGAGTGGTGAAATCACCACATATGGTGTTTCTCGCATTAAATAGCTCGAAAAGAGCGATCCCGATGATTCTGCATGCTTCTGACAGAAGTCTCACAAAGATTATCGCAGAAAATGCATATCTCAGCTGGAAACCCCACGAAAACCAAGATGTCGCCGGTTCTGCATATCAAACGCCCTGTGGAGTGATGAAAACACCAGATAACATGTTTCTCGCATTAAATAGCTCAAATAGAGCGATCTCGATGATTCTGCATACTTCTGACAGAAGACTCACCAAGATTATCGCAGAAAATGCATATTTCAGCTGGAAACCCCACGAAAACCAAGTTATCGGCGGCTCTACATATCAGACGCCCTGTGGAGTGGTCAATACACCAGATAACGTGTTTCTCCCATTAAATAGCTCGAAACGAGCGATCTAGAAGATTCTGTATACTTCTGCCTGAAGTCTCACCAATATTATCGCAGAAAATGCATATCTCAGCTGGAAACACCACGAAAATCAAGATATCGCCGGTTCTGCATATCAAACGCACAGTGGAATGTTGAAAACACCAGAAAACTTGTTTTTCGCATTAAATAGCTCGAAACGAGCGATCTAGATGATTCTGCATACTTCTGACTGAAATCTCACCATGATTATCGTTGAAAATGCATATTTCAGCTGGAAACCCCACGAAAACCAAGATGTCGCCGGTTCTGCATATCAAACGCACTGGGGAGTGGTCAATACACCAGATAACGTGGTTCTCGCATTAAGTAGCTCGAAAAGAGTGATCTAGATGATTCTGCATACTGCTGACAGAAGACCCACCAAGATTATCGCAGAAAATGCATATCTCAGCTGGAAACACCACGAAAACCACGATATCGTCGGTTCTGCATATCAGACGCACTGTGGAATGTTGAAAACACCAGAAAACGTGTTTCTCGCATTAAATAGCTTGAAAAGAGCGATCTAGATGATTCTGCATACCTCTGACTGAAGTCTCACCAAGATTATCCCAGAAAATCCATATCTCAGCTTGAAACATCACGAAAATTAAGATGTCGCCGGTTCTGCATATCAAACGCACTGTGGAGTCGTGAAAACAACCAGACAACGTGTTTCTCGCATTAAATAGCTCGAAAAGTGCGATCCCGATGATTCTGCATACTTCTGACAGAAATCTCACCAAGATTATCGTTGAAAATGCATATCTCAGCTGGAAACCCCACGAAAACCAAGATATCGCCGGTTCTGCATATCAAACGCCCTGTGGAGTGATGAAAACACCAGATAACATGTTTCTCGCATTAAATAGCTCGAAACGAGCGATCTAGAAGATTCTGCATACTTCTGACTAAAGTCTCACCAAGATTATGGTAGAAAATGCATATCTCAGCTGGAAACCCCACGAAAACCAAGATATCGCCGGTTCTGCATATCAAACGCCCTGTGGAGTGATGAAAACACCAGATAACATGTTTCTCGCATTAAATAGCTCGAAAAGAGCGATCTCGAAGATTCTGCATACTTCTGACAGAAGTCTCACCAAGATTATCGTAGAAAATGCATATCTCAGCTTGAAACCCGACGAAATCCAAGATGTCGCCGGTTCTGCATATCAAACGCACTGTGGAATGTTGAAAACACTAGAAAACTTGTTTTTTCGCATTAAATAGCTTGAAAAGAGCGATCTAGATGATTCTGCATACCTCTGACTGAAGTCTCACCAAGATTATCGCAGAAAATCCATATCTCAGCTTGAAACATCACGAAAATTAAGATGTCGCCGGTTCTGCATATCAAACGCACTGTGGAGTCGTGAAAACAACCAGACAACGTGTTTCTCGCATTAAATAGCTCGAAAAGTGCGATCCCGATGATTCTGCATACTTCTGACAGAAATCTCACCAAGATTATCGTTGAAAATGCATATCTCAGCTGGAAACCCCACGAAAACCAAGATATCGCCGGTTCTGCATATCAAACGCCCTGTGGAGTGATGAAAACACCAGATAACATGTTTCTCGCATTAAATAGCTCGAAAAGAGCGATCTCGAAGATTCTGCATACTTCTGACAGAAGTCTCACCAAGATTATCGTAGAAAATGCATATCTCAGCTTGAAACCCGACGAAATTCAAGATGTCGCCGGTTCTGCATATCAAACGCACTGTGGAGTGGTGAAAACACCAGATAACGTGTTTCTCGCATTATGTAGCTCGAAAAGAGCGTTCTCGAAGATTCTGCATACTTCTGACAGAAGTCTCACCAAGATTATCGACGAAAATGCATATCTCAGGTTGAAATCTCACGAAATTCAAGATGTCGCCTGTTCTGGATATCAAACGCACTGTGGTGTCGTGAAAACACCAGATAACGTGTTTCTCGCATTAAATAGCTCGAAAAGAGCGATCTCGAAGATTCTGCATACTTCTGACGGAAGTCTCACCAAGATTATCGTAGAAAATGCATATCTCAGGTTGAAATCTCACGAAAATCAAGATGTCGCCGGTTCGGCATATCAAACGCACTGAGGAGTGGCGAAAACAACAGATAACGTGTTTCTCGCATTAAATAGCTCGAAAAGAGGTGTCCCGATGATTCTGCATACTACTGACAGAAGACTCACCAAGATTATCGACGAAAATGCATATCTCAGGTTGAAATCTCACGAAAATCTAGATGTCGCCGGTTCTGGATATTAAACGCACTGTGGTGTCGTGAAAACACTAGAAAACTTGTTTATTCGCATTAAATAGCTTGAAAAGAGCGATCTAGATGATTCTGCATACTTCTGACTGAAGTCTCACCAAGATTATCGCAGAAAATCCATATCTCAGCTTGAAACATCACGAAAATTAAGATGTCGCCGGTTCTGCATATAAAACGCACTGTGGAGTCGTGAAAACGACCAGACAACGTGTTTCTCGCATTAAATAGCTCGAAAAGAGCGATCCCGATGATTCTGCGTACTTCTGATAGAAGTCTCACCAAGATTATCGCAGAAAATGCATATCTCAGCTTGAAACCTCACGAAAATCAAGATGTCGCCGGTTCTGCAAATCAAACGCACTGTGGAGTGGTGAAAACAACCAGATAACGTGTTTCTTGCATTAAGTAGCTCGAAAAGAGTGATCTAGATGATTCTGCATACTGCTGACAGAAGACCCACCAAGATTATCGCAGAAAATGCATATCTCAGCTGGAAACACCACGAAAACCACGATATCGTCGGTTCTGCATATCAGACGCACTGTGGAATGTTGAAAACACCAGAAAACGTGTTTCTCGCATTAGCTAACTCGAAAAGAGCGTTCTCGATCATTCTGCATACTTCTCATAGATGAAACACCAAGATCATCGCAGAAAATGCATATTTCAGCTGGAAACCCCGCGAAGACCAAGTTATCGGCGGCTCTACATATCATACGCACTGTGGAGTGGTCAAAACAACAGAAAACTTGTTTTTTCGCATTAAATAGCTCGAAACGAGCGATCTAGATGATTCTGCATACTTCTGACTAAAGTCTCACCAAGATTATCGCAGAAAATGCATATCTCAGGTTGAAATCTCACGAAAATCAAGATGTCGCCGGTTCTGCATATCAAACGCACTGAGGAGTGGCGAAAACAACAGATAACGTGTTTCTCGCATTAAATAGCTCGAAAAGAGGGGTCCCGATGATTCTGCATACTACTGACAGAAGACTCACCAAGATTATCGACGAAAATGCATATCTCAGGTTGAAATCTCACGAAAATCTAGATGTCGCCGGTTCTGGATATCAAACGCACTGTGGTGTCGTGAAAACACTAGAAAACTTGTTTATTCGCATTAAATAGCTTGAAAAGAGCGATCTAGATGATTCTGCATACTTCTGACTGAAGTCTCACCAAGATTATCGCAGAAAATCCATATCTCAGCTTGAAACATCACGAAAATTAAGATGTCGCCGGTTCTGCATATCAAACGCACTGTGGAGTCGTGAAAACAACCAGACAACGTGTTTCTCGCATTAAATAGCTCGAAAAGAGCGATCCCGATGATTCTGCATACTTCTGACAGAAGTCTCACCAAGATTATCGTTGAAAATGCATATCTCAGCTTGATACCCGACGAAAGTCAAGATGTCGCTGGTTCTGCATATCAAACGCACTGTGGAGTGGTGAAAACACCAGATAACGTGTTTCTCGCATTATGTAGCTCGAAAAGAGCGTTCTCGATGATTATGCATACTTCTGACAGAAGTCTCACCAAGATAATCGCAGAAAATGCATATCTCAGCTTGAAACCTCACGAAAACCAAGTTATCTCCGGTTCTGCATATCAGACGCACTGTGGAGTGGTGAAAACACCAGAAAACGTGTTTCACGCATTAACTAACTCGAAAAGAGCGTTCTCGATCATTCTGCATACTTCTCATAGATGAAACACCAAGATCATCGCAGAAAATGCATATTTCAGCTGGAAACCCCGCGAAGACCAAGTTATCGGCGGCTCTACATATCATACGCACTGTGGAGTGGTCAAAACAACAGAAAACTTGTTTTTTCGCATTAAATAGCTCGAAACGAGCGATCTAGATGATTCTGCATACTTCTGACAGAAGACTCACCAAGATTATCGCAGAAAATGCATATCTCAGCTGGAAACACCACGAAAATCAAGATATCGCCGGTTCTGCATATCAAACGCACTGTGGAGTGGTGAAAACACCAGATATCGTGTTTCTCGCATTAAGTAGCTCGAAAAGAGCGATCTCGAAGATTCTGCATACTTCTGACAGAAGTCTCACCAAGATTATCGTAGAAAATGCATATCTCAGCTGGAAACCCGACGAAATCCAAGATGTCGCCGGTTCTGCATATCAAACGCACTGTGGAAAGTTGAAAACACAAGAAAACTTGTTTTTTCGCATTAAATAGCTTGAAAAGAGCGATCTAGATGATTCTGCATACCTCTGACTGAAGTCTCACCAAGATTATCGCAGAAAATCCATATCTCAGCTTGAAACATCACGAAAATTAAGATGTCGCCGGTTCTGCATATCAAACGCACTGTGGAGTCGTGAAAACAACCAGACAACGTGTTTCTCGCATTAAATAGCTCGAAAAGAGCGATCCCGATGATTCTGCATACTTCTGACAGAAGTCTCACCAAGATTATCGTTGAAAATGCATATCTCAGCTTGATACCCGACGAAAGTCAAGATGTCGCTGGTTCTGCATATCAAACGCACTGTGGAGTGGTGATAACACCAGATAACGTGTTTCTCGCATTATGTAGCTCGAAAAGAGCGTTCTCGAAGATTCTGTATACTTCTGACAGAAGTCTCACCAAGATTATCGACGAAAATGCATATCTCAGGTTGAAATCTCACGAAATTCAAGATGTCGCCTGTTCTGGATATCAAACGCACTGTGGTGTCGTGGAAACACCAGATAACGTGTTTCTCGCATTAAATAGCTCGAAAAGAGCGATCTCGAAGATTCTGCATACTTCTGACTGAAGTCTCACCAAGATTATCGTAGAAAATGCATATCTCAGGTTGAAATCTCACGAAAATCAAGATGTCGCCGGTTCTGCATATCAAACGCACTGCGGAGTGGTGAAAACAACAGATAACGTGTTTCTCGCATTAAATAGCTCGAAAAGAGGGGTCCCGATGATTCTGCATACTACTGACAGAAGACTCACCTAGATTATCGACGAAAATGCATATCTCAGGTTGAAATCTCACTAAAATCTAGATGTCGCCGGTTCTGCATATCAAACGCACTGTGGAGTGGTCAATACACCAGATAACGTGTTTCTTGCATTAAATAGCTCGAAAAGAGCGATCTCGATGTTTCCGCATACTTCTGACTGAAGTCTTACCAATATTATCGCAGAAAATGCATATTTCAGCTTGAAACCCGACGAAATCCAAGATGTCGCCGGTTCTGCATATCAGACGCACTGTGGAGTGGTGAAAACACCAGAAAACGTGTTTTTCGCATTAACTAGCTCGAAAAGAGCGTTCACGATGATTCTGCATACTTCTCATAGATGAAACACCAAGATTATCGCAGAAAATGCATATCTCAGCTTGATACCCGACGAAAGTCAAGATGTCGTCGGTTCTGCATATCAAACGCACTGTGGAGTGGTGAAATCACCACATATGGTGTTTCTCGCATTAAATAGCTCGAAAAGAGCGATCCCGATGATTCTGCATGCTTCTGACAGAAGTCTCACAAAGATTATCGCAGAAAATGCATATCTCAGCTGGAAACCCCACGAAAACCAAGATGTCGCCGGTTCTGCATATCAAACGCCCTGTGGAGTGATGAAAACACCAGATAACATGTTTCTCGCATTAAATAGCTCAAATAGAGCGATCTCGATGATTCTGCATACTTCTGACAGAAGACTCACCAAGATTATCGCAGAAAATGCATATCTCAGCTGGAAACCCCACGAAAACCAAGATGTCGCCGGTTCTGCATATCAAACGCCCTGTGGAGTGATGAAAACACCAGATAACATGTTTCTCGCATTAAATAGCTCAAATAGAGCGATCTCGAAGATTCTGCATACTTCTGACGGAAGTCTCACCAAGATTATCGTAGAAAATGCATATCTCAGGTTGAAATCTCTTGAAAATCAAGATGTCGCCGGTTCTGCATATCAAACGCACTGCGGAGTGGTGAAAACAACAGATAACGTGTTTCTCGCATTAAATAGCTCGAAAAGAGGGGTCCCGATGATTCTGCATACTACTGACAGAAGACTCACCAAGATTATCGACGAAAATGCATATCTCAGGTTGAAATCTCACGAAAATCTAGATGTCGCCGGTTCTGGATATCAATCGCACTGTAGTGTCGTGAAAACACTAGAAAACTTGTTTTTTCGCAGTAAATAGCTTGAAAAGAGCGATCTAGATGATTCTGCATACTTCTGACTGAAGTCTCACCAAGATTATCGCAGAAAATCCATATCTCATCTTGAAACATCACGAAAATTAAGATGTCGCCGGTTCTGCATATAAAACGCACTGTGGAGTCGTGAAAACAACCAGACAACGTGTTTCTCGCATTAAATAGCTCGAAAAGAGCGATCCCGATGATTCTGCATACTTCTGACAGAAGTCTCACCAAGATTATCGCAGAAAATGCATATCTCAGCTTGAAACCTCACGAAAATCAAGATGTCGCCGGTTCTGCAAATCAAACGCACTGTGGAGTGGTGAAAACAACCAGATAACGTGTTTCTCGCATTAAATAGCTCGAGAAGTGCGATCCCGATGATTATGCATACTTCTGACAGAAGTCTCACCAAGATAATCGCAGAAAATGCATATCTCAGCTTGAAACCTCACGAAAACCAAGTTATCTCCGGTTCTGCATATCTGACGCACTGTGGAGTGGTGAAAACACCAGAAAACGTGTTTCTCGCATTAACTAGCTCGCAAAGAGCGTTCACGATGATTCTGCATACTTCTCATAGATGAAACACCAAGATTATCGCAGAAAATGCATATCTCAGCTTGATACCCGACGAAAGTCAAGATGTCGTCGGTTCTGCATATCAAACGCACTGTGGAGTGGTGAAATCACCACATAAGGTGTTTCTCGCATTAAATAGCTCGAAAAGAGCGATCTAGAAGATTCTGTATACTTCTGACTGAAATCTCACCAAGATTATCGTTGAAAATGCATATTTCAGCTGGAAACCCCACGAAAACCAAGATGTCGCCGGTTCTGCATATCAAACGCACTGGGGAGTGGTCAATACACCAGATAACGTGGTTCTCGCATTAAGTAGCTCGAAAAGAGTGGTCTAGATGATTCTGCATACTGCTGACAGAAGACCCACCAAGATTATCGCAGAAAATGCATATCTCAGCTGGAAACACCACGAAAACCACGATATCGTCGGTTCTGCATATCAGACGCACTGTGGAATGTTGAAAACACCAGAAAACGTGTTTCTCGCATTAACTAACTCGAAAAGAGCATTCTCGATCATTCTGCATACTTCTCATAGATGAAACACCAAGATCATCGCAGAAAATGCATATTTCAGCTGGAAACCCCGCGAAGACAAAGTTATCGGCGGCTCTACATATCATACGCACTGTGGAGTGGTCAAAACAACAGAAAACTTGTTTTTTCGCATTAAATAGCTCGAAACGAGCGATCTAGATGATTCTGCATACTTCTGACAGAAGACTCACCAAGATTATCGCAGAAAATGCATATCTCAGCTGGAAACACCACGAAAATCAAGATATCGCCGGTTCTGCATATCAAACGCACTGTGGAGCGGTGAAAACACCAGAAAACTTGTTTTTTCGCATTAAATAGCTCGAAACGAGCGATCTAGATGATTCTGCATACTTCTGACGAAAGTCTCACCAAGATTATCGTTGAAAATGCATATCTCAGCTTGATACCCGACGAAAGCCAAGATGTCGCTGTTTCTGCATATCAAACGCACTGTGGAGTGGTGAAAACACCAGATAACGTGTTTCTCGCATTATGTAGCTCGAAAAGAGCGTTCTCGAAGATTCTGCATACTTCTGACAGTAGTCTCACCAAGATTATCGACGAAAATGCATATCTCAGGTTGAAATCTCACGAAATTCAAGATGTCGCCTGTTCTGGATATCAAACGCACTGTGGTGTCGTGAAAACACCAGATAACGTGTTTCTCGCATTAAATAGCTCTAAAGAGCGATCTCGAAGATTCTGCATACTTCTGACGGAAGTCTCACCAAGATTATCGTAGAAAATGCATATCTCAGGTTGAAATATCACGAAAATCAAGATGTCGCCGGTTCTGCATATCAAACGCACTGCGGAGTGGTCAATACACCAGATAACGTGGTTCTCGCATTAACTAGCTCGAAAAGAGCGTTCACGATGATTCTGCATACTTCTCATAGATGAAACACCAAGATTATCGCAGAAAATGAATATCTCAGCTTGATACCCGACGAAAGTCAAGATGTCGTCGGTTCTGCATATCAAACGAACTGTGGAGTGGTGAAATCACCACATAAGGTGTTTCTCGCATTAAATAGCTCGAAAAGAGCGATCTAGAAGATTCTGTATCCTTCTGACTGAAATCTCACCAAGATTATCGTTGAAAATGCATATTTCAGCTGGAAACCCCACGAAAACCAAGATGTCGCCGGTTCTGCATATCAAACGCACTGGGGAGTGGTCAATACACCAGATAACGTGGTTCTCGCATTAAGTAGCTCGAAAAGAGTGATCTAGATGATTCTGCATACTGCTGACAGAAGACCCACCAAGATTATCGCAGAAAATGCATATCTCAGCTGGAAACACCACGAAAACCACGATATCGTCGGTTCTGCATATCAGACGCACTGTGGAATGTTGAAAACACCAGAAAACGTGTTTCTCGCATTAACTAACTCGAAAAGAGCGTTCTCGATCATTCTGCATACTTCTCATAGATGAAACACCAAGATTATCGCAGAAAATGCATATCTCAGCTGGAAACACCACGAAAATCAAGATATCGCCGGTTCTGCATATCAAACGCACTGTGGAGTGGTGAAAACACCAGAAAACTTGTTTTTTCGAATTAAATAGCTTGAAAAGAGCGATCTAGATGATTCTGCATACTTCTGACTGAAGTCTCACAAATATTATCGCAGAAAATCCATATCTCAGCTGGAAAACATCACGAAAATCAAGATGTCGCCGGTTCTGCATATCAAACGCACTGTGGAGTCGTGAAAACAACCAGACAACGTGTTTCTCGCATTAAATAGCTCGAAAAGAGCGATCCCGATGATTCTGCATACTTCTGACAGAAGTCTCACCAAGATTATCGTTGAAAATGCATATCTCAGCTTGATACCCGACGAAAGCCAAGATGTCGCTGGTTCTGCATATCAAACGCACTGTGGAGTGGTGAAAACACCAGATAACGTGTTTCTCGCATTATGTAGCTCGAAAACAGCGTTCTCGAAGATTCTGCATACTTCTGACAGAAGTCTCACCATGATTATCGCAGAAAAAGCATATCTCAGCTTGAAAACCCACGAAAAGCAAGATTTCGCCGGTTCTGCATGTCAAACGTACTGTGGAGTGGTGAATACACCAGAAAACGAGTTTCTCGCAGTAAATAGCTCGAAAAGAGCGATCTCGATGATTCTGCATACTTCTGACAGAAGTCTCACCAAGATTATCGTAGAAAATGCATATCTCAGTATGAACCCCGACGAAATCCAAGATGCCGCCGGTTCTGCATATCAAACGCACTGTGGAGTGGTGAATACACCAGAAAACGTGTTTCTCGCATTAAATAGCTCGAAATAAGCGATCTAGATGATTCTGCATACTTCTGACAGAAGACTCACCAAGATTATCGCAGAAAATGCATATCTCAGCTGGAAACACCACGAAAATCAAGATATCGCCGGTTCTGCATATCAAACGCACTGTGGAGTGGTGAAAACACCAGATATCGTGTTTCTCGCATTAAGTAGCTCGAAAAGAGCGATCTCGAAGATTCTGCATACTTCTGACAGAAGTCTCACCAAGATTATTGTAGAAAATGCATATCTCAGCTTGAAACCCGACGAAATCCAAGATGTCGCCGGTTCTGCATATCAAACGCACTGTGGAATGTTGAAAACACTAGAAAACTTGTTTTTTCGCATTAAATAGCTTGAAAAGAGCGATCTAGATGATTCTGCATACCTCTGACTGAAGTCTCACCAAGATTATCGCAGAAAATCCATATCTCAGCTTGAAACATCACGAAAATTAAGATGTCGCCGGTTCTGCATATCAAACGCACTGTGGAGTCGTGAAAACAACCAGACAACGTGTTTCTCGCATTAAATAGCTCGAAAAGAGCGATCCCGATGATTCTGCATACTTCTGACAGAAGTCTCACCAAGATTATCGTTGAAAATGCATATCTCAGCTTGATACCCGACGAAAGCCAAGATGTCGCTGGTTCTGCATATCAAACGCACTGTGGAGTGGTGAAAACACCAGATAACGTGTTTCTCGCATTATGTAGCTCGAAAAGAGCGTTCTCGAAGATTCTGCATACTTCTGACAGAAGTCTCACCAAGATTATCGAAGAAAATGCATATCTCAGGTTGAAATCTCACGAAATTCAAGATGTCGCCTGTTCTGGATATCAAACGCACTGTGGTGTCGTGAAAACACCAGATAACGTGTTTCTCGCATTAAATAGCTCGAAAAGAGCGATCTCGAAGATTCTGCATACTTCTGACGGAAGTCTCACCAAGATTATCGTAGAAAATGCATATCTCAGGTTGAAATCTCACGAAAATCAAGATGTCGCCGGTTCGGCATATCAAACGCACTGAGGAGTGGCGAAAACAACAGATAACGTGTTTCTCGCATTAAATAGCTCGAAAAGAGGGGTCCCGATGATTCTGCATACTACTGACAGAAGACTCACCAAGATTATCGACGAAAATGCATATCTCAGGTTGAAATCTCACGAAAATCTAGATGTCGCCGGTTCTGGATATCAAACGCACTGTGGTGTCGTGAAAACACTAGAAAACTTGTTTATTCGCATTAAATAGCTTGAAAAGAGCGATCTAGATGATTCTGCATACTTCTGACTGAAGTCTCACCAAGATTATCGCAGAAAATCCATATCTCAGCTTGAAACATCACGAAAATTAAGATGTCGCCGGTTCTGCATATAAAACGCACTGTGGAGTCGTGAAAACGACCAGACAACGTGTTTCTCGCATTAAATAGCTCGAAAAGAGCGATCACGATGATTCTGCATACTTCTGACAGAAGTCTCACCAAGATTATCGCAGAAAATGCATATCTCAGCTTGAAACCTCACGAAAATCAAGATGTCGCCGGTTCTGCAAATCAAACGCACTGTGGAGTGTTGAAAACAACCAGATAACGTGTTTCTCGCATTAAATAGCTCGAGAAGTGCGATCCCGATGATTATGCATACTTCTGACAGAAGTCTCACCAAGATAATCGCAGAAAATGCATATCTCAGCTTGAAACCTCACGAAAACCAAGTTATCTCCGGTTCTGCATATCTGACGCACTGTGGAGTGGTGAAAACACCAGAAAACGTGTTTCTCGCATTAACTAGCTCGCAAAGAGCGTTCACGATGATTCTGCATACTTCTCATAGATGAAACACCAAGATTATCGCAGAAAATGCATATCTCAGCTTGATACCCGACGAAAGTCAAGATGTCGTCGGTTCTGCATATCAAACGCACTGTGGAGTGGTGAAATCACCACATAAGGTGTTTCTCGCATTAAATAGCTCGAAAAGAGCGATCTAGAAGATTCTGTATACTTCTGACTGAAATCTCACCAAGATTATCGTTGAAAATGCATATTTCAGCTGGAAACCCCACGAAAACCAAGATGTCGCCGGTTCTGCATATCAAACGCACTGGGGAGTGGTCAATACACCAGATAACGTGGTTCTCGCATTAAGTAGCTCGAAAAGAGTGATCTAGATGATTCTGCATACTGCTGACAGAAGACCCACCAAGATTATCGCAGAAAATGCATATCTCAGCTGGAAACACCACGAAAACCACGATATCGTCGGTTCTGCATATCAGACGCACTGTGGAATGTTGAAAACACCAGAAAACGTGTTTCTCGCATTAACTAACTCGAAAAGAGCGTTCTCGATCATTCTGCATACTTCTCATAGATGAAACACCAAGATCATCGCAGAAAATGCATATTTCAGCTGGAAACCCCGCGAAGACAAAGTTATCGGCGGCTCTACATATCATACGCACTGTGGAGTGGTCAAAACAACAGAAAACTTGTTTTTTCGCATTAAATAGCTCGAAACGAGCGATCTAGATGATTCTGCATACTTCTGACAGAAGACTCACCAAGATTATCGCAGAAAATGCATATCTCAGCTGGAAACACCACGAAAATCAAGATATCGCCGGTTCTGCATATCAAACGCACTGTGGAGCGGTGAAAACACCAGAAAACTTGTTTTTTCGCATTAAATAGCTCGAAACGAGCGATCTAGATGATTCTGCATACTTCTGACTAAAGTCTCACCAAGATTATCGTTGAAAATGCATATCTCAGCTTGATACCCGACGAAAGCCAAGATGTCGCAGTTTCTGCATATCAAACGCACTGTGGAGTGGTGAAAACACCAGATAACGTGTTTCTCGCATTATGTAGCTCGAAAAGAGCGTTCTCGAAGATTCTGCATACTTCTGACAGTAGTCTCACCAAGATTATCGACGAAAATGCATATCTCAGGTTGAAATCTCACGAAATTCAAGATGTCGCCTGTTCTGGATATCAAACGCACTGTGGTGTCGTGAAAACACCAGATAACGTGTTTCTCGCATTAAATAGCTCTAAAGAGCGATCTCGAAGATTCTGCATACTTCTGACGGAAGTCTCACCAAGATTATCGTAGAAAATGCATATCTCAGGTTGAAATCTCACGAAAATCAAGATGTCGCCGGTTCTGCATATCAAACGCACTGCGGAGTGGTCAATACACCAGATAACGTGGTTCTCGCATTAACTAGCTCGAAAAGAGCGTTCACGATGATTCTGCATACTTCTCATAGATGAAACACCAAGATTATCGCAGAAAATGAATATCTCAGCTTGATACCCGACGAAAGTCAAGATGTCGTCGGTTCTGCATATCAAACGCACTGTGGAGTGGTGAAATCACCACATAAGGTGTTTCTCGCATTAAATAGCTCGAAAAGAGCGATCTAGAAGATTCTGTATACTTCTGACTGAAATCTCACCAAGATTATCGTTGAAAATGCATATTTCAGCTGGAAACCCCACGAAAACCAAGATGTCAGCGGTTCTGCATATCAAACGCACTGGGGAGTGGTCAATACACCAGATAACGTGGTTCTCGCATTAAGTAGCTCGAAAAGAGTGATCTAGATGATTCTGCATACTGCTGACAGAAGACCCACCAAGATTATCGCAGAAAATGCATATCTCAGCTGGAAACACCACGAAAACCACGATATCGTCGGTTCTGCATATCAGACGCACTGTGGAATGTTGAAAACACCAGAAAACGTGTTTCTCGCATTAACTAACTCGAAAAGAGCGTTCTCGATCATTCTGCATACTTCTCATAGATGAAACACCAAGATCATCGCAGAAAATGCATATTTCAGCTGGAAACCCCGCGAAGACAAAGTTATCGGCGGCTCTACATATCATACGCACTGTGGAGTGGTCAAAACAACAGAAAACTTGTTTTTTCGCATTAAATAGCTCGAAACGAGCGATCTAGATGATTCTGCATACTTCTGACAGAAGACTCACCAAGATTATCGCAGAAAATGCATATCTCAGCTGGAAACACCACGAAAATCAAGATATCGCCGGTTCTGCATATCAAACGCACTGTGGAGCGGTGAAAACACCAGAAAACTTGTTTTTTCGCATTAAATAGCTCGAAACGAGCGATCTAGATGATTCTGCATACTTCTGACTAAAGTCTCACCAAGATTATCGTTGAAAATGCATATCTCAGCTTGATACCCGACGAAAGCCAAGATGTCGCTGTTTCTGCATATCAAACGCTCTGTAGAGTGGTGAAAACACCAGATAACGTGTTTCTCGCATTATGTAGCTCGAGAAGAGCGTTCTCGAAGATTCTGCATACTTCTGACAGTAGTCTCACCAAGATTATCGACGAAAATGCATATCTCATGTTGAAATCTCACGAAATTCAAGATGTCGCCTGTTCTGGATATCAAACGCACTGTGGTGTCGTGAAAACACCAGATAACGTGTTTCTCGCATTAAATAGCTCTAAAGAGCGATCTCGAAGATTCTGCATACTTCTGACGGAAGTCTCACCAAGATTATCGTAGAAAATGCATATCTCAGGTAGAAATCTCACGAAAATCAAGATGTCGCCGGTTCTGCATATCAAACGCACTGCGGAGTGGTGAAAACAACAGATAACGTGTTTCTCGCATTAAATAGCTCGAAAAGAGGGGTCCCGATGATTCTGCATACTACTGACAGAAGACTCACCAAGATTATCGACGAAAATGCATATCTCAGGTTGAAATCTCACGAAAATCTAGATGTCGCCGGTTCTGGATATCAAACGCACTGTGGTGTCGTGAAAACACTAGAAAACTTGTTTTTTCGCAGTAAATAGCTTGAAAAGAGCGATCTAGATGATTCTGCATACTTCTGACTGAAGTCTCACCAAGATTATCGCAGAAAATCCATATCTCAGCTTGAAACATCACGAAAATCAAGATGTCGCCGGTTCTGCAAATCAAACGCACTGTGGAGTGGTGAAAACAACCAGATAACGTGTTTCTCGCATTAAATAGCTCGAGAAGTGCGATCCCGATGATTATGCATACTTCTGACAGAAGTCTCACCAAGATAATCGCAGAAAATGCATATCTCAGCTTGAAACCTCACGAAAACCAAGTTATCTCCGGTTCTGCATATCAGACGCACTGTGGAGTGGTGAAAACACCAGAAAACGTGTTTCTCGCATTAACTAGCTCGAAAAGAGCGTTCACGATGATTCTGCATACTTCTCATAGATGAAACACCAAGATTATCGCAGAAAATGCATATCTCAGCTTGATACCCGACGAAAGTCAAGATGCCGTCGGTTCTGCATATCAAACGCACTGTGGAGTGGTGAAATCACCACATAAGGTGTTTCTCGCATTAAATAGCTCGAAAAGAGCGATCTAGAAGATTCTGTATACTTCTGACTGAAATCTCACCAAGATTATCGTTGAAAATGCATATTTCAGCTGGAAACCCCACGAAAACCAAGATGTCGCCGGTTCTGCATATCAAACGCACTGGGGAGTGGTCAATACACCAGATAACGTGGTTCTCGCATTAAGTAGCTCGAAAAGAGTGATCTAGATGATTCTGCATACTGCTGACAGAAGACACACCAAGATTATCGCAGAAAATGCATATCTCAGCTGGAAACACCACGAAAACCACGATATCGTCGGTTCTGCATATCAGACGCACTGTGGAATGTTGAAAACACCAGAAAACGTGTTTCTCGCATTAACTAACTCGAAAAGGGCGTTCTCGATCATTCTGCATACTTCTCATAGATGAAACACCAAGATCATCGCAAAAAATGCATATTTCAGCTGGAAACCCCGCGAAGACCAAGTTATCGGCGGCTCTACATATCATACGCACTGTGGAGTGGTCAAAACAACAGAAAACTTGTTTTTTCGCATTAAATAGCTCGAAACGAGCGATCTAGATGATTCTGCATACTTCTGACTAAAGTCTCACCAAGATTATCGCAGAAAATCCATATCTCAGCTGGAAAACATCACGAAAATAAAAATGTCGCCGGTTCTGCATATCAAACGCACTGTGGAGTCGTGAAAACAACCAGACAACGTGTTTCTCGCATTAAATAGCTCGAAAAGAGCGATCCCGATGATTCTGCATACTTCTGACAGAAGTCTCACCAAGATAATCGTTGAAAATGCATATCTCAGCTTGATACCCGACGAAAGCCTAGATGTCGCTGGTTCTGCATATCAAACGCACTGTGGAGTGGTGAAAACACCAGATAACGTGTTTCTCGCATTATGTAGCTCGAAAACAGCGTTCTCGAAGATTCTGCATACTTCTGACAGAAGTCTCACCATGATTATCGCAGAAAAAGCATATCTCAGCTTGAAAACCCACGAAAAGCAAGATTCCGCCGGTTCTGCATGTCAAACGTACTGTGGAGTGGTGAATACACCAGAAAACGAGTTTCTCGCATTAAATAGCTCGAAAAGAGCGATCTCGATGATTCTGCATACTTCTGACAGAAGTCTCACCAAGATTATCGTAGAAAATGCATATCTCAGTATGAACCCCGACGAAATCCAAGATGTCGCCGGTTCTGCATATCAAACGCACTGTGGAGTGGTGAATACACCAGAAAACGTGTTTCTCGCATTAAATAGCTCGAAATAAGCGATCTAGATGATTCTGCATACTTCTGACAGAAGACTCACCAAGATTATCGCAGAAAATGCATATCTCAGCTGGAAACACCACGAAAATCAAGATATCGCCGGTTCTGCATATCAAACGCACTGTGGAGTGGTGAAAACACCAGATATCGTGTTTCTCGCATTAAGTAGCTCGAAAAGAGCGATCTCGAAGATTCTGCATACTTCTGACAGAAGTCTCACCAAGATTATCGTAGAAAATGCATATCTCAGCTTGAAACCAGACGAAATCCAAGATGTCGCCGGTTCTGCATATCAAACGCACTGTGGAATGTTGAAAACACTAGAAAACTTGTTTTTTCGCATTAAATAGCTTGAAAAGAGCGATCTAGATGATTCTGCATACCTCTGACTGAAGTCTCACCAAGATTATCGCAGAAAATCCATATCTCAGCTTGAAACATCACGAAAATTAAGATGTCGCCGGTTCTGCATATCAAACGCACTGTGGAGTCGTGAAAACAACCAGACAACGTGTTTCTCGCATTAAATAGCTCGAAAAGAGCGATCCCGATGATTCTGCATACTTCTGACAGAAGTCTCACCAAGATTATCGTTGAAAATGCATATCTCAGCTTGATACCCGACGAAAGCCAAGATGTCGCTGGATCTGCATATCAAACGCACTGTGGAGTGGTGAAAACACCAGATAACGTGTTTCTCGCATTATGTAGCTCGAAAAGAGCGTTCTCGAAGATTCTGCATACTTCTGACAGAAGTCTCACCAAGATTATCGACGAAAATGCATATCTCAGTTTGAAATCTCACGAAATTCAAGATGTCGCCTGTTCTGGATATCAAACGCACTGTGGTGTCGTGAAAACACCAGATAACGTGTTTCTCGCATTAAATAGCTCGAAAAGAGCGATCTCGAAGATTCTGCATACTTCTGACGGAAGTCTCACCAAGATTATCGTAGAAAATGCATATCTCAGGTTGAAATCTCACGACAATCAAGATGTCGCCGGTTCTGCATATCAAACGCACTGCGGAGTGGTGAAAACAACAGATAACGTGTTTCTCGCATTAAATAGCTCTAAAAGAGGGGTCCCGATGATTCTGCATACTACTGACAGAAGACTCACCTAGATTATCGACGAAAATGCATATCTCAGGTTGAAATCTCACTAAAATCTAGATGTCGCCGGTTCTGGATATCAAACGCACTGTGGTGTCGTGAAAACACTAGAAAACTTTTTTTTCGCATTAAATAGCTTGAATAGAGCGATCTAGATGATTCTGCATACCTCTGACTGAAGTCTCACCAAGATTATCGCAGAAAATCCATATCTCAGCTTGAAACATCACGAAAATTAAGATGTCGCCGGTTCTGCATGTCAAACGTACTGTGGAGTGGCGAATACACCAGAAAACGTGTTTCTCGCATTAATTAGCTCGAAAAGAGCGATCTAGATGATTCTGCATACTTCTGACAGAAGACTCACCAAGATTATTGCAGAAAATGCATAACTCAGCTGGAAACACCACGAAAATCAAGATATCGCCGTTTCTGCATATCAAACGCACTGTGGAGTGGTGAAAACACCAGATATCGTGTTTCTCGCATTAAGTAGCTCGAAAAGAGCGATCTCGAAGATTCTGTATACTTCTGACTGAAGTCTCACCAATATTATCGCAGAAAATGCATATCTCAGCTTGAAACCTCACGAAAATCAAGATGGCGCCGGTTCTGCATATCAAACGCACTGTGGAGTGGTCAAAACACCAGAAAACTTGTTTTTTCGCATTAAATAGCTCGAAACGAGCGATCTAGATGATTCTGCATACTTCTCATAGATGATACACCAAGATTATCGCAGAAAATGCATATCTCAGCTTGATACCCGACGAAAGTCAAGATGTCGTCGGTTCTGCATATCAAACGCACTGTGGAGTAGTGAAATCAACACATAAGGTGTTTCTCACATTAAATAGCTCGAAAAGAGCGATCCCGATGATTCTGCATGCTTCTGACAGAAGTCTCACAAAGATTATCGCAGAAAATGCATATCTCAGCTGGAAACCCCACGAAAACCAAGATATCGCCGGTTCTGCATATCAAACGCCCTGTGGAGTGATGAAAACACCAGATAACATGTTTCTCGCATTAAATAGCTCAATTAGAGCGATCTCGATGATTCTGCATACTTCTGACAGAAGACTCACCAAGATTATCGCAGGAAATGCATATTTCAGCTGGAAACCCCACGAAAACCAAGTTATCGGCGGCTCTACATATCAAACGCCCTGTGGAGTGGTCAATACACCAGATAACGTGTTTCTCGCATTAAATAGCTCGAAACGAGTGATCTAGAAGATTCTGTATACTTCTGACTGAAGTCTCACGAATATTATCGCAGAAAATGCATATCTCAGCTGGAAACACCACGAAAATCAAGATATCGCCGGTTCTGCATATCAAACGCACTGGGGAGAGGTCAATACACCAGATAACGTGGTTCTCGCATTAAGTAGCTCGAAAAGAGTGATCTAGATGATTCTGCATACTTCTGTCAGCAGACCCACCAAGATTATCGCAGAAAATGCATATCTCAGCTGGAAACACCACGAAAACCACGATATCGTCGGTTCTGCATATCAGACGCACTGTGGAATGTTGAAAACACCAGAAAACGTGTTTCTCGCATTAACTAACTCCAAAAGAGCGTTCTCGATCATTCTGCATACTTCTCATAGATGAAACACCAAGATTATCGCAGAAAATGCATATTTCAGCTGGAAACCCCGCGAAGACCAAGTTATCGGCGGCTCTACATATCATACGGACTGTGGAGTGGTCAAAACACCAGAAAACTTGTTTTTTCGCATTAAATAGCTCGAAACGAGCGATCTAGATGATTCTGCATACTTCTGACTAAAGTCTCACCAAGATTATCGCAGAAAATGCATATCTCAGCTGGAAACCCCACGAAAACCAAGATATCGCCGGTTCTGCATATCAAACGCCCTGTGGAGTGATGAAAACACCAGATAACATGTTTCTCGCATTAAATAGCTCGAAAAGAGCGATCTCGAAGATTCTGCATACTTCTGACAGAAGTCTCACCAAGATTATCGTAGAAAATGCATATCTCAGCTTGAAACCCGACGAAATCCAAGATGTCGCCGGTTCTGCATATCAAACGCACTGTGGAATGTTGAAAACACCAGAAAAATTGTTTTTTCGCATTAAATAGCTTGAAAAGAGCGATCTAGATGATTCTGCATACCTCTGACTGAAGTCTCACCAAGATTATCGCAGAAAATCCATATCTCAGCTTGAAACATCACGAAAATTAAGATGTCGCCGGTTCTGCATATCAAACGCACTGTGGAGTCGTGAAAACAACCAGACAACGTGTTTCTCGCATTAAATAGCTCGAAAAGAGCGATCCCGATGATTCTGCATACTTCTGACAGAAGTCTCACCAAGATTATCGTTGAAAATGCATATCTCAGCTTGATACCCGACGAAAGTCAAGATGTCGCTGGTTCTGCATATCAAACGCACTGTGGAGTGGTGAAAACACCAGATAACGTGTTTCTCGCATTATGTAGCTCGAAAAGAGCGTTCTCGAAGATTCTGCATACTTCTGACAGAAGTCTCACCAAGATTATCGACGAAAATGCATATCTCAGGTTGAAATCTCACGAAATTCAAGATGTCGCCTGTTCTGGATATCAAACGCACTGTGGTGTCGTGAAAACACCAGATAACGTGTTTCTCGCATTAAATAGCTCGGAAAGAGCGATCTCGAAGATTCTGCATACTTCTGACGGAAGTCTCACCAAGATTATCGTAGAAAATGCATATCTCAGGTTGCAATCTCACGAAAATCAAGATGACGCCGGTTCTGCATATCAAACGCACTGCGGAGTGGTGAAAACAACAGATAACGTGTTTCTCGCATTAAATAGCTCGAAAAGAGGGGTCCCGATGATTCTGCATACTACTGACAGAAGACTCACCAAGATTATCGCAGAAAATGCATATCTCAGCTGGAAACACCACGAAAATCAAGATATCGCCGGTTCTGCATATCAAACGCACTGTGGAGTGGTGAAAACACCAGATATCGTGTTTCTCGCATTAAGTAGCTCGAAAAGAGCGATCTCGAAGATTCTGCATACTTCTGACAGAAGTCTCACCAAGATTATCGTAGAAAATGCATATCTCAGCTTGAAACCCGACGAAATCCAACATGTCGCCGGTTCTGCATATCAAACGCACTGTGGAATGTTGAAAACACTAGAAAACTTGTTTTTTCGCATTAAATAGCTTGAAAAGAGCGATCTAGATGATTCTGCATACCTCTGACTGAAGTCTCACCAAGGTTATCGCAGAAAATCCATATCTCAGCTTGAAACATCACGAAAATTAAGATGTCGCCGGTTCTGCATATCAAACGCACTGTGGAGTCGTGAAAACAACCAGACAACGTGTTTCTCGCATTAAATAGCTCGAAAAGAGCGATCTCGAAGATTCTGCATACTTCTGACGGAAGTCTCACCAAGATTATCGTAGAAAATGCATATCTCAGGTTGAAATCTCACGAAAATCAAGATGTCGCCGGTTCTGCATATCAAATGCACTGCGGAGTGGTGAAAACAACAGATAACGTGTTTCTCGCATTAAATAGCTCGAAAAGAGGGGTCCCGATAATTCTGCATACTACTGTCAGAAGACTCACCTAGATTATCGACGAAAATGCATATCTCAGGTTGAAATCTCACGAAAATCTAGATGTCGCCGGTTCTGGATATCAAACGCACTGTGGTGTCGTGAAAGCACTAGAAAACTTGATTTTTCGCATTAAATAGCTTGAAAAGAGCGATCTAGATGATTCTGCATACTTCTGACTGAAGTGTCACCAAGATTATCGCAGAAAATCCATATCTCAGCTTGAAACATCACGAAAATTAAGATGTCGCCGGTTCTGCATATCAAACGCACTGTGGAGTCGTGAAAACAACCAGACAACGTGTTTCTCGCATTAAATAGCTCGAAAAGAGCGATCCCGATGATTCTGCATACTTCTGACAGAAGTCTCACCAAGATTATCGCAGAAAATGCATATCTCAGCTTGAAACCTCACGAAAATCAAGATGTCGCCGGTTCTGCAAATCAAACGCACTGTGGAGTGGTGAAAACAACCAGATAACGTGTTTCTCGCATTAAATAGCTCGAGAAGTGCGATCCCGATGATTATGCATACTTCTGACAGAAGTCTCACCAAGATAATCGCAGAAAATGCATATCTCAGCTTGAAACCTCACGGAAACCAAGTTATCTCCGGTTCTGCACATCAAACGTACTGTGGAGTGGTGAAAACACCAGAAAACGTGTTTCTCGCATTATGTAGCTCGAAAAGAGCGTTCTCGAAGATTCTGCATGCTTCTGACGGAAGTCTCACCAAGATTATCGTAGAAAATGCATATCTCAGGTTGAAACCTCACGAAAATCAAGATGTCGCCGGTTCTGCATATCAAACGCACTGCGGAGTGGTGAAAACAACAGATAACGTGTTTCTCGCATTAAATAGCTCGAAAAGAGGGGTCCCGATTATTCTGCATACTACTGACAGAAGACTCACCTAGATTATCGACGAAAATGCATATCTCAGGTTGAAATCTCACGAAAATCTAGATGCAGCCGGTTCTGGGTATCAAACGCACTGTGGTGTCGTGAAAACACTAGAAAACTTGATTTTTCGCATTAAATAGCTTGAAAAGAACGATCTAGATGATTCTGCATACTTCTGACTGAAGTGTCACCAAGATTATCGCAGAAAATCCATATCTCAGCTTGAAACATCACGAAAATTAAGATGTCGCCGGTTCTGCATATCAAACGCACTGTGGAGTCGTGAAAACAACCAGACAACGTGTTTCTCGCATTAAATAGCTCGAAAAGAGCGATCCCGATGATTCTGCATACTTCTGACAGAAGTCTCACCAAGATTATCGCAGAAAATGCATATCTCAGCTTGAAACCTCACGAAAATCAAGATGTCGCCGGTACTGCAAATCAAACGCACTGTGGAGTGGTGAAAACAACCAGATAACGTGTTTCTCGCATTAAATAGCTCGAGAAGTGCGATCCCGATGATTATGCATACTTCTGACAGAAGTCTCACCAAGATAATCGCAGAAAATGCATATCTCAGCTTGAAACCTCACGAAAACCAAGTTATCTCCGGTACTGCACATCAAACGTACTGTGGAGTGGTGAAAACACCAGAAAACGTGTTTCTCGCATTAAGTAGCTCGGAAAGAGCGTTCCCGAAGATTCTGCATACTTGTGACAGAAGTCTCACCAAGATTATCGTAGAAAATGCATATCTCAGTATGAAACCCGACCGAAACCATGATATCGCCGGTTCTGCATGTCAAACGTACTGTGGAGTGGCGAATACACCAGAAAACGTGTTTGTCGCATTAAGTAGCTCGAAAAGAGCGATCTCGAAGATTCTGCATACTTCTGACAGAAGTCTCACCAAGATTATCGTAGAAAATGCATATCTCAGCTTGAATCCCGACGAAATCCAAGATATCGCCGGTTCTGCATATCAAACGCACTGTGGAATGTTGAAAACACCAGAAAACTTGTTTTTTCGCATTAAATAGCTTGAAAAGAGCGATCTAGATGATTCTGCATACTTCTGACTGAAGTCTCACCAAGATTATCGCAGAAAATCCATATCTCAGCTGGAAAACATCACGAAAATCAAGATGTCGCCGGTTCTGCATATCAAACGCACTGTGGAGTCGTGAAAACAACCAGACAACGTGTTTCCCGCATTAAATAGCTCGAAAAGTGCGATCCCGATGATTCTGCATACTTCTGACAGAAGTCTCACCAAGATTATCGTAGAAAATGCATATCTCAGCTTGAAACCCGACGAAATCCAAGATGTCGCCGGTTCTGCATATCAAACGCACTGTGGAATGTTGAAAACACCAGAAAACTTGTTTTTTCGCATTAAATAGCTTGAAAAGAGCGATATTGATGATTCTGCATACTTCTGACTGAAGTCTCACCAAGATTATCGCAGAAAATCCATATCTCAGCTTGAAACATCACAAAAATTAAGATGTCGCTGGTTCTGCATATCAAACGCACTGTGGAGTCTTGAAAACAACCAGACACCGTGTTTCTCGCATTATGTAGCTCGAAAAGAGCGTTCTCGAAGATTCTGCATACTTCTGACAGAAGTCTCACCAAGATTATCGCAGAAAATGCATATCTCAGCTTGAAAACCCACGAAAAGCAAGATTTCGCCGGTTCTGCATGTCAAACGCACTGTGGATTGGTGAATACACCAGAAAACGTGTTTCTCGCATTAAATAGCTCGAAAAGAGCGATTTAGATGATTCTGCATACTTCTGACAGAAGACTCACCAAGATTATCGCAGAAAATGCATATCTCAGCTGGAAACACCACGAAAATCAAGATATCGCCGGTTCTGCATATCAAACGCACTGTGAAGTCGTGAAAACAACCAGACAACGTGTTTCTCGCATTAAATAGCTCGCAAAGAGCGATCCCGATGATTCTGCATACTTCTGACAGAAGTCTCACCAAGATTATCGTTGAAAATGCACATCTCAGCTTGAAACCCGACGAAATCCAAGATGTCGGCGGTTCTGCATATCAAACGCAATGTGGAGTGGTGAAAACACCAGATAACGTGTTTCTCGCATTAAATAGCTCGAAAAAAGGGATCTCGATGATTCTGCATACTTCTGACAGAAGACTCACCAAGATCATCGCAGAAAATGCATATCTCAGCTGGAAACACCACGAAAATCAAGATATCGCCGGTTCTGCATGTCAAACGTACTGTGGAGTGGTGAATACACCAGAAAACGTGTTTCTCGCATTAAATAGCTCGAAAAGAGCGATCTCGAAGATTCTGCATACTTCTGACAGAAGTCTCACAAAGATTAACGTAGAAAATGCATATCTCAGCTTGAAACCCGACGAAATCCAAGATGTCGCCGGTTCTGCATATCAAACGCACTGTGGAGTTGTGAAAACACCAGATAACGTGTTTCTCGCATTATGTAGCTCGAAAAGAGCGTTCTCGAAGATTCTGCATACTTCTGACAGAAGTCTCACCAAGATTATCGAAGAAAATGCATATCTCAACTTGAAACCCGACCGAAACAAAGATATCTCCGGTTCTGCATGTCAAACGTACTGTGGAATGGTGAATGCACCAGAAAACTTGTTTTTTTCGCATTAGATAGCTCGAAACGGGCGATCTATATGGTTCTGCATACTTCTGACAGAAGTCTCACCAAGATTATCGCAGAAAATGCATACCGCAGCTTGAAATCTCACGAAAATCAAGATGTCGCCGCTTCTGCATATCAAACGCACTGTGGAGTGGTGAAAACAACCAGATAACGTGTTTCCCGAATTAAACAGCTCGAAAAGAGCGATCTAGATGATTCTGCATACTTCTGACTGAAGTCGCACCAAGATTATCATAGACAATCTATATCTCAGCTAGAAACCTCACGAAAATCAAGATGTCTCCGGTTCTGCATATCAAACGCACTGTGGAATGTTGAAAACACCAGAAAACTTGTTTTTTCGCATTAAATAGCTTGAAAAGAGCGATCTAGATGATTCTGCATACTTCTGACTGAAGTCTCGCCAAGATTATCGCAGAAAATCCATATCTCAGCTTGAAACATCACGAAAATTAAGATGTCGCTGGTTCTGCATATCAAACGCACTGTGGAGTCGTGAAAACAACCAGACAACGTGTTTCTCGCATTAAATAGCTCGCAAAGTGCGATCCCGATGATTCTGCATACTTCTGACAGAAGTCTCACCAAGATTATCGTTGAAAATGCACATCTCAGCTTGAAACCCGACGAAATCCAAGATGTCGGCGGTTCTGCATATCAAACGCAATGTGGAGTGGTGAAAACACCAGATAACGTGTTTCTCGCATTAAATAGCTCGAAAAGAGCGATCCCGATGATTCTGCATACTTCTGACAGAAGTCTCACCAAGATTATCGCAGAAAATGCATATCTCAGCTTGAAACCTCACGAAAATCAAGATGTCGCCGGTACTGCAAATCAAACGCACTGTGGAGTGGTGAAAACAACCAGATAACGTGTTTCTCGCATTAAATAGCTCGAGAAGTGCGATCCCGATGATTATGCATACTTCTGACAGAAGTCTCACCAAGATAATCGCAGAAAATGCATATCTCAGCTTGAAACCTCACGAAAACCAAGTTATCTCCGGTACTGCACATCAAACGTACTGTGGAGTGGTGAAAACACCAGAAAACGTGTTTCTCGCATTAAGTAGCTCGGAAAGAGCGTTCCCGAAGATTCTGCATACTTGTGACAGAAGTCTCACCAAGATTATCGTAGAAAATGCATATCTCAGTATGAAACCCGACCGAAACCATGATATCGCCGGTTCTGCATGTCAAACGTACTGTGGAGTGGCGAATACACCAGAAAACGTGTTTGTCGCATTAAGTAGCTCGAAAAGAGCGATCTCGAAGATTCTGCATACTTCTGACAGAAGTCTCACCAAGATTATCGTAGAAAATGCATATCTCAGCTTGAAACCCGACGAAATCCAAGATATCGCCGGTTCTGCATATCAAACGCACTGTGGAATGTTGAAAACACCAGAAAACTTGTTTTTTCGCATTAAATAGCTTGAAAAGAGCGATCTAGATGATTCTGCATACTTCTGACTGAAGTCTCACCAAGATTATCGCAGAAAATCCATATCTCAGCTGGAAAACATCACGAAAATCAAGATGTCGCCGGTTCTGCATATCAAACGCACTGTGGAGTCGTGAAAACAACCAGACAACGTGTTTCCCGCATTAAATAGCTCGAAAAGTGCGATCCCGATGATTCTGCATACTTCTGACAGAAGTCTCACCAAGATTATCGTAGAAAATGCATATCTCAGCTTGAAACCCGACGAAATCCAAGATGTCGCCGGTTCTGCATATCAAACGCACTGTGGAATGTTGAAAACACCAGAAAACTTGTTTTTTCGCATTAAATAGCTTGAAAAGAGCGATATTGATGATTCTGCATACTTCTGACTGAAGTCTCACCAAGATTATCGCAGAAAATCCATATCTCAGCTTGAAACATCACAAAAATTAAGATGTCGCTGGTTCTGCATATCAAACGCACTGTGGAGTCTTGAAAACAACCAGACACCGTGTTTCTCGCATTATGTAGCTCGAAAAGAGCGTTCTCGAAGATTCTGCATACTTCTGACAGAAGTCTCACCAAGATTATCGCAGAAAATGCATATCTCAGCTTGAAAACCCACGAAAAGCAAGATTTCGCCGGTTCTGCATGTCAAACGCACTGTGGATTGGTGAATACACCAGAAAACGTGTTTCTCGCATTAAATAGCTCGAAAAGAGCGATTTAGATGATTCTGCATACTTCTGACAGAAGACTCACCAAGATTATCGCAGAAAATGCATATCTCAGCTGGAAACACCACGAAAATCAAGATATCGCCGGTTCTGCATATCAAACGCACTGTGAAGTCGTGAAAACAACCAGACAACGTGTTTCTCGCATTAAATAGCTCGCAAAGAGCGATCCCGATGATTCTGCATACTTCTGACAGAAGTCTCACCAAGATTATCGTTGAAAATGCACATCTCAGCTTGAAACCCGACGAAATCCAAGATGTCGGCGGTTCTGCATATCAAACGCAATGTGGAGTGGTGAAAACACCAGATAACGTGTTTCTCGCATTAAATAGCTCGAAAAAAGGGATCTCGATGATTCTGCATACTTCTGACAGAAGACTCACCAAGATCATCGCAGAAAATGCATATCTCAGCTGGAAACACCACGAAAATCAAGATATCGCCGGTTCTGCATGTCAAACGTACTGTGGAGTGGTGAATACACCAGAAAACGTGTTTCTCGCATTAAATAGCTCGAAAAGAGCGATCTCGAAGATTCTGCATACTTCTGACAGAAGTCTCACAAAGATTAACGTAGAAAATGCATATCTCAGCTTGAAACCCGACGAAATCCAAGATGTCGCCGGTTCTGCATATCAAACGCACTGTGGAGTTGTGAAAACACCAGATAACGTGTTTCTCGCATTATGTAGCTCGAAAAGAGCGTTCTCGAAGATTCTGCATACTTCTGACAGAAGTCTCACCAAGATTATCGAAGAAAATGCATATCTCAACTTGAAACCCGACCGAAACAAAGATATCTCCGGTTCTGCATGTCAAACGTACTGTGGAATGGTGAATGCACCAGAAAACTTGTTTTTTTCGCATTAGATAGCTCGAAACGGGCGATCTATATGGTTCTGCATACTTCTGACAGAAGTCTCACCAAGATTATCGCAGAAAATGCATACCGCAGCTTGAAATCTCACGAAAATCAAGATGTCGCCGCTTCTGCATATCAAACGCACTGTGGAGTGGTGAAAACAACCAGATAACGTGTTTCCCGAATTAAACAGCTCGAAAAGAGCGATCTAGATGATTCTGCATACTTCTGACTGAAGTCGCACCAAGATTATCATAGACAATCTATATCTCAGCTAGAAACCTCACGAAAATCAAGATGTCTCCGGTTCTGCATATCAAACGCACTGTGGAATGTTGAAAACACCAGAAAACTTGTTTTTTCGCATTAAATAGCTTGAAAAGAGCGATCTAGATGATTCTGCATACTTCTGACTGAAGTCTCGCCAAGATTATCGCAGAAAATCCATATCTCAGCTTGAAACATCACGAAAATTAAGATGTCGCTGGTTCTGCATATCAAACGCACTGTGGAGTCGTGAAAACAACCAGACAACGTGTTTCTCGCATTAAATAGCTCGCAAAGTGCGATCCCGATGATTCTGCATACTTCTGACAGAAGTCTCACCAAGATTATCGTTGAAAATGCACATCTCAGCTTGAAACCCGACGAAATCCAAGATGTCGGCGGTTCTGCATATCAAACGCAATGTGGAGTGGTGAAAACACCAGATAACGTGTTTCTCGCATTAAATAGCTCGAAAAAAGGGATCTCGATGATTCTGCATACTTCTGACAGAAGACTCACCAAGATCATCGCAGAAAATGCATATCTCAGCTGGAAACACCACGAAAATCAAGATATCGCCGGTTCTGCATATAAAACGCACTGTGGAATGTTGAAAACACCAGAAAACTTGTTTTTTCGCATTAAATAGCTCGAAAAGAGCGATCTCGAAGATTCTGCATACTTCTGACAGAAGTCTCACCAAGATTAACGTAGAAAATGCATATCTCAGCTTGAAACCCGACGAAATCCAAGATGTCGCCGGTTCTGCATATCAAACGCACTGTTTAGTTGTGAAAACACCAGATAACGTGTTTCTCGCATTATGTAGCTCGAAAAGAGCGTTCTCGAAGATTCTGCATACTTCTGACAGAAGTCTCACCAAGATTATCGTAGAAAATGCATATCTCAACTTGAAACCCTACCGAAACAAAGATATCTCCGGTTCTGCATGTCAAACGTACTGTGGAGTGGTGAATACACCAGAAAACGTGTTTCTCGCATTAAATAGCTCGAAAAGAGCGATCTAGATGATTCTACATACTTCTGACAGAAGACTCACCAAGATTATCGCAGAAAATGCATATCTCAGTTTGAACCCCGACGAAATCCAAGATGTCGCAGTTTCTGCATATCAAACGCACTGTGGAGTCGTGAAAACATCCAGACAACGTGTTTCTCGCATTAAATAGCTCGAAAAGAGCGATCCCGATGATTCTGCATACTTCTGACAGAAGTCTCACCAAGATTATCGTTGAAAATGCATATCTCAGCTTGATGCCCGACGAAAGCCAAGATGTCGCCGGTTCTGCATATCAAACGCACTGTGGAGTGGTGAAAACACCAGATAACGTGTTTCTCGCATTATGTAGCTCGAAAAGAGCGTTCTCGAAGATTCTGCATACTTCTGACAGAAGTCTCTCCAAGATTCTCGTAGAAAATACCAAATCTCAGCTTGAAACCCGACCGAAACAAAGATATCTCTGGTTCTGCATGTCAAACGTACTGTGGAGTGGTGAATACACCAGAAAACGTGTTTCTCGCATTAAATAGCTCGAAAAGAGCGATCCAGATGGTTCTACATACTTCTGACAGAAGACTTACAAAGATTATCGCAGAAAATGCATATCTCAGCTGGAAACACCACGAAAATCAAGATATCGCCGGTTCTGCATATCAAACGCACTGTGGAATGTTGAAAACACCAGAAAACTTGTTTTTTCGCATTAAATAGCTCGAAACGAGCGATCTAGATGATTCTGCATACTTCTGACTGAAGTCTCACCAATATTATGTCAGAAAATGCATATCTCAGCTTGAAACCTCACGAAAATCAAGATGTTGCCGGTTCTGCATATCAAACGCACTGTGGAGTGTTGAAAACACCAGATATCGTGTTTCGAGCAATAAGTAGCTCGAAAAAAGGGATCTCGATGACTCTGCATACTTCTGACAGAAGACTCACCAAGATCATCGCAGAAAATGCATATCTCAGCTGGAAACACCACGAAAATCAACATATCGCCGGTTCTGCATATAAAACGCACTGTGGAATGTTGAAAACACCAGAAAATTTGTTTTTTCGCATTAAATAGCTTGAAAAGTGCGATCTAGATGATTCTGTATACTTCTGACTGAAGTCTCACCAAGATTATCGCAGAAAATCCATATCTCAGCTTGAAACCTCACGAAAACCAAGTTATCTCCGGTTCTGCACATCAAACGTACTGTGGAGTGGTGAATACACCAGAAAACGTGTTTCTCGCATTAACTAGCTCGAAAAGAGCGATCTAGATGATTCTGCATACTTCTGACAGAAGACTCACCAAGATTATCGCAGAGAATGCATATCTCAGTATGAACCCCGACGAAATCCAAGATGTCGCCGGTTCTGTATATCAAACGCACTGTGGAGTGGTGAAAACACCAGATATCGTGTTTCGCGCAATAAGTAGCTCGAAAAAAGGGATCTCGATGACTCTGCATACTTCTGACAGAAGACTCACCAAGATCATCGCAGAAAATGCATATCTCAGCTGGAAACACCACGTAAATCAACATATCGCCGGTTCTGTATATCAAACGCACTGTGGAGTGGTGAAAACACCAGATATCGTGTTTCGCGCAATAAGTAGCTGGAAAAAAGGGATCTCGATGACTCTGCATACTTCTGACAGAAGTCTCACCAAGATTATCGCAGAAAATCCATATCTCAGGTTGAAACCTCACGAAAACCAAGTTATCTCCGGTTCTGCACATCAAACGTACTGTGGAGTGGTGAATACACCAGAAAACGTGTTTCTCGCATTAACTAGCTCGAAAAGAGCGATCTAGATGATTCTGCATACTTCTGACAGAAGACTCACCAAGATTATCGCAGAGAATGCATATCTCAGTATGAACCCCGACGAAATCCAAGATGTCGCCGGTTCTGTATATCAAACGCACTGTGGAGTGGTGAAAACACCAGATATCGTGTTTCGCGCAATAAGTAGCTCGAAAAAAGGGATCTCGATGACTCTGCATACTTCTGACAGAAGACTCACCAAGATCATCGCAGAAAATGCATATCTCAGCTGGAAACACCACGAAAATCAACATATCGCCGGTTCTGCATATAAAACGCACTGTGGAATGTTGAAAACACCAGAAAATTTGTTTTTTCGCATTAAATAGCTTGAAAAGAGCGATCTAGATGATTCTGTAATTTGCTGACTGAAGTCGCACCAAGATTATCATAGACAATCTATATCTCAGCTTCAAACCTCACGAAAATCAAGATGTCGCCGGTTCTGCATATCAAACGCACTGTGGAGTCGTGAAAACATCCAGACAACGTGTTTCTCGCATTAAATAGCTCGAAAAGAGCGATCCCGATGATTCTGCATACTTCTGACAGAAGTCTCACCAAGATTATCGTTGAAAATGCATATCTCAGCTTGATGCCCGACGAAAGCCAAGATGTCGCCGGTTCTGCATATCAAACGCACTGTGGAGTGGTGAAAACACCAGATAACGTGTTTCTCGCATTATGTAGCTCGAAAAGAGCGTTCTCGAAGATTCTGCATACTTCTGACAGAAGTCTCTCCTAGATTATCGTAGAAAATACCATATCTCAGCTTGAAACCCGACCGAAACAAAGATATCTCTGGTTCTGCATGTCAAACGTACTGTGGAGTGGTGAATACACCAGAAAACGTGTTTCTCGCATTAAATAGCTCGAAAAGAGCGATCCAGATGGTTCTACATACTTCTGACAGAAGACTTACCAAGATTATCGCAGAAAATGCATATCTCAGATGGAAACACCACGAAAATCAAGATATCGCCGGTTCTGCATATCACACGCACTGTGGAATGTTGAAAACACCAGAAAACTTGTTTTTTCGCATTAAATAGCTCGAAACGAGCGATCTAGATGATTCTGCATACTTCTGACTGAAGTCTCACCAATATTATGTCAGAAAATGCATATCTCAGCTTGAAACCTCACGAAAATCAAGATGTTGCCGGTTCTGCATATCAAACGCACTGTGGAGTGGTGAAAACACCAGATATCGTGTTTCTCGCATTATGTAGCTCGAAAAGAGCGTTCTCGAAGATTCTGCATACTTCTGACAGAAGTCTCACCAAGATTATCGCAAGAAAATGCATATCTCAGCTTGAAAACCCACGAAAAGCAAGATTTCGCCGGTTCTGCATGTCAAACGTACTGTGGAGTGGTGAAAACACCAGATATCGTGTTCCTCGCATTAAATAGCTCGCAAAGAGGGATCTCGATGATTCTGCATACTTCTGACAGAAGACTCACCAAGATTATCGCAGAAAATGCATATCTCAGCTGGAAACACAACGAAAATCAAGATATCGCCGGTTCTGCATATAAAACGCGCTGTGGAATGTTGAAAACACCAGAAAACTTGTTTTTTCGCATTACATAGCTTGAAAACAGCGATCTAGATGATTCTGCATACTTCTGACAGAAGACTCACCAAGATTATCGCAGAAAATGCATATCTCAGATGGAAACACCACGAAAATCAAGATATCGCCGGTTCTGCATATCACACGCACTGTGGAATGTTGAAAACACCAGAAAACTTGTTTTTTCGCATTAAATAGCTCGAAACGAGCGATCTAGATGATTCTGCATACTTCTGACTGAAGTCTCACCAATATTATGTCAGAAAATGCATATCTCAGCTTGAAACCTCACGAAAATCAAGATGTTGCCGGTTCTGTATATCAAACGCACTGTGGAGTGGTGAAAACACCAGATATCGTGTTTCTCGCATTATGTAGCTCGAAAAGAGCGTTCTCGAAGATTCTGCATACTTCTGACAGAAGTCTCACCAAGATTATCGCAGAAAATGCATATCTCAGCTTGAAAACCCACGAAAAGCAAGATTTCGCCGGTTCTGCATGTCAAACGTACTGTGGAGTGGTGAAAACACCAGATATCGTGTTTCTCGCATTAAATAGCTCGCAAAGAGGGATCTTGATGATTCTGCATACTTCTGACAGAAGACTCACCAAGATTATCGCAGAAAATGCATATCTCAGCTGGAAACACAACGAAAATCAAGATATCGCCGGTTCTGCATATAAAACGCGCTGTGGAATGTTGAAAACACCAGAAAACTTGTTTTTTCGCATTACATAGCTTGAAAACAGCGATCTAGATGATTCTGCATACTTCTGACAGAAGACTCACCAAGATTATCGCAGAAAATGCATATCTCAGATGGAAACACCACGAAAATCAAGATATCGCCGGTTCTGCATATCACACGCACTGTGGAATGTTGAAAACACCAGAAAACTTGTTTTTTCGCATTAAATAGCTCGAAACGAGCGATCTAGATGATTCTGCATACTTGTGACTGAAGTCTCACCAATATTATGTCAAAAAATGCATATCTCAGCTTGAAACCTCACGAAAATCAAGATGTTGCCGGTTCTGCATATCAAACGCACTGTGGAGTGGTGAAAACACCAGATATCGTGTTTCTCGCATTATGTAGCTCGAAAAGAGCGTTCTCGAAGATTCTGCATACTTCTGACAGAAGTCTCACCAAGATTATCGCAGAAAATGCATATCTCAGCTTGAAAACCCACGAAAAGCAAGATTTCGCCGGTTCTGCATGTCAAACGTACTGTGGAGTGGTGAAAACACCAGATATCGTGTTTCTCGCATTAAATAGCTCGCAAAGAGGGATCTCGATGATTCTGCATACTTCTGACAGAAGACTCACCAAGATTATCGCAGAAAATGCAAATCTCAGCTGGAAACACCACGAAAATCAAGATATCGCCGGTTCTGCATATCAAACGCACTGTGGAGTGGTGAAAACACCAGATATCGTGTTTCTCGCATTATGTAGCTCGAAAAGAGCGTTCTCGAAGATTCTGCATACTTCTGACAGAAGTCTCACCAAGATTATCGCAGAAAATGCATATCTCAGCTTGAAAACCCACGAAAAGCAAGATTTCGCCGGTTCTGCATGTCAAACGTACTGTGGAGTGGTGAATACACCAGAAAACGTGTTTCTCGCATTAAATAGCTCGAAAAAAGGGATCTCGATGATTCTGCATACTTCTGACAGAAGACTCACCAAGATTATCGCAGAAAATGCATATCTCAGCTGGAAACACCACGAAAATCAAGATATCGCCGGTTCTGCATATCACACGCACTGTGGAATGTTGAAAACACCAGAAAATTTGTTTTTTCGCTTTAAATAGCTTGAAAAGTGCAATCTAGATGATTCTGTATACTTCTGACTGAAGTCTCACCAAGATTATCGCAGAAAATCCATATCTCAGCTTGAAACCTCACGAAAACCAAGTTATCTCCGGTTCTGCACATCAAACGTACTGTGGAGTGGTGAATACACCAGAAAACGTGTTTCTCGCATTAACTAGCTCGAAAAGAGCGATCTAGATGATTCTGCATACTTCTGACAGAAGACTCACCAAGATTATCGCAGAGAATGCATATCTCAGTATGAACCCCGACGAAATCCAAGATGTCGCCGGTTCTGTATATCAAACGCACTGTGGAGTGGTGAAAACACCAGATATCGTGTTTCGCGCAATAAGTAGCTCGAAAAAAGGGATCTCGATGACTCTGCATACTTCTGACAGAAGACTCACCAAGATCATCGCAGAAAATGCATATCTCAGCTGGAAACACCACGTAAATCAACATATCGCCGGTTCTGTATATCAAACGCACTGTGGAGTGGTGAAAACACCAGATATCGTGTTTCGCGCAATAAGTAGCTGGAAAAAAGGGATCTCGATGACTCTGCATACTTCTGACAGAAGTCTCACCAAGATTATCGCAGAAAATCCATATCTCAGGTTGAAACCTCACGAAAACCAAGTTATCTCCGGTTCTGCACATCAAACGTACTGTGGAGTGGTGAATACACCAGAAAACGTGTTTCTCGCATTAACTAGCTCGAAAAGAGCGATCTAGATGATTCTGCATACTTCTGACAGAAGACTCACCAAGATTATCGCAGAGAATGCATATCTCAGTATGAACCCCGACGAAATCCAAGATGTTGCCGGTTCTGCATATCAAACGCACTGTGGAGTGGTGAAAACACCAGATATCGTGTTTCTCGCATTATGTAGCTCGAAAAGAGCGTTCTCGAAGATTCTGCATACTTCTGACAGAAGTCTCACCAAGATTATCGCAGAAAATGCATATCTCAGCTTGAAAACCCACGAAAAGCAAGATTTCGCCGGTTCTGCATGTCAAACGTACTGTGGAGTGGTGAAAACACCAGATATCGTGTTTCTCGCATTAAATAGCTCGCAAAGAGGGATCTCGATGATTCTGCATACTTCTGACAGAAGACTCACCAAGATTATCGCAGAAAATGCATATCTCAGCTGGAAACACCACGAAAATCAAGATATCGCCGGTTCTGCATATCAAACGCACTGTGGAGTGGTGAAAACACCAGATATCGTGTTTCTCGCATTATGTAGCTCGAAAAGAGCGTTCTCGAAGATTCTGCATACTTCTGACAGAAGTCTCACCAAGATTATCGCAGAAAATGCATATCTCAGCTTGAAAACCCACGAAAAGCAAGATTTCGCCGGTTCTGCATGTCAAACGTACTGTGGAGTGGTGAAAACACCAGATATCGTGTTTCGCGCAATAAGTAGCTCGAAAAAAGGGATCTCGATGACTCTGCATACTTCTGACAGAAGACTCACCAAGATCATCGCAGAAAATGCATATCTCAGCTGGAAACACCACGTAAATCAACATATCGCCGGTTCTGTATATCAAACGCACTGTGGAGTGGTGAAAACACCAGATATCGTGTTTCGCGCAATAAGTAGCTGGAAAAAAGGGATCTCGATGACTCTGCATACTTCTGACAGAAGTCTCACCAAGATTATCGCAGAAAATCCATATCTCAGGTTGAAACCTCACGAAAACCAAGTTATCTCCGGTTCTGCACATCAAACGTACTGTGGAGTGGTGAATACACCAGAAAACGTGTTTCTCGCATTAACTAGCTCGAAAAGAGCGATCTAGATGATTCTGCATACTTCTGACAGAAGACTCACCAAGATTATCGCAGAGAATGCATATCTCAGTATGAACCCCGACGAAATCCAAGATGTTGCCGGTTCTGCATATCAAACGCACTGTGGAGTGGTGAAAACACCAGATATCGTGTTTCTCGCATTATGTAGCTCGAAAAGAGCGTTCTCGAAGATTCTGCATACTTCTGACAGAAGTCTCACCAAGATTATCGCAGAAAATGCATATCTCAGCTTGAAAACCCACGAAAAGCAAGATTTCGCCGGTTCTGCATGTCAAACGTACTGTGGAGTGGTGAAAACACCAGATATCGTGTTTCTCGCATTAAATAGCTCGCAAAGAGGGATCTCGATGATTCTGCATACTTCTGACAGAAGACTCACCAAGATTATCGCAGAAAATGCATATCTCAGCTGGAAACACCACGAAAATCAAGATATCGCCGGTTCTGCATATCAAACGCACTGTGGAGTGGTGAAAACACCAGATATCGTGTTTCTCGCATTATGTAGCTCGAAAAGAGCGTTCTCGAAGATTCTGCATACTTCTGACAGAAGTCTCACCAAGATTATCGCAGAAAATGCATATCTCAGCTTGAAAACCCACGAAAAGCAAGATTTCGCCGGTTCTGCATGTCAAACGTACTGTGGAGTGGTGAATACACCAGAAAACGTGTTTCTCGCATTAAATAGCTCTAAAAAAGGGATCTCGATGATTCTGCATACTTCTGACAGAAGACTCACCAAGATTATCGCAGAAAATGCATATCTCAGCTGGAAACACCACGAAAATCAAGATATCGCCGGTTCTGCATATCACACGCACTGTGGAATGTTGAAAACACCAGAAAATTTGTTTTTTCGCATTAAATAGCTTGAAAAGTGCAATCTAGATGATTCTGTATACTTCTGACTGAAGTCTCACCAAGATTATCGCAGAAAATCCATATCTCAGCTTGAAACCTCACGAAAACCAAGTTATCTCCGGTTCTGCACATCAAACGTACTGTGGAGTGGTGAATACACCAGAAAACGTGTTTCTCGCATTAACTAGCTCGAAAAGAGCGATCTAGATGATTCTGCATACTTCTGACAGAAGACTCACCAAGATTATCGCAGAGAATGCATATCTCAGTATGAACCCCGACGAAATCCAAGATGTCGCCGGTTCTGTATATCAAACGCACTGTGGAGTGGTGAAAACACCATATATCGTGTTTCGCGCAATAAGTAGCTCGAAAAAAGGGATCTCGATGACTCTGCATACTTCTGACAGAAGACTCACCAAGATCATCGCAGAAAATGCATATCTCAGCTGGAAACACCACGTAAATCAACATATCGCCGGTTCTGTATATCAAACGCACTGTGGAGTGGTGAAAACACCAGATATCGTGTTTCGCGCAATAAGTAGCTGGAAAAAAGGGATCTCGATGACTCTGCATACTTCTGACAGAAGTCTCACCAAGATTATCGCAGAAAATCCATATCTCAGGTTGAAACCTCACGAAAACCAAGTTATCTCCGGTTCTGCACATCAAACGTACTGTGGAGTGGTGAATACACCAGAAAACGTGTTTCTCGCATTAACTAGCTCGAAAAGAGCGATCTAGATGATTCTGCATACTTCTGACAGAAGACTCACCAAGATTATCGCAGAGAATGCATATCTCAGTATGAACCCCGACGAAATCCAAGATGTCGCCGGTTCTGTATATCAAACGCACTGTGGAGTGGTGAAAACACCAGATATCGTGTTTCGCGCAATAAGTAGCTCGAAAAAAGGGATCTCGATGACTCTGCATACTTCTGACAGAAGACTCACCAAGATCATCGCAGAAAATGCATATCTCAGCTGGAAACACCACGTAAATCAACATATCGCCGGTTCTGTATATCAAACGCACTGTGGAGTGGTGAAAACACCAGATATCGTGTTTCGCGCAATAAGTAGCTGGAAAAAAGGGATCTCGATGACTCTGCATACTTCTGACAGAAGTCTCACCAAGATTATCGCAGAAAATCCATATCTCAGGTTGAAACCTCACGAAAACCAAGTTATCTCCGGTTCTGCACATCAAACGTACTGTGGAGTGGTGAATACACCAGAAAACGTGTTTCTCGCATTAACTAGCTCGAAAAGAGCGATCTAGATGATTCTGCATACTTCTGACAGAAGACTCACCAAGATTATCGCAGAGAATGCATATCTCAGTATGAACCCCGACGAAATCCAAGATGTCGCCGGTTCTGTATATCAAACGCACTGTGGAGTGGTGAAAACACCAGATATCGTGTTTCGCGCAATAAGTAGCTCGAAAAAAGGGATCTCGATGATTCTGCATACTTCTGACAGAAGACTCACCAAGATTATCGCAGAAAATGCATATCTCAGCTGGAAACACAACGAAAATCAAGATATCGCCGGTTCTGCATATAAAACGCGCTGTGGAATGTTGAAAACACCAGAAAACTTGTTTTTTCGCATTAAATAGCTCGAAACGAGCGATCTAGATGATTCTGCATACTTCTGACTGAAGTCTCACCAATATTATGTCAGAAAATGCATATCTCAGCTTGAAACCTCACGAAAATCAAGATGTTGCCGGTTCTGCATATCAAACGCACTGTGGAGTGGTGAAAACACCAGATATCGTGTTTCTCGCATTATGTAGCTCGAAAAGAGCGTTCTCGAAGATTCTGCATACTTCTGACAGAAGTCTCACCAAGATTATCGCAAGAAAATGCATATCTCAGCTTGAAAACCCACGAAAAGCAAGATTTCGCCGGTTCTGCATGTCAAACGTACTGTGGAGTGGTGAAAACACCAGATATCGTGTTTCTCGCATTAAATAGCTCGCAAAGAGGGATCTCGATGATTCTGCATACTTCTGACAGAAGACTCACCAAGATTATCGCAGAAAATGCATATCTCAGCTGGAAACACAACGAAAATCAAGATATCGCCGGTTCTGCATATAAAACGCGCTGTGGAATGTTGAAAACACCAGAAAACTTGTTTTTTCGCATTACATAGCTTGAAAACAGCGATCTAGATGATTCTGCATACTTCTGACAGAAGACTCACCAAGATTATCGCAGAAAATGCATATCTCAGATGGAAACACCACGAAAATCAAGATATCGCCGGTTCTGCATATCACACGCACTGTGGAATGTTGAAAACACCAGAAAACTTGTTTTTTCGCATTAAATAGCTCGAAACGAGCGATCTAGATGATTCTGCATACTTCTGACTGAAGTCTCACCAATATTATGTCAGAAAATGCATATCTCAGCTTGAAACCTCACGAAAATCAAGATGTTGCCGGTTCTGTATATCAAACGCACTGTGGAGTGGTGAAAACACCAGATATCGTGTTTCTCGCATTATGTAGCTCGAAAAGAGCGTTCTCGAAGATTCTGCATACTTCTGACAGAAGTCTCACCAAGATTATCGCAGAAAATGCATATCTCAGCTTGAAAACCCACGAAAAGCAAGATTTCGCCGGTTCTGCATGTCAAACGTACTGTGGAGTGGTGAAAACACCAGATATCGTGTTTCTCGCATTAAATAGCTCGCAAAGAGGGATCTTGATGATTCTGCATACTTCTGACAGAAGACTCACCAAGATTATCGCAGAAAATGCATATCTCAGCTGGAAACACAACGAAAATCAAGATATCGCCGGTTCTGCATATAAAACGCGCTGTGGAATGTTGAAAACACCAGAAAACTTGTTTTTTCGCATTAAATAGCTCGAAACGAGCGATCTAGATGATTCTGCATACTTGTGACTGAAGTCTCACCAATATTATGTCAAAAAATGCATATCTCAGCTTGAAACCTCACGAAAATCAAGATGTTGCCGGTTCTGCATATCAAACGCACTGTGGAGTGGTGAAAACACCAGATATCGTGTTTCTCGCATTATGTAGCTCGAAAAGAGCGTTCTCGAAGATTCTGCATACTTCTGACAGAAGTCTCACCAAGATTATCGCAGAAAATGCATATCTCAGCTTGAAAACCCACGAAAAGCAAGATTTCGCCGGTTCTGCATGTCAAACGTACTGTGGAGTGGTGAAAACACCAGATATCGTGTTTCTCGCATTAAATAGCTCGCAAAGAGGGATCTCGATGATTCTGCATACTTCTGACAGAAGACTCACCAAGATTATCGCAGAAAATGCATATCTCAGCTGGAAACACCACGAAAATCAAGATATCGCCGGTTCTGCATATCAAACGCACTGTGGAGTGGTGAAAACACCAGATATCGTGTTTCTCGCATTATGTAGCTCGAAAAGAGCGTTCTCGAAGATTCTGCATACTTCTGACAGAAGTCTCACCAAGATTATCGCAGAAAATGCATATCTCAGCTTGAAAACCCACGAAAAGCAAGATTTCGCCGGTTCTGCATGTCAAACGTACTGTGGAGTGGTGAATACACCAGAAAACGTGTTTCTCGCATTAAATAGCTCGAAAAAAGGGATCTCGATGATTCTGCATACTTCTGACAGAAGACTCACCAAGATTATCGCAGAAAATGCATATCTCAGCTGGAAACACCACGAAAATCAAGATATCGCCGGTTCTGCATATCACACGCACTGTGGAATGTTGAAAACACCAGAAAATTTGTTTTTTCGCATTAAATAGCTTGAAAAGTGCAATCTAGATGATTCTGTATACTTCTGACTGAAGTCTCACCAAGATTATCGCAGAAAATCCATATCTCAGCTTGAAACCTCACGAAAACCAAGTTATCTCCGGTTCTGCACATCAAACGTACTGTGGAGTGGTGAATACACCAGAAAACGTGGTTCTCGCATTAACTAGCTCGAAAAGAGCGATCTAGATGATTCTGCATACTTCTGACAGAAGACTCACCAAGATTATCGCAGAGAATGCATATCTCAGTATGAACCCCGACGAAATCCAAGATGTCGCCGGTTCTGTATATCAAACGCACTGTGGAGTGGTGAAAACACCAGATATCGTGTTTCGCGCAATAAGTAGCTCGAAAAAAGGGATCTCGATGACTCTGCATACTTCTGACAGAAGACTCACCAAGATCATCGCAGAAAATGCATATCTCAGCTGGAAACACCACGTAAATCAACATATCGCCGGTTCTGTATATCAAACGCACTGTGGAGTGGTGAAAACACCAGATATCGTGTTTCGCGCAATAAGTAGCTGGAAAAAAGGGATCTCGATGACTCTGCATACTTCTGACAGAAGTCTCACCAAGATTATCGCAGAAAATGCATATCTCAGCTGGAAACACCACGAAAATCAACATATCGCCGGTTCTGCATATAAAACGCACTGTGGAATGTTGAAAACACCAGAAAATTTGTTTTTTCGCATTAAATAGCTTGAAAAGAGCGATCTAGATGATTCTGTAATTTTCTGACTGAAGTCGCACCAAGATTATCATAGACAATCTATATCTCAGCTTGAAACCTCACGAAAATCAAGATGTCGCCGGTTCTGCATATCAAACGCACTGTGGAGTCGTGAAAACATCCAGACAACGTGTTTCTCGCATTAAATAGCTCGAAAAGAGCGATCCCGATGATTCTGCATACTTCTGATAGAAGTCTCACCAAGATTATCGTTGAAAATGCATATCTCAGCTTGATGCCCGACGAAAGCCAAGATGTCGCCGGTTCTGCATATCAAACGCACTGTGGAGTGGTGAAAACACCAGATAACGTGTTTCTCGCATTATGTAGCTCGAAGAGAGCGTTCTCGAAGATTCTGCATACTTCTGACAGAAGTCTCTCCTAGATTATCGTAGAAAATACCATATCTCAGCTTGAAACCCGACCGAAACAAAGATATCTCTGGTTCTGCATGTCAAACGTACTGTGGAGTGGTGAATACACCAGAAAACGTGTTTCTCGCATTAAATAGCTCGAAAAGAGCGATCCATATGGTTCTACATACTTCTGACAGAAGACTTACCAAGATTATCGCAGAGAATGCATATCTCAGATGGAAACACCACGAAAATCAAGATTTCGCCGGTTCTGCATATCACACGCACTGTGGAATGTTGAAAACACCAGAAAACTTGTTTTTTCGCATTAAATAGCTCGAAACGAGCGATCTAGATGATTCTGCATACTTCTGACTGAAGTCTCACCAATATTATGTCCGAAAATGCATATCTCAGCTTGAAACCTCACGAAAATCAAGATGTTGCCGGTTCTGCATATCAAACGCACTGTGGAGTGGTGAAAACACCAGATATCGTGTTTCTCGCATTATGTAGCTCGAAAAGAGCGTTCTCGAAGATTCTGCATACTTCTGACAGAAGTCTCACCAAGATTATCGCAGAAAATGCATATCTCAGCTTGAAAACCCACGAAAAGCAAGATTTCGCCGGTTCTGCATGTCAAACGTACTGTGGAGTGGTGAAAACACTAGATATCGTGTTTCTCGCATTAAATAGCTCGCAAAGAGGGATCTCGATGATTCTGCATACTTCTGACAGAAGACTCACCAAGATTATCGCAGAAAATGCATATCTCAGCTGGAAACACAACGAAAATCAAGATATCGCCGGTTCTGCATATAAAACGCGCTGTGGAATGTTGAAAACACCAGAAAACTTGTTTTTTCGCATTACATAGCTTGAAAACAGCGATCTAGATGATTCTGCATACTTCTGACAGAAGACTCACCAAGATTATCGCAGAGAATGCATATCTCAGTATGAACCCCGACGAAATCCAAGATGTCGCCGGTTCTGTATATCAAACGCACTGTGGAGTGGTGAAAACACCAGATATCGTGTTTCGCGCAATAAGTAGCTCGAAAAAAGGGATCTCGATGACTCTGCATACTTCTGACAGAAGACTCACCAAGATCATCGCAGAAAATGCATATCTCAGCTGGAAACACCACGAAAATCAACATATCGCCGGTTCTGCATATAAAACGCACTGTGGAATGTTGAAAACACCAGAAAATTTGTTTTTTCGCATTAAATAGCTTGAAAAGAGCGATCTAGATGATTCTGTAATTTTCTGACTGAAGTCGCACCAAGATTATCATAGACAATCTATATCTCAGCTTGAAACCTCACGAAAATCAAGATGTCGCCGGTTCTGCATATCAAACGCACTGTGGAGTCGTGAAAACATCCAGACAACGTGTTTCTCGCATTAAATAGCTCGAAAAGAGCGATCCCGATGATTCTGCATACTTCTGATAGAAGTCTCACCAAGATTATCGTTGAAAATGCATATCTCAGCTTGATGCCCGACGAAAGCCAAGATGTCGCCGGTTCTGCATATCAAACGCACTGTGGAGTGGTGAAAACACCAGATAACGTGTTTCTCGCATTATGTAGCTCGAAAAGAGCGTTCTCGAAGATTCTGCATACTTCTGACAGAAGTCTCTCCTAGATTATCGTAGAAAATACCATATCTCAGCTTGAAACCCGACCGAAACAAAGATATCTCTGGTTCTGCATGTCAAACGTACTGTGGAGTGGTGAATACACCAGAAAACGTGTTTCTCGCATTAAATAGCTCGAAAAGAGCGATCCAGATGGTTCTACATACTTCTGACAGAAGACTTACCAAGATTATCGCAGAGAATGCATATCTCAGATGGAAACACCACGAAAATCAAGATATCGCCGGTTCTGCATATCACACGCACTGTGGAATGTTGAAAACACCAGAAAACTTGTTTTTTCGCATTAAATAGCTCGAAACGAGCGATCTAGATGATTCTGCATACTTCTGACTGAAGTCTCACCAATATTATGTCAGAAAATGCATATCTCAGCTTGAAACCTCACGAAAATCAAGATGTTGCCGGTTCTGCATATCAAACGCACTGTGGAGTGGTGAAAACACCAGATATCGTGTTTCTCGCATTATGTAGCTCGAAAAGAGCGTTCTCGAAGATTCTGCATACTTCTGACAGAAGTCTCACCAAGATTATCGCAGAAAATGCATATCTCAGCTTGAAAACCCACGAAAAGCAAGATTTCGCCGGTTCTGCATGTCAAACGTACTGTGGAGTGGTGAAAACACCAGATATCGTGTTTCTCGCATTAAATAGCTCGCAAAGAGGGATCTCGATGATTCTGCATACTTCTGACAGAAGACTCACCAAGATTATCGCAGAAAATGCATATCTCAGCTGGAAACACAACGAAAATCAAGATATCGCCGGTTCTGCATATAAAACGCGCTGTTGAATGTTGAAAACACCAGAAAACTTGTTTTTTCGCATTACATAGCTTGAAAACAGCGATCTAGATGATTCTGCATACTTCTGACAGAAGACTCACCAAGATTATCGCAGAAAATGCATATCTCAGATGGAAACACCACGAAAATCAAGATATCGCCGGTTCTGCATATCACACGCACTGTGGAATGTTGAAAACACCAGAAAACTTGTTTTTTCGCATTAAATAGCTCGAAACGAGCGATCTAGATGATTCTGCATACTTCTGACTGAAGTCTCACCAATATTATGTCAGAAAATGCATATCTCAGCTTGAAACCTCACGAAAATCAAGATGTTGCCGGTTCTGCATATCAAACGCACTGTGGAGTGGTGAAAACACCAGATATCGTGTTTCTCGCATTATGTAGCTCGAAAAGAGCGTTCTCGAAGATTCTGCATACTTCTGACAGAAGTCTCACCAAGATTATCGCAGAAAATGCATATCTCAGCTTGAAAACCCACGAAAAGCAAGATTTCGCCGGTTCTGCATGTCAAACGTACTGTGGAGTGGTGAAAACACCAGATATCGTGTTTCTCGCATTAAATAGCTCGCAAAGAGGGATCTCGATGATTCTGCATACTTCTGACAGAAGACTCACCAAGATTATCGCAGAAAATGCATATCTCAGCTGGAAACACCACGAAAATCAAGATATCGCCGGTTCTGCATATCAAACGCACTGTGGAGTGGTGAAAACACCAGATATCGTGTTTCTCGCATTATGTAGCTCGAAAAGAGCGTTCTCGAAGATTCTGCATACTTCTGACAGAAGTCTCACCAAGATTATCGCAGAAAATGCATATCTCAGCTTGAAAACCCACGAAAAGCAAGATTTCGCCGGTTCTGCATGTCAAACGTACTGTGGAGTGGTTAATACACCAGAAAACGTGTTTCTCGCATTAAATAGCTCGAAAAAAGGGATCTCGATGATTCTGCATACTTCTGACAGAAGACTCACCAAGATTATCGCAGAAAATGCATATCTCAGCTGGAAACACCACGAAAATCAAGATATCGCCGGTTCTGCATATCACACGCACTGTGGAATGTTGAAAACACCAGAAAACTTGTTTTTTCACATTAATTAGCTCGAAAAGAGCGATCTAAATGATTCTGCATACTTCTGACTGAAGTGTCACGAAGATTATCGCAGAAAATCCATATCTCAGCTTGAAACCTCACGAAAACCAAGTTATCTCCGGTTCTGCACATCAAACGTACTGTGGAGTGGTGAATACACCAGAAAACGTGTTTCTCGCATTAACTAGCTCGAAAAGAGCGATATAGATGATTCTGAATACTTCTGACAGAAGACTCACCAAGATTATCGCAGAGAATGCATATCTCAGTATGAACCCCGACGAAATCCAAGATGTCGCCGGTTCTCTATATCAAACGCACTGTGGAGTGGTGAAAACACCAGATATCGTGTTTCGCGCAATAAGTAGCTCGAAAAAAGGGATCTCGATGACTCTGCATACTTCTGACAGAAGACTCACCAACATCATCGCAGAAAATGCATATCTCAGCTGGAAACACCACGAATATCAACATATCGCCGGTTCTGCATATAAAACGCACTGTGGAATGTTGAAAACACCAGAAAATTTGTTTTTTCGCATTAAATAGCTTGAAAAGAGCGATCTAGATGATTCTGTATACTTCTGACTGAAGTCGCACCAAGATTATCATAGACAATCCATATCTCAGCTTGAAACCTCACGAAAATCAAGATGTCGCCGGTTCTGCATATCAAACGCACTGTGGAGTCGTGAAAACATCCAGACAACGTGTTTCTCGCATTAAATAGCTCGAAAAGAGCGATCCCGATGATTCTGCATACTTCTGACAGAAGTCTCACCAAGATTATCGTTGAAAATGCATATCTCAGCTTGATGCCCGACGAAAGCCAAGATGTCGCCGGTTCTGCATATCAAACGCACTGTGGAGTGGTGAAAACACCAGATAACGTGTTTCTCGCATTAAATAGCTCGAAACGAGCGATCTAGATGATTCTGCATACTTCTGACTGAAGTCTCACCAATATTATGTCAGAAAATGCATATCTCAGCTTGAAACCTCACGAAAATCAAGATGTTGCCAGTTCTGCATATCAAACGCACTGTGGAGTGTTGAAAACACCAGATATCGTGTTTCGCGCAATAAGTAGCTCGAAAACTGGGATCTCGATGACTCTGCATACTTCTGACAGAAGACTCACCAAGATCATCGCAGAAAATGCATATCTCAGCTGGAAACACCACGAAAATCAACATATCGCCGGTTCTGCATATAAAACGCACTGTGGAATGTTGAAAACACCAGAAAATTTGTTTTTTCGCATTAAATAGCTTGGAAAGAGCGATCTAGATGATTCTGTATACTTCTGACTGAAGTCTCACCAAGATTATCGCAGAAAATCCATATCTCAGCTTGAAACCTCACGAAAACCAAGTTATCTCCGGTTCTGCACATCAAACGTACTGTGGAGTGGTGAATACACCAGAAAACGTGTTTCTCGCATTAACTAGCTCGAAAAGAGCGATCTAGATGATTCTGCATACTTCTGACAGAAGACTCACCAAGATTATCGCAGAGAATGCATATCTCAGTATGAACCCCGACGAAATCCAAGATGTCTCCGGTTCTGTATATCAAACGCACTGTGGAGTGGTGAAAACACCAGATATCGTGTTTCGCGCAATAAGTAGCTCGAAAAAAGGGATCTCGATGACTCTGCATACTTCTGACAGAAGACTCACCAAGATCATCGCAGAAAATGCATATCTCAGCTGGAAACACCACGAAAATCAACATATCGCCGGTTCTGTATATCAAACGCACTGTGGAGTGGTGAAAACACCAGATATCGTGTTTCGCGCAATAAGTAGCTGGAAAAAAGGGATCTCGATGACTCTGCATACTTCTGACAGAAGTCTCACCAAGATTATCGCAGAAAATCCATATCTCAGCTGGAAACACCACGAAAATCAACATATCGCCGGTTCTGCATATAAAACGCACTGTGGAATGTTGAAAACACCAGAAAATTTGTTTTTTCGCATTAAATACCTTGAAAAGAGCGATCTAGATGATTCTGTATATTTCTGACTGAAGTCGCACCAAGATTATCATAGACAATCTATATCTCAGCTTGAAACCTCACGAAAATCAAGATGTCGCCGGTTCTGCATATCAAACGCACTGTGGAGTCGTGAAAACATCCAGACAACGTGTTTCTCGCATTAAATAGCTCGAAAAGAGCGATCCCGATGATTCTGCATACTTCTGACAGAAGTCTCACCAAGATTATCGTTGAAAATGCATATCTCAGCTTGATGCCCGACGAAAGCCAAGATGTCGCCGGTTCTGCATATCAAACGCACTGTGGAGTGGTGAAAACACCAGATAACGTGTTTCTCGCATTATGTAGCTCGAAAAGAGCGTTCTCGAAGATTCTGCATAATTCTGACAGAAGTCTCTCTTAGATTATCGTAGAAAATACCATATCTCAGCTTGAAACCCGACCGAAACAAAGATATCTCTGGTTCTGCATGTCAAACGTACTGTGGAGTGGTGAATACACCAGAAAACGTGTTTCTCGCATTAAATAGCTCGAAAAGAGCGATCCAGATGGTTCTACATACTTCTGACAGAAGACTTACCAAGATTATCGCAGAAAATGCATATCTCAGCTGGAAACACCACGAAAATCAAGATATCGCCGGTTCTGCATATCAAACGCACTGTGGAATGTTGAAAACACCAGAAAACTTGCTTTTTCGCATTAAATAGCTCGAAACGAGCGATCTAGATGATTCTGCATACTTCTGACTGAAGTCTCACCAATATTACGTCAGAAAATGCATATCTCAGCTTGAAACCTCACGAAAATCAAGATGTTGCCGGTTCTGCATATCAAACGCACTGTGGAGTGGTGAAAACACCAGATATCGTGTTTCTCGCATTAAATAGCTCGCAAAGAGTGATCTCGATGATTCTGCATACTTCTGACAGTAGACTCACCAAGATTATCGCAGAAAATGCATATCTCAGCTGGAAACACAACGAAAATCAAGATATCGCCGGTTCTGCATATAAAACGCGCTGTGGAATGTTGAAAACACCAGAAAACATGTTTTTTCGCATTACATAGCTTGAAAACAGCGATCTAGATGATTCTGCATACTTCTGACTGAAGTGTCACCAAGATTATCGCAGAAAATCCATATCTCAGCTTGAAACATCACGAAAATTAAGATGTCGCCGGTTCTGCATATCAAACGCACTGTGGAGTCGTGAAAACAACCAGACAACGTGTTTCTCGCATTAAATAGCTCGAAAAGAGCGATCCCGATGATTCTGCATACTTCTGACAGAAGTCTCTCCAAGATTATCGTAAAAAATACCATATCTCAGCTTGAAACCCGACCGAAACAAAGATATCTCTGGTTCTGCATGTCAAACGTACTGTGGAGTGGTGAATACACCAGAAAACGTGTTTCTCGCATTAAATAGCTCGAAAAGAGCGATCCAGATGGTTCTACATACTTCTGACAGAAGACTTACCAAGATTATCGCAGAAAATGCATATCTCAGCTGGAAACACCACGAAAATCAAGATATCGCCGGTTCTGCATATAGAACGCGCTGTGGAATGTTGAAAACACCAGAAAACTTGTTTTTTCGCATTACATAGCTTGAAAACAGCGATCTAGATGATTCTGCATACTTCTGACAGAAGACTCACCAAGATTATCGCAGACAATGCATATCTCAGCTGGAAACACCACGAAAATCAAGATATCGCCGGATCTGCATATCACACGCACTGTGGAATGTTGAAAACACCAGAAAACTTGTTTTTTCGCATTAAATAGCTCGAAACGAGCGATCTAGATGATTCTGCATACTTCTGACTGAAGTCTCACCAATATTAAGTCAGAAAATGCATATCTCAGCTTGAAACCTCACGAAAATCAAGATGTCGCCCGTTCTGCATATCAAACGCACTGTGGAGTCGTGAAAACAACCAGACAACGTGTTTCTCGCATTAAATAGCTCGAAAAGAGCGATCCCGATGATTCTGCATACTTCTGACAGAAGTCTCACCAAGATTATCGCAGAAAATGCATATCTCAGCTTGAAACCTCACGAAAATCAAGATGTCGCCGGTTCTGCATATAAAACGCACTGTGGAATGCGGAAAACACCAGAAAACTTGTTTTTTCACATTAATTAGCTCGAATAGAGCGATCCCGATGATTCTGCATACTTCTGACAGAAGTCTCTCCAAGATTATCGTAAAAAATACCATATCTCAGCTTGAAACCCGACCGAAACAAAGATATCTCTGGTTCTGCATGTCAAACGTACTGTGGAGTGGTGAATACACCAGAAAACGTGTTTCTCGCATTAAATAGCTCGAAAAGAGCGATCCAGATGGTTCTACATACTTCTGACAGAAGACTTACCAAGATTATCGCAGAAAATGCATATCTCAGCTTGAAACCTCACGAAAACCAAGTTATCTCCGGTTCTGCACATCAAACGTACTGTGAAGTGGTGAATACACCAGAAAACGTGTTTCTCGCATTAACTAGCTCGAAAAGAGCGATATAGATGATTCTGCATACTTCTGACAGAAGACTCACCAAGATTATCGCAGAGAATGCATATCTCAGTATGAACCCCGACGAAATCCAAGATGTCGCCGGTTCTGTATATCAAACGCACTGTGGAGTGGTGAAAACACCAGATATCGTGTTTCGCGCAATAAGTAGCTCGAAAAAAGTGATCTCGATGACTCTGCATACTTCTGACAGAAGACTCACCAAGATCAACGCAGAAAATGCATATCTCAGCTGGAAACACCACGAAAATCAACATATCGCCGGTTCTGCATATAAAACGCACTGTGGAATGTTGAAAACACCAGAAAATTTGTTTTTTCGCATTAAATAGCTTGAAAAGAGCGATCTAGATGATTCTGTATACTTCTGACTGAAGTCGCACCAAGATTATCATAGACAATCCATATCTCAGCTTGAAACCTCACGAAAATCAAGATGTCGCCGGTTCTGCATATCAAACGCAATGTGGAGTCGTGAAAACATCCAGACAACGTGTTTCTCGCATTACATAGCTCGAATAGAGCGATCCCGATGATTCTGCATACTTCTGACAGAAGTCTCACCAAGATTATCGTGGAAAATGCATATCTCAGCTTGATGCCCGACGAAAGCCAAGATGTCGCCGGTTCTGCATATCAAACGCACTGTGGAGCGGTGAAAACACCAGATAACGTGTTTCTCGCATTATGTAGCTCGAAAAGAGCGTTCTCGAAGATTCTGCATACTTCTGACAGAAGTCTCTCCAAGATTATCGTAGAAAATACCATATCTCAGCTTGAAACCCGACAGAAACAAAGATATCTCTGGTTCTGCATGTCAAACGTACTGTGGAGTGGCGAATACACCAGAAAACGTGTTTCTCGCATTAAATAGCTCGAAAAGAGCGATCCAGATGGTTCTACATACTTCTGACAGAAGACTTACCAAGATTATCGCAGAAAATGCATATCTCAGCTGGAAACACCACGAAAATCAAGATATCGCCGGTTCTGCATATCAAACGCACTGTGGAATGTTGAAAACACCAGAAAACTTGTTTTTTCGCATTAAATAGCTCGAAACGAGCGATCTAGATGATTCTGCATACTTCTGACTGAAGTCTCACCAATATTATGTCAGAAAATGCATATCTCAGCTTGAAACCTCACGAAAATCAAGATGTTGCCGGTTCTGCATATCAAACGCACTGTGGAGTGGTGAAAACACCAGATATCGTGTTTCTCGCATTAAATAGCTCGCAAAGAGGGATCTCGATGATTCTGTATACTTCTGACAGAAGACTCACCAAGATTATCGCAGAAAATGCATATCTCAGCTGGAAACACAACGAAAATCAAGATATCGCCGGTTCTGCATATAAAACGCGCTGTGGAATGTTGAAAACACCAGAAAACTTGTTTTTTCGCATTACATAGCCTGAAAACAGCGATCTAGATGATTCTGAATACTTCTGACTGAAGTCTCACGAAGATTATCGTAGAAAATCCATATCTCAGCTGGAAACCTCACGAAAATCAAGATGTCGCCGGTTCTGCGTATCAAACGCACTGTCTAGTCGTGAAAACAACCAGACAACGTGTTTCTCGCATTAAATAGCTCGAAAAGAGCGATCCCGATGATTCTGCATCCTTCTGACAGAAGTCCCACCAAGATTATCGTTGAAAATGCATATCTCAGCTTGATACCCGACGAAAGCCAAGATGTCGCTGGTTCTGCATATCAAACGCACTGTGGAGTGGTGAAAACACCAGATAACGTGTTTCTCGCATTATGTAGCTCGAAAAGAGCGTTCTCGAAGATTCTGCATACTTCTGACAGAAGACTCACCAAGATTATCGCAGAAAATGCATATCTCAGCTGGAAACACAACGAAAATCAAGATATCGCCGGTTCTGCATATAAAACGCGCTGTGGAATGTTGAAAACACCAGAAAACTTGTTTTTTCGCATTACATAGCTTGAAAACAGCGATCTAGATGATTCTGCATACTTCTGACTGAAGTGTCACCAAGATTATCGCAGAAAATCCATATCTCAGCTTGAAACATCACGAAAATTAAGATTTCGCCGGTTCTGCATATCAAACGCACTGCGGAGTCGTGAAAACAACCAGACAACGTGTTTCTCGCATTAAATAGCTCGAAAAGAGCGATCCCGATGATTCTGCATACTTCTGACAGAAGTCTCACCAAGATTATCGCAGAAAATGCATATCTCAGCTGGAAACACCACGAAAATCAAGATATCGCCGGTTCTGCATATCAAACGCACTGTGGAGTGGTGAAAACACCAGATATCGTGTTTCTCGCATTAAGTAGCTCGAAAAGAGCGATCTCGAAGATTCTGCATACTTCTGACAGAAGTCTCACCAAGATTATCGTAGAAAATGCATATCTCAGCTTGAAACCCGACGAAATCCAAGATATCGCCGGTTCTGCATATCAAACGCACTGTGGAATGTTGAAAACACCAGAAAACTTGTTTTTTCGCATTAAATAGCTTGAAAAGAGCGATCTAGATGATTCTGCATACTTCTGACTGAAGTCTCACCAAGATTATCGCAGAAAATCCATATCTCAGCTGGAAAACATCACGAAAATCAAGATGTCGCCGGTTCTGCATATCAAACGCACTGTGGAGTGGTGAAAACACCAGATAACGTGTTTCTCGCATTATGTAGCTCGAAAAGCGCGATCTCGATGATTCTGCATACTTCTAACAGAAGTCTCACGAAGATTATCGCAGAAAATGCATATCTCAGCTTGAAACCCCACGAAAACCAAGATATCGCCGGTTCTGCATTTCATACGCACTGTGAAGTGCTGAAAACACCAGATATCGTGTTTCTCGCATTAAATAGCTCGAAAAGTGCGATCTCGATGATTCTGCATACTTCTGACAGAAGTCTCACCATGATTATCGTAAAAAATGCATATCTCAGCTTGAAACCCCACGAAAACCAAGATATCGCTGGTTCTGCATATCAAACGCACTGTGGAGTGGTGAAAACACCAGATAACGTGTTTCTCGCATTAAATAGGTCGAAAAGAGCGATCTCGATGTTTCTGCATACTTCGGACAGAAGTCTCACCAAGATTATCGCAGACAATGCATATCTCAGCTTGAAACCCCACGAAAACCAAGATATCGCCGGTTCTGCATATCGTACGCACTGTGGAGTGCTGAAAACACCAGATATCGTGTTTCTCGCATTAAATAGCTCGAAAAGAGCGATCTCGATGATTCTGCACACTTCGGACAGAAGTCTCACCAAGATTATCGCAGACAATGCATATCTCAGCTTGAAACCCCACGAAAACCAACATATCGCCGGTTCTGCATTTCATACGCACTGTGGAGTGCTGAAAACACCAGATATCGTGTTTCTCGCATTAAATAGCTCGAAAAGTGCGATCTCGATGATTCTGCATACTTCTGACAGAAGTCTCACCATGATTATCGTAAAAAATGCATATCTCAGCTTGAAACCCCACGAAAACCAAGATATCGCTGGTTCTGCATATCAAACGCACTGTGGAGTGGTGAAAACACCAGATAACGTGTTTCTCGCATTAAATAGGTCGAAAAGAGCGATCTCGATGTTTCTGCATACTTCGGACAGAAGTCTCACCAAGATAATCGCAGACAATGCATATCTCAGCTTGAAACCCCACGAAAACCAAGATATCGCCGGTTCTGCATAAAATACGCACTGTGGAGTGCTGAAAACACCAGATATCGTGTTTCTCGCATTAAATAGCTCGAAAAGTGCGATCTCGATGATTCAGCATACTTCGGATAGAAGTCTCTCCAAGTTTATCGCAGAAGATGCATATCTCAGCTTGAAACCCCTCGAAAACCAAGATATCACCTGTTCTGCATATCCAACGAACTGTGGTGTGGTGAAAACCCCAGAAAACGTGTTTCTCGCATTAAATAGCTCGAAAAGAGCGATCTCGATGATTCTGCACACTTCGGACAGAAGTCTCACCAAGATTATCGCAGACAATGCATATCTCAGCTTGAAACCCCACGAAAACCAAGATATCGCCGGTTCTGCATTTCATACGCACTGTGGAGTGCTGAAAATACCAGATATCGTGTTTCTCGCATTAAATAGCTCGAAAAGTGCGATCTCGATGATTCTGCACACTTCGGACTGAAGTCTCACCAAGATTATCGCAGACAATGCATATCTCAGCTTGAAACCCCACGAAAACCAAGATATCGCCAGTTCTGCATTTCATACGCACTGTGGAGTGCTGAAAACACCAGATATCGTGTTTCTCGCATTAAATAGCTCGAAAAGTGCGATCTCGATGATTCTGCATACTTCTGACAGAAGTCTCACCATGATTATCGTAAAAAATGCATATCTCAGCTTGAAACCCCACGAAAACCAAGATACCGCTGGTTCTGCATATCAAACGCACTGTGGAGTGGTGAAAACACCAGATAACGTGTTTCTCGCATTAAATAGGTCGAAAAGAGCGATCTCGATGTTTCTGCATACTTCGGACAGAAGTCTCACCAAGATTATCGCAGACAATGCATATCCCAGCTTGAAACCCCACGAAAACCCAGATATCGCCGGTTCTGCATATCAAACGCACTGTGGGGTGGGGAAAACACCAGATAAGGTTTTTCTCGCATTAACTAGCTCGAAAAGTGCGATCTCGACGATTCAGCATACTTCGGACAGAAGTGTCTCCAAGTTTATCGCAGAAAATGCATATCTCAGCTTGAAACCCCTCGAAAACCAAGATATCACCTGTTCTGCATATCCAACGAATTGTGGTGTGGTGAAAATCCCAGAAAACGTGTTTCTCGCATTAAATAGCTCGAAAAGAGCGATCTCGATGATTCTGCACACTTCGGACAGAAGTCTCACCAAGATTATCGCAGACAATGCATATCTCAGCTTGAAACCCCACGAAAACCAAGATATCGCCGGTTCTGCATATCAAACGCACTGTGGAGTGGTGAAAACACCAGATAAGGTTTTTCTCGCATTAACTAGCTCGAAAGGTGCTATCTCGATGATTCAGCATACTTCTGACAGAAGTCTCACCATGATTATCGTAAAAAATGCATATCTCAGCTTGAAACCCCACGAAAACCAAGATATCGCTGGTTCTGCATATCAAACGCACTGTGGAGTGGTGAAAACACCAGTTAACGTGTTTCTCGCATTAAATAGGTCGAAAAGAGCGATCTCGATGTTTCTGCATACTTCGGACAGAAGTCTCACCAAGATTATCGCAGACAATGCATATCTCAGCTTGAAACCCCACGAAAACCAAGATATCGCCGGTTCTGCATATCAAACGCACTGTGGAGTGGTGAAAACACCAGTTAACGTGTTTCTCGCATTAAATAGCTCGAAAAGTGCGATCTCGATGATTCTGCATACTTCGGACAGAAGTCTCACCATGATTATCGTAAAAAATGCATATCTCAGCTTGAAACCCCACGAAAACCAAGATATCGCTGGTTCTGCATATCCAACGAACTGTGGTGTGGTGAAAACCCCAGAAAACGTGTTTCTCGCATTAAATAGCTCGAAAAGAGCGATCTCGATGATTCTGCACACTTCGGACAGAAGTCTCACCATGTTTTTGGCAGACAATGCATATCTCAGCTTGAAACCCCACGAAAACCAAGATATCGCCGGTTCTGCATATCGTACGCACTGTGGAGTGCTGAAAACACCAGATATCGTGTTTCTCGCATTAAATAGCTCGAAAAGAGAAACTCGATGATTCTGCATACTTCGGACAGAAGTCTCACCATGATTATCGTCAAAAATGCATATCTCATCTTGAAACCCCACGAAAACCAAGATATCGCTGGTTCTGCATATCAAACGCACTGTGGAGTGGTGAAAACACCAGTTAACGTGTTTCTCGCATTAAATAGGTCGAAAAGAGCGATCTCGATGTTTCTGCATACTTCGGACAGAAGTCTCACCAAGATTATCGCAGACAATGCATATCTCAGCTTGAAACCCCACGAAAACCAAGATATCGCCGGTTCTGCATATCATACGCACTGTGGATTGCTGAAAACACCAGATATCGTGTTTCTCGCATTAAATAGCTCGAAAAGTGCGATCTCGATGATTCTGCATACTTCGGACAGAAGTCTCACCATGATTATCGTAAAAAATGAATATCTCAGCTTGAAACCCCACGAAAACCAAGATATCGCTGGTTCTGCATATCAAACGCACTGTGGACTGGTGAAAACACCAGATAACGTGTTTCTCGCATTAAATAGGTCGAAAAGTGCGATCTCGATGTTTCTGCATACTTCGGACAGAGGTCTCACCAAGATTATCTCAGAAAATGCATATCTCAGCTTGAAACCCCACGAAAACCCAGATATCGCCGGTTCTGCATATCAAACCAACTGTGGAGTGGTGAAAACACCAGACAACGTGTTTCTCGCATTAAATAGTTCGAAATGTGCGATCTCGATGATTCTGCATACTTCTAACAGAAGTCTCACCATGATTATCGCAGAAAATGCATATCTCTGCTAGAAAATCCACGAAAACCAAGATATCTCCTGTTCTGCATATCCAACGAACTGTGCAGTGGTGAAAACCCCAGAAAACGTGTTTCTCGCATAAAATAGCTCGAAATGTACGATCTCGAAGATTCTGAATACTTCTAACAGAAGTCTCAACATGATTATCGCAGATAATGCATATCTCTGCTAGAAACCCCACGAAAACCAAGATATCTCCTGTTCTGCATATACAACGAACTGTGGAGTGGTGAAAACACCAGATAACGTGTTTCTCGCATTAACTAGCTCGAAATGAGCGATCTCGATGATTCTGCATACTTCTGACAGAAGACTCCCCAAGATTATCGCTGAAAATGCATATCTCAGCAGGAAAAACCACGAAAATCAAGATATCGCCGGTTCTGCATATCAAACGCGCTGTGGAGTGGTGAAAACACCAGATAACGTGTTTCTCGCATTAACTAGCTCGAAATGAGCGATCTCGAAGGTTCTGCATACTTCTGACAGAAGACTCACCAAGATTATCGTAGAAAATGCATATCTCAGCTTGATACCCTACGACAGCCAAGATGTCGCCGGTTCTGCATATCGTACGCACTGTGGAGTGCTGAAAACACCAGATATCGTGTTTCTCGCATTATATAGCTCGAAAACTGCGATCTCGATGATTCTGCATACTTCGGACAAAAGTCTCACCATGATTATCGTAAAAAATGCATGTCTCTGCTTGAAACCCCACGAAAACCAAGATATCGCCGGTTCTGCATATCGTACGCACTGTGGAGTGCTGAAAACACCAGATATCGTGTTTCTCGCATTAAATAGCTCGAAAAGAGCGATCTCGATGATTCTGCACACTTCGGACAGAAGTCTCACCAAGATTATCGCAGACAATGCATATCTCAGCTTGAAACCCCACGAAAACCAACATATCGCCGGTTCTGCATTTCATACGCACTGTGGAGTGCTGAAAACACCAGATATCGTGTTTCTCGCATTAAATAGCTCGAAAAGTGCGATCTCGATGATTCTGCATACTTCTGACAGAAGTCTCACCATGATTATCGTAAAAAATGCATATCTCAGCTTGAAACCCCACGAAAACCAAGATATCGCTGGTTCTGCATATCAAACGCACTGTGGAGTGGTGAAAACACCAGATAACGTGTTTCTCGCATTAAATAGGTCGAAAAGAGCGATCTCGATGTTTCTGCATACTTCGGACAGAAGTCTCACCAAGATAATCGCAGACAATGCATATCTCAGCTTGAAACCCCACGAAAACCAAGATATCGCCGGTTCTGCATAAAATACGCACTGTGGAGTGCTGAAAACACCAGATATCGTGTTTCTCGCATTAAATAGCTCGAAAAGTGCGATCTCGATGATTCAGCATACTTCGGATAGAAGTCTCTCCAAGTTTATCGCAGAAGATGCATATCTCAGCTTGAAACCCCTCGAAAACCAAGATATCACCTGTTCTGCATATCCAACGAACTGTGGTGTGGTGAAAACCCCAGAAAACGTGTTTCTCGCATTAAATAGCTCGAAAAGAGCGATCTCGATGATTCTGCACACTTCGGACAGAAGTCTCACCAAGATTATCGCAGACAATGCATATCTCAGCTTGAAACCCCACGAAAACCAAGATATCGCCGGTTCTGCATTTCATACGCACTGTGGAGTGCTGAAAATACCAGATATCGTGTTTCTCGCATTAAATAGCTCGAAAAGTGCGATCTCGATGATTCTGCACACTTCGGACTGAAGTCTCACCAAGATTATCGCAGACAATGCATATCTCAGCTTGAAACCCCACGAAAACCAAGATATCGCCAGTTCTGCATTTCATACGCACTGTGGAGTGCTGAAAACACCAGATATCGTGTTTCTCGCATTAAATAGCTCGAAAAGTGCGATCTCGATGATTCTGCATACTTCTGACAGAAGTCTCACCATGATTATCGTAAAAAATGCATATCTCAGCTTGAAACCCCACGAAAACCAAGATACCGCTGGTTCTGCATATCAAACGCACTGTGGAGTGGTGAAAACACCAGATAACGTGTTTCTCGCATTAAATAGGTCGAAAAGAGCGATCTCGATGTTTCTGCATACTTCGGACAGAAGTCTCACCAAGATTATCGCAGACAATGCATATCCCAGCTTGAAACCCCACGAAAACCCAGATATCGCCGGTTCTGCATATCAAACGCACTGTGGGGTGGGGAAAACACCAGATAAGGTTTTTCTCGCATTAACTAGCTCGAAAAGTGCGATCTCGACGATTCAGCATACTTCGGACAGAAGTGTCTCCAAGTTTATCGCAGAAAATGCATATCTCAGCTTGAAACCCCTCGAAAACCAAGATATCACCTGTTCTGCATATCCAACGAATTGTGGTGTGGTGAAAACCCCAGAAAACGTGTTTCTCGCATTAAATAGCTCGAAAAGAGCGATCTCGATGATTCTGCACACTTCGGACAGAAGTCTCACCAAGATTATCGCAGACAATGCATATCTCAGCTTGAAACCCCACGAAAACCAAGATATCGCCGGTTCTGCATATCAAACGCACTGTGGAGTGGTGAAAACACCAGATAAGGTTTTTCTCGCATTAACTAGCTCGAAAGGTGCTATCTCGATGATTCAGCATACTTCTGACAGAAGTCTCACCATGATTATCGTAAAAAATGCATATCTCAGCTTGAAACCCCACGAAAACCAAGATATCGCTGGTTCTGCATATCAAACGCACTGTGGAGTGGTGAAAACACCAGATAACGTGTTTCTCGCATTAAATAGGTCGAAAAGAGCGATCTCGATGTTTCTGCATACTTCGGACAGAAGTCTCACCAAGATTATCGCAGACAATGCATATCTCAGCTTGAAACCCCACGAAAACCCAGATATCGCCGGTTCTGCATATCAAACGCACTGTGGGGTGGGGAAAACACCAGATAAGGTTTTTTCTCGCATTAACTAGCTCGAAAAGTGCGATCTCGACGATTCAGCATACTTCGGACAGAAGTGTCTCCAAGTTTATCGCAGAAAATGCATATCACAGCTTGAAACCCCTCGAAAACCAAGATATCACCTGTTCTGCATATCCAACGAATTGTGGTGTGGTGAAAACCACAGAAAACGTGTTTCTCGCATTAAATAGCTCGAAAAGAGCGATCTCGATGATTCTGCACACTTCGGACAGAAGTCTCACCAAGATTATCGCAGACAATGCATATCTCAGCTTGAAACCCCACGAAAACCAAGATATCGCCGGTTCTGCATATCAAACGCACTGTGGAGTGGTGAAAACACCAGACAAGGTTTTTCTCGCATTAACTAGCTCGAAAGGTGCTATCTCGATGATTCAGCATACTTCGGACAGAAGTCTCTCTAAGTTTATCGCAGAAAATGCATATCTCTGCTTGAAACCCCTTGAATACCAAGATATCACCTGTTCTGCATATCCAACGAACTGTGGTGTGGTGAAAACCCCAGAAAACGTGTTTCTCGCATTACATAGCTCGAAAAGAGCGATCTCGATGATTCTGCACACTTCGGACAGAAGTCTCACCAAGATTATCGCAGAGAATGCATATCTCAGCTTGAAACCCCACGAAAACCAAGATATCGCCGGTTCTGCATATCATACGCACTGTGGAGTGCTGATAACACCAGATATCGTGTTTCTCGCATTAAATAGCTCGAAAAGTGCGATCTCGATGATTCTGCATACTTCGGACAGAAGTCTCACCATGATTATCGTAAAAAATGCATATCTCAGCTTGAAACCCCACGAAAACCAAGATATCGCTGGTTCTGCATATCCAACGAACTGTGGTGTGGTGAAAACCCCAGAAAACGTGTTTCTCGCATTAAATAGCTCGAAAAGAGCGATCTCGATGATTCTGCACACTTCGGACAGAAGTCTCACCATGTTTTTGGCAGACAATGCATATCTCAGCTTGAAACCCCACGAAAACCAAGATATCGCCGGTTCTGCATATCGTACGCACTGTGGAGTGCTGAAAACACCAGATATCGTGTTTCTCGCATTAAATAGCTCGAAAAGAGAAACTCGATGATTCTGCATACTTCGGACAGAAGTCTCACCATGATTATCGTCAAAAATGCATATCTCATCTTGAAACCCCACGAAAACCAAGATATCGCTGGTTCTGCATATCAAACGCACTGTGGAGTGGTGAAAACACCAGTTAACGTGTTTCTCGCATTAAATAGGTCGAAAAGAGCGATCTCGATGTTTCTGCATACTTCGGACAGAAGTCTCACCAAGATTATCGCAGACAATGCATATCTCAGCTTGAAACCCCACGAAAACCAAGATATCGCCGGTTCTGCATATCATACGCACTGTGGATTGCTGAAAACACCAGATATCGTGTTTCTCGCATTAAATAGCTCGAAAAGTGCGATCTCGATGATTCTGCATACTTCGGACAGAAGTCTCACCATGATTATCGTAAAAAATGAATATCTCAGCTTGAAACCCCACGAAAACCAAGATATCGCTGGTTCTGCATATCAAACGCACTGTGGACTGGTGAAAACACCAGATAACGTGTTTCTCGCATTAAATAGGTCGAAAAGTGCGATCTCGATGTTTCTGCATACTTCGGACAGAGGTCTCACCAAGATTATCTCAGAAAATGCATATCTCAGCTTGAAACCCCACGAAAACCCAGATATCGCCGGTTCTGCATATCAAACCAACTGTGGAGTGGTGAAAACACCAGACAACGTGTTTCTCGCATTAAATAGTTCGAAATGTGCGATCTCGATGATTCTGCATACTTCTAACAGAAGTCTCACCATGATTATCGCAGAAAATGCATATCTCTGCTAGAAAATCCACGAAAACCAAGATATCTCCTGTTCTGCATATCCAACGAACTGTGCAGTGGTGAAAACCCCAGAAAACGTGTTTCTCGCATAAAATAGCTCGAAATGTACGATCTCGAAGATTCTGAATACTTCTAACAGAAGTCTCAACATGATTATCGCAGATAATGCATATCTCTGCTAGAAACCCCACGAAAACCAAGATATCTCCTGTTCTGCATATACAACGAACTGTGGAGTGGTGAAAACACCAGATAACGTGTTTCTCGCATTAACTAGCTCGAAATGAGCGATCTCGATGATTCTGCATACTTCTGACAGAAGACTCCCCAAGATTATCGCTGAAAATGCATATCTCAGCAGGAAAAACCACGAAAATCAAGATATCGCCGGTTCTGCATATCAAACGCGCTGTGGAGTGGTGAAAACACCAGATAACGTGTTTCTCGCATTAACTAGCTCGAAATGAGCGATCTCGAAGGTTCTGCATACTTCTGACAGAAGACTCACCAAGATTATCGTAGAAAATGCATATCTCAGCTTGATACCCTACGACAGCCAAGATGTCGCCGGTTCTGCATATCGTACGCACTGTGGAGTGCTGAAAACACCAGATATCGTGTTTCTCGCATTATATAGCTCGAAAACTGCGATCTCGATTATTCTGCATACTTCGGACAAAAGTCTCACCATGATTATCGTAAAAAATGCATGTCTCTGCTTGAAACCCCACGAAAACCAAGATATCGCTGGTTCTGCATATCCAACGAACTGTGGTGTGGTGAAAACCCCAGAAAACGTGTTTCTTGCATTAAATAGCTCGAAAAGAGCGATCTTGATGATTCTGCACACTTCGGACAGAAGTCTCACCAAGATTATCGCAGACAATGCATATCTCAGCTTGAAACCCCACGAAAACCAAGATATCGCCGGTTCTCCATGTCGTACGCACTGTGGAGTGCTGAAAACACCAGATATCGTGTTTCTCGCATTAAATAGCTCGAAAAGTGCGATCTCGATGATTCTGCATACTTCGGACAGAAGTCTCACCATGATTATCGCTGAAAATGCATATCTCAGCTGGAAAAACCACGAAAATTAAGATATCTCCTGTTCTGCATATCCTACGAACTGTGGAGTGGTGAAAACCCCAGAAAACGTGTTTCTCGCATTTAATAGCTCGAAAAGAGCGATCCCGATGATTCTGCATACTTCGGACAGAAGTCTCACCAAGATTATCGCAGAAAATGCATATCTCTGCTAGAAAACCCACGAAAACCAAGATATCTCCTGTTCTGCATATCCAACGAACTGTGCCGTGGTGAAAACCCCAGAAAACGTGTTTCTCGCATTAAATAGCACGAAATGTACGATCTCGAAGATTCTGCATACTTCTAACAGAAGTCTCAACATGATTATCGCAGATAATGCATATCTCTGCTAGAAACCCCACGAAAACCAAGATATCTCCTGTTCTGCATATACAACGAACTGTGGAGTGGTGAAAACACCAGATAACGTGTTTCTCGCATTAACTAGCTCGAAATGAGCGATCTCGAAGATTCTGCTTACTTCTGACAGAAGACTCACCAAGATTATCGTAGAAAATGCATATCTCAGCTTGATACCCTACGACAGCCAAGATGTCGCCGGTTCTGCATATCAAACGCACTGTGGAGTGGTGAAAACACCAGATAACGTGTTTCTCGCATTAACTAGCTCGAAATGAGCGATCTCGAAGATTCTGCATACTTCTGACAGAAGACTCACCAAGATTATCGCTGAAAATGCATATCTCAGCTGGAAAAACCACGAAAATTAAGATATCTCCTGTTCTGCATATCCTACGAACTGTGGAGTGGTGAAAACCCCAGAAAACGTGTTTCTCGCATTTAATAGCTCGAAAAGAGCGATCCCGATGATTCTGCATACTTCGGACAGAAGTCTCACCAAGATTATCGCAGACAATGCATATCTCAGCTTGAAACCCCACGAAAACCAAGATATCGCCGGTTCTGCATATCGTACGCACTGTGGAGTGCTGAAAACACCAGATATCGTGTTTCTCGCATTAAATAGTTCGAAAAGTGCGATCTCGATGATTCTGCATACTTCGGACAAAAGTCTCACCATGATTATCGTAAAAAATGCATATCTCAGCTTGAAACCCCACGAAAACCAAGATATCGCTGGTTCTGCATATCCAACGAACTGTGTTGTGGTGAAAACCCCAGAAAACGTGTTTCTCGCATTAAATAGCTCGAAAAGAGCGATCTCGATGATTCTGCACACTTCGGACAGAAGTCTCACCAAGATTATCGCAGACAATGCATATCTCAGCTTGAAACCCTACGAAAACCAAGATATCGCCGGTTCTGCATATCGTACGCACTGTGGAGTGCTGAAAACACCAGATATCGTGTTTCTCGCATTAAATAGCTCGATAAGTGCGATCTCGATGATTCTGCATACTTCGGACAGAAGTCTCACCATGATTATCGTAAAAAATACATATCTCAGCTTGAACCCCCAAGAAAACCAAGATATCGCTGGTTCTGCATATCAAACGCACTGTGGAGTGGTGAAAACACCAGATAACGTGTTTCTCGCATTAAATAGGTCGAATAGGGCGATCTCGATGATTCTGCATACTTCGGACAGAAGTCTCACCGAGATTATCGCAGACAATGCATATCTCAGCTTGAAACCCCACGAAAACCAAGATATCGCCGGTTCTGCATATCGTACGCACTGTGGAGTGCTGAAAACACCAGATATCGTATTTCTCGCATTAAATACCTCGAAAAGTGCGATCTCGATGATTCTGCATACTTCGGACAAAAGTCTCACCATGATTATCGTAAAAAATGCATATCTCAACTTGAAACCCCACGAAAACCAAGATATCGCTGGTTCTGCATATCCAACGAACTGTGGTGTGGTGAAAACCCCAGAAAACGTGTTTCTCGCATTAAATAGCTCGAAAAGAGCGATCTCGATGATTCTGCACACTTCGGACAGTAGTCTCACCAAGATTATCGCAGACAATGCATATCTCAGCTTGAAACCCCACGAAAACCAAGATATCGCCGGTTCTGCATATCGTACGCACTGTGGAGTGCTGAAAACACCAGATATCGTGTTTCTCGCATTAAATAGCTCGAAAAGTGCGATCTCGATGATTCTGCATACTTCGGACAGAAGACTCACCAAGATTATCGCAGAAAATGAATATCTCTGCTAGAAAACCCACGAAAACCAAGATATCTCCTGTTCTGCATATCCAACGAACTGTGCAGTGGTGAAAACCCCAGAAAACGTGTTTCTCGCATTAAATAGCACGAAATGTACGATCTCGAAGATTCTGCATACTTCTAACAGAAGTCTCAACATGATTATCGCAGATAATGCATATCTCTGCTAGAAACCCCACGAAAACCAAGATATCTCCTGTTCTGCATATACAACGAACTGTGGAGTGGTGAAAACACCAGATAACGTGTTTCTCGCATTAACTAGCTCGAAATGAGCGATCTCTTTGATTCTGCATACTTCTGACAGAAGACTCCCCAAGATTATCGCTGAAAATGCATATCTCAGCAGGAAAAACCACGAAAATCAAGATATCGCCGGTTCTGCATATCAAACGCGCTGTGGAGTGGTGAAAACACCAGATAACGTGTTTCTCGCATTAACTAGCTCGAAATGAGCGATCTCGAAGATTCTGCTTACTTCTGACAGAAGACTCACCAAGATTATCGTAGAAAATGCATATCTCAGCTTGATACCCTACGACAGCCAAGATGTCGCCGGTTCTGCATATCAAACGCACTGTGGAGTGGTGAAAACACCAGATAACGTGTTTCTCGCATTAACTAGCTCGAAATGAGCGTTCTCGAAGATTCTGCATACTCCTGACAGAAGACTCACCAAGATTATCGCTGAAAATGCATATCTCAGCTGGAAAAACCACGAAAATTAAGATATCTCCTGTTCTGCATATCCTACGAACTGTGGAGTGGTGAAAACCCCAGAAAACGTGTTTCTCGCATTTAATAGCTCGAAATGTGCGATCTCGATGATTCTGCATACTTCTAACAGAAGTCTCACCATGATTATCGCAGAAAATGAATATCTCTGCTAGAAAACCCACGAAAACCAAGATATCTCCTGTTCTGCATATCCAACGAACTGTGCAGTGGTGAAAACCCCAGAAAACGTGTTTCTCGCATTAAATAGCACGAAATGTACGATCTCGAAGATTCTGCATACTTCTAACAGAAGTCTCAACATGATTATCGCAGATAATGCATATCTCTGCTAGAAACCCCACGAAAACCAAGATATCTCCTGTTCTGCATATACAACGAACTGTGGAGTGGTGAAAACACCAGATAACGTGTTTCTCGCATTAACTAGCTCGAAATGAGCGATCTCTTTGATTCTGCATACTTCTGACAGAAGACTCCCCAAGATTATCGCTGAAAATGCATATCTTAGCAGGAAAAACCACGAAAATCAAGATATCGCCGGTTCTGCATATCAAACGCGCTGTGGAGTGGTGAAAACACCAGATAACGTGTTTCTCGCATTAACTAGCTCGAAATCAGCGATCTCGAAGATTCTGCTTACTTCTGACAGAAGACTCACCAAGATTATCGTAGAAAATGCATATCTCAGCTTGATACCCTACGACAGCCAAGATGTCGCCGGTTCTGCATATCAAACGCACTGTGGAGTGGTGAAAACACCAGATAACGTGTTTCTCGCATTAACTAGCTCGAAATGAGCGATCTCGAAGATTCTGCATACTTCTGACAGAAGACTCACCAAGATTATCGCTGAAAATGCATATCTCAGCTGGAAAAACCACGAAAATTAAGATATCTCCTGTTCTGCATATCCTACGAACTGTGGAGTGGTGAAAACCCCAGAAAACGTGTTTCTCGCATTTAATAGCTCGAAATGTGCGATCTCGATGATTCTGCATACTTCTAACAGAAGTCTCACCATGATTATCGCAGAAAATGAATATCTCTGCTAGAAAACCCACGAAAACCAAGATATCTCCTGTTCTGCATATCCAACGAACTGTGCAGTGGTGAAAACCCCAGAAAACGTGTTTCTCGCATTAAATAGCACGAAATGTACGATCTCGAAGATTCTGCAAACTTCTAACAGAAGTCTCAACATGATTATCGCAGATAATGCATATCTCTGCTAGAAACCCCACGAAAACCAAGATATCTCCTGTTCTGCATATACAACGAACTGTGGAGTGGTGAAAACACCAGATAACGTGTTTCTCGCATTAACTAGCTCGAAATGAGCGATCTCTTTGATTCTGCATACTTCTGACAGAAGACTCCCCAAGATTATCGCTGAAAATGCATATCTTAGCAGGAAAAACCACGAAAATCAAGATATCGCCGGTTCTGCATATCAAACGCGCTGTGGAGTGGTGAAAACACCAGATAACGTGTTTCTCGCATTAACTAGCTCGAAATGAGCGATCTCGAAGATTCTGCTTACTTCTGACAGAAGACTCACCAAGATTATCGTAGAAAATGCATATCTCAGCTGGAAAAACCACGAAAATTAAGATATCTCCTGTTCTGCATATCCTACGAACTGTGGTGTGGTGAAAACCCCAGAAAACGTGTTTCTCGCATTAAATAGCTCGAAAAGAGCGATCTCGATGATTCTGCACACTTCGGACAGAAGTCTCACCAAGATTATCGCAGACAATGCATATCTCAGCTTGAAACCCCACGAAAACCAAGATATCGCCGGTTCTGCATATCGTACGCACTGTGGTGTGCTGAAAACACCAGATATCGTGTTTCTCGCATTAAATAGCTCGAAAAGTGCGATCTCGATGATTCTGCTTACTTCGGACAGAAGTCTCACCATGATTATCGTAAAAAATGCATATCTCAGCTTGAACCCCCAAGAAAACCAAGATATCGCTGGTTCTGCATATCAAACGCACTGTGGAGTGGTGAAAACACCAGATAACGTGTTTCTTGCATTAAATAGGTCGAATAGAGCGATCTCGATGATTCTGCATACTTCGGACAGAAGTCTCACCAAGATTATCGCAGACAATGCATATCTCAGCTTGAAACCCCACGAAAACCAAGATATCGCCGGTTCTGCATATCGTACGCACTGTGGAGTGCTGAAAACACCAGATATCGTGTTTCTCGCATTAAATAGCTCGAAAAGTGCGATCTCGATGATTCTGCATACTTCGGACAAAAGTCTCACCATGATTATCGTAAAAAATGTATATCTCAACTTGAAACCCCACGAAAACCAAGATATCGCTGGTTCTGCATATCCAACGAACTGTGGTGTGGTGAAAACCCCAGAAAACGTGTTTCTCGCATTAAATAGCTCGAAAAGAGCGATCTCGATGATTCTGCACACTTCGGACAGAAGTCTCACCAAGATTATCGCAGACAATGCATATCTCAGCTTGAAACCCCACGAAAACCAAGATATCGCCGGTTCTGCATATCGTACGCACTGTGGAGTGCTGAAAACACCAGATATCGTGTTTCTCGCATTAAATAGCTCGAAAAGTGCGATCTCGATGATTCTGCATACTTCGGACAGAAGTCTCACCATGATTATCGTAAAAAATGCATATCTCAGCTTGAAACCCCACGAAAACCTAGATATCGCCGGTTCTGCATATCGTACGCACTGTGGAGTGCTGAAAACACCAGATATCGTGTTTCTCGCATTAAATAGCTCGAAAAGTGCGATCTCGATGATTCTGCATACTTCGGACCGAAGTCTCACCATGATTATCGTAAAAAATGCATATCTTAGCTTGAACCCCCAAGAAAACCAAGATATCGCTAGTTCTGCATATCAAACGCACTGTGGACTGGTGAAAACACCAGATAACGTGTTTCTCGCATTAAATAGGTCGAAAAGAGCGATCGCGATGTTTCTGCATACTTCGGACAGAGGTCTCACCAAGATTATCTCAGAAAATGCATATCTCAGCTTGAAACCCCACGAAAACCCAGATATCGCCGGTTCTGCATATCAAACCAACTGTGGAGTGGTGAAAACACCAGACAACGTGTTTCTCGCATTAAATAGTTCGAAATGTGCGATCTCGATGATTCTGCATACTTCTAACAGAAGTCTCACCATGATTATCGCAGATAATGCATATCTCTGCTAGAAACCCCACGAAAACCAAGATATCTCCTGTTCTGCATATACAACGAACTGTGGAGTGGTGAAAACACCAGATAACGTGTTTCTCGCATTAACTAGCTCGAAATGAGCGATCTCGAAGATTCTGCATACTTCTGACAGAAGTCTCACCATGATTATCGTAAAAAATGCATATCTCAGCTTGATACCCAACGACAGCCAAGATGTCGCCGGTTCTGCATATCAAACGCACTGTGGAGTGGTGAAAACACCAGATAACGTGTTTCTCGCATTAACTAGCTCGAAATGAGCGATCTCGAAGATTCTGCATACTTCTGACAGAAGACTCACCAAGATTATCGCTGAAAATGCATATCTCAGCTGGAAAAACCACGAAAATTAAGATATCTCCTGTTCTGCATATCCTACGAACTGTGGAGTGGTGAAAACCCCAGAAAACGTGTTTCTCGCATTTAATAGCTCGAAAAGAGCGATCCCGATGATTCTGCATACTTCGGACAGAAGTCTCACCAAGATTATCGCAGACAATGCATATCTCAGCTTGAAACCCCACGAAAACCAAGATATCGCCGGTTCTGCATATCGTACGCACTGTGGAGTGCTGAAAACACCAGATATCGTGTTTCTCGCATTAAATAGTTCGAAAAGTGCGATCTCGATGATTCTGCATACTTCGGACAAAAGTCTCACCATGATTATCGTAAAAAATGCATATCTCAGCTTGAAACCCCACGAAAACCAAGATATCGCTGGTTCTGCATATCCAACGAACTGTGGTGTGGTGAAAACCCCAGAAAACGTGTTTCTCGCATTAAATAGCTCGAAAAGAGCGATCTCGATGATTCTGCACACTTCGGACAGAAGTCTCACCAAGATTATCGCAGACAATGCATATCTCAGCTTGAAACCCCACGAAAACCAAGATATCGCCGGTTCTGCATATCGTACGCACTGTGGAGTGCCGAAAACACCAGATATCGTGTTTCTCGCAATAAATAGCTCGAAAAGTGCGATCTCGATGATTCTGGATACTTCGGACAGAAGTCTCACCATGATTATCGTAAAAAATGCATATCTCAGCTTGAACCCCCAAGAAAACCAAGATATCGCTGGTTCTGCATATCAAACGCACTGTGGAGTGGTGAAAACACCAGATAACGTGTTTCTCGCATTAAATAGGTCGAAAAGAGCGATCTCGATGATTCTGCATACTTCGGACAGAAGTCTCACCAAGATTATCGCAGACAATGCATATCTCAGCTTGAAACCCCACGAAAACCAAGATATCGCCGGTTCTGCATATCGTACGCACTGTGGAGTGCTGAAAACACCAGATATCGTGTTTCTCGCATTAAATAGCTCGAAAAGTGCGATCTCGATGATTCTGCATACTTCGGACAAAAGTCTCACCATGATTATCGTAAAAAATGCATATCTCAGCTTGATACCCTACGACAGCCAAGATGTCGCCGGTTCTGCATATCAAACGCACTGTGGAGTGGTGAAAACACCAGATAACGTGTTTCTCGCATTAACTAGCTCGAAATGAGCGATCTCGAAGATTCTGCATACTTCTGACAGAAGACTCACCAAGATTATCGCTGAAAATGCATATCTCAGCTGGAAAAACCACGAAAATTAAGATATCTCCTGTTCTGCATATCCTACGAACTGTGGAGTGGTGAAAACACCAGATAACGTGTTTCTCGCATTAACTAGCTCGAAATGAGCGATCTCGAAGATTCTGCATACTTCTGACAGAAGACTCACCAAGATTATCGCTGAAAATGCATATCTCAGCTGGAAAAACCACGAAAATTAAGATATCTCCTGTTCTGCATATCCTACGAACTGTGGAGTGGTGAAAACCCCAGAAAACGTGTTTCTCGCATTTAATAGCTCGAAATGTGCGATCTCGATGATTCTGCATACTTCTAACAGAAGTCTCACCATGATTATCGCAGAAAATGAATATCTCTGCTTGAAACCCCACGAAAACCAAGATATCGCTGGTTCTTCATATCCAACGAACTGTGGTGTGGTGAAAACCCCAGAAAACGTGTTTCTCGCATTAAATAGCTCGAAAAGAGCGATCTCGATGATTCTGCACACTTCGGACAGAAGTCTCACCAAGATTATCGCAGACAATGCATATCTCAGCTTGAAACCCCACGAAAACCAAGATATCGCCGGTTCTGCATATCGTACGCACTGTGGAGTGCTGAAAACACCAGATATCGTGTTTCTCGCATTAAATAGCTCGAAAAGTGCGATCTCGATGATTCTGGATACTTCGGACAGAAGTCTCACCATGATTATCGTAAAAAATGCATATCTCAGCTTGAACCCCCAAGAAAACCAAGATATCGCTGGTTCTGCATATCAAACGCACTGTGGAGTGGTGAAAACACCAGATAACGTGTTTCTCGCATTAAATAGGTCGAAAAGAGCGATCTCGATGATTCTGCATACTTCGGACAGAAGTCTCACCAAGATTATCGCAGACAATGCATATCTCAGCTTGAAACCCCACGAAAACCAAGATATCGCCGGTTCTGCATATCGTACGCACTGTGGAGTGCTGAAAACACCAGATATCGTGTTTCTCGCATTAGATAGTTCGAAAAGTGCGATCTCGATGATTCTGCATACTTCGGACAAAAGTCTCACCATGATTATCGTAAAAAATGCATATCTCAGCTTGATACCCTACGACAGCCAAGATGTCGCCGGTTCTGCATATCAAACGCACTGTGGAGTGGTGAAAACACCAGATAACGTGTTTCTCGCATTAACTAGCTCGAAATGAGCGATCTCGAAGATTCTGCATACTTCTGACAGAAGACTCACCAAGATTATCGCTGAAAATGCATATCTCAGCTGGAAAACCCACGAAAATTAAGATATCTCCTGTTCTGCATATCCTACGAACTGTGGAGTGGTGAAAACACCAGATAACGTGTTTCTCGCATTAACTAGCTCGAAATGAGCGATCTCGAAGATTCTGCATACTTCTGACAGAAGACTCACCAAGATTATCGCTGAAAATGCATATCTCAGCTGGAAAAACCACGAAAATTAAGATATCTCCTGTTCTGCATATCCTACGAACTTTGGAGTGGTGAAAACCCCAGAAAACGTGTTTCTCGCATTTAATAGCTCGAAATGTGCGATCTCGATGATTCTGCATACTTCTAACAGAAGTCTCACCATGATTATCGCAGAAAATGAATATCTCTGCTAGAAAACCCACGAAAACCAAGATATCTCCTGTTCTGCATATCCAACGAACTGTGCAGTGGTGAAAACCCCAGAAAACGTGTTTCTCGCATTAAATAGCACGAAATGTACGATCTCGAAGATTCTGCATACTTCTAACAGAAGTCTCAACATGATTATCGCAGATAATGCATATCTCTGCTAGAAACCCCACGAAAACCAAGATATCTCCTGTTCTGCATATACAACGAACTGTGGAGTGGTGAAAACACCAGATAACGTGTTTCTCGCATTAACTAGCTCGAAATGAGCGATCTCTTTGATTCTGCATACTTCTGACAGAAGACTCCCCAAGATTATCGCTGAAAATGCATATCTTAGCAGGAAAAACCACGAAAATCAAGATATCGCCGGTTCTGCATATCCTACGAACTGTGGAGTGGTGAAAACCCCAGAAAACGTGTTTCTCGCATTTAATAGCTAGAAAAGAGCGATCCCGATGATTCTGCATACTTCGGACAGAAGTCTCACCAAGATTATCGCAGACAATGCATATCTCAGCTTGAAACCCCACGAAAACCAAGATATCGCCGGTTCTGCATATCGTACGCACTGTGGAGTGCTGAAAACACCAGATATCGTGTTTCTCGCATTAAATAGCTCGAAAAGTGCGATCTCGATGATTCTGCATACTTCGGACAAAAGTCTCACCATGATTATCGTAAAAAATGCATATCTCAACTTGAAACCCCACGAAAACCAAGATATCGCTGGTTCTGCATATCCAACGAACTGTGGTGTGGTGAAAACCCCAGAAAACGTGTTTCTCGCATTAAATAGCTCGAAAAGAGCGATCTCGATGATTCTGCACACTTCGGACAGAAGTCTCACCAAGATTATCGCAGACAATGCATATCTCAGCTTGAAACCCCACGAAAACCAAGATATCGCCGGTTCTGCATATCGTACGCACTGTGGAGTGCTGAAAACACCAGATATCGTGTTTCTCGCATTAAATAGCTCGAAAAGTGCGATCTCGATGATTCTGCATACTTCTAACAGAAGTCTCACCATGATTATCGCAGAAAATGAATATCTCTGCTTGAAACCCCACGAAAACCAAGATATCGCTGGTTCTTCATATCCAACGAACTGTGGTGTGGTGAAAACCCCAGAAAACGTGTTTCACGCATTAAATAGCTCGAAAAGAGCGATCTCGATGATTCTGCACACTTCGGACAGAAGTCTCACCAAGATTATCGCAGACAATGCATATCTCAGCTTGAAACCCCACGAAAACCAAGATATCGCCGGTTCTGCATATCGTACGCACTGTGGAGTGCTGAAAACACCAGATATCGTGTTTCTCGCATTAAATAGCTCGAAAAGTGCGATCTCGATGATTCTGGATACTTCGGACAGAAGTCTCACCATGATTATCGTAAAAAATGCATATCTCAGCTTGAACCCCCAAGAAAACCAAGATATCGCTGGTTCTGCATATCAAACTCACTGTGGAGTGGTGAAAACACCAGATAACGTGTTTCTCGCATTAAATAGGTCGAAAAGAGCGATCTCGATGATTCTGCATACTTCGGACAGAAGTCTCACCAAGATTATCGCAGACAATGCATATCTCAGCTTGAAACCCCACGAAAACCAAGATATCGCCGGTTCTGCATATCGTACGCACTGTGGAGTGCTGAAAACACCAGATATCGTGTTTCTCGCATTAAATAGTTCGAAAAGTGCGATCTCGATGATTCTGCATACTTCGGACAAAAGTCTCACCATGATTATCGTAAAAAATGCATATCTCAGCTTGAAACCCCACGAAAACCAAGATATCGCTGGTTCTGCATATCCAACGAACTGTGGTGTGGTGAAAACCCCAGAAAACGTGTTTCTCGCATTAAATAGCTCGAAAAGAGCGATCTCGATGATTCTGCACACTTCGGACAGAAGTCTCAACAAGATTATCGCAGACAATGCATATCTCAGCTTGAAACCCCACGAAAACCAAGATATCGCCGGTTCTGCATATCGTACGCACTGTGGAGTGCTGAAAACACCAGATATCGTGTTTCTCGCATTAAATAGCTCGAAAAGTGCGATCTCGATGATTCTGGATACTTCGGACAGAAGTCTCACCATGATTATCGTAAAAAATGCATATCTCAGCTTGAACCCCCAAGAAAACCAAGATATCGCTGGTTCTGCATATCAAACGCACTGTGGAGTGGTGAAAACACCAGATAACGTGTTTCTCGCATTAAATAGGTCGAAAAGAGCGATCTCGATGATTCTGCATACTTCGGACAGAAGTCTCACCAAGATTATCGCAGACAATGCATATCTCAGCTTGAAACCCCACGAAAACCAAGATATCGCCGGTTCTGCATATCGTACGCACTGTGGAGTGCTGAAAACACCAGATATCGTGTTTCTCGCATTAAATAGCTCGAAAAGTGCGATCTCGATGATTCTGCATACTTCGGACAAAAGTCTCACCATGATTATCGTAAAAAATGCATATCTCAGCTTGATACCCTACGACAGCCAAGATGTCGCCGGTTCTGCATATCAAACGCACTGTGGAGTGGTGAAAACACCAGATAACGTGTTTCTCGCATTAACTAGCTCGAAATGAGCGATCTCGAAGATTCTGCATACTTCTGACAGAAGACTCACCAAGATTATCGCTGAAAATGCATATCTCAGCTGGAAAAACCACGAAAATTAAGATATCTCCTGTTCTGCATATCCTACGAACTGTGGAGTGGTGAAAACACCAGATAACGTGTTTCTCGCATTAACTAGCTCGAAATGAGCGATCTCGAAGATTCTGCATACTTCTGACAGAAGACTCACCAAGATTATCGCTGAAAATGCATATCTCAGCTGGAAAAACCACGAAAATTAAGATATCTCCTGTTCTGCATATCCTACGAACTTTGGAGTGGTGAAAACCCCAGAAAACGTGTTTCTCGCATTTAATAGCTCGAAATGTGCGATCTCGATGATTCTGCATACTTCTAACAGAAGTCTCACCATGATTATCGCAGAAAATGAATATCTCTGCTAGAAAACCCACGAAAACCAAGATATCTCCTGTTCTGCATATCCAACGAACTGTGCAGTGGTGAAAACCCCAGAAAACGTGTTTCTCGCATTAAATAGCACGAAATGTACGATCTCGAAGATTCTGCATACTTCTAACAGAAGTCTCAACATGATTATCGCAGATAATGCATATCTCTGCTAGAAACCCCACGAAAACCAAGATATCTCCTGTTCTGCATATACAACGAACTGTGGAGTGGTGAAAACACCAGATAACGTGTTTCTCGCATTAACTAGCTCGAAATGAGCGATCTCTTTGATTCTGCATACTTCTGACAGAAGACTCCCCAAGATTATCGCTGAAAATGCATATCTTAGCAGGAAAAACCACGAAAATCAAGATATCGCCGGTTCTGCATATCCTACGAACTGTGGAGTGGTGAAAACCCCAGAAAACGTGTTTCTCGCATTTAATAGCTCGAAAAGAGCGATCCCGATGATTCTGCATACTTCGGACAGAAGTCTCACCAAGATTATCGCAGACAATGCATATCTCAGCTTGAAACCCCACGAAAACCAAGATATCGCCGGTTCTGCATATCGTACGCACTGTGGAGTGCTGAAAACACCAGATATCGTGTTTCTCGCATTAAATAGTTCGAAAAGTGCGATCTCGATGATTCTGCATACTTCGGACAAAAGTCTCACCATGATTATCGTAAAAAATGCATATCTCAGCTTGAAACCCCACGAAAACCAAGATATCGCTGGTTCTGCATATCCAACGAACTGTGGTGTGGTGAAAACCCCAGAAAACGTGTTTCTCGCATTAAATAGCTCGAAAAGAGCGATCTCGATGATTCTGCACACTTCGGACAGAAGTCTCACCAAGATTATCGCAGACAATGCATATCTCAGCTTGAAACCCCACGAAAACCAAGATATCGCCGGTTCTGCATATCGTACGCACTGTGGAGTGCTGAAAACACCAGATATCGTGTTTCTCGCATTAAATAGCTCGAAAAGTGCGATCTCGATGATTCTGCATACTTCGGACAGAAGTCTCACCATGATTATCGTAAAAAATGCATATCTCAGCTTGAACCCCCAAGAAAACCAAGATATCGCTGGTTCTGCATATCAAACGCACTGTGGAGTGGTGAAAACACCAGATAACGTGTTTCTCGCATTAAATAGGTCGAATAGAGCGATCTCGATGATTCTGCATACTTCGGACAGAAGTCTCACCAAGATTATCGCAGACAATGCATATCTCAGCTTGAAACCCCACGAAAACCAAGATATCGCCGGTTCTGCATATCGTACGCACTGTGGAGTGCTGAAAACACCAGATATCGTGTTTCTCGCATTAAATAGCTCGAAAAGTGCGATCTCGATGATTCTGCATACTTCGGACAAAAGTCTCACCATGATTATCGTAAAAAATGCATATCTCAACTTGAAACCCCACGAAAACCAAGATATCGCTGGTTCTGCATATCCAACGAACTGTGGTGTGGTGAAAACCCCAGAAAACGTGTTTCTCGCATTAAATAGCTCGAAAAGAGCGATCTCGATGATTCTGCACACTTCGGACAGAAGTCTCACCAAGATTATCGCAGACAATGCATATCTCAGCTTGAAACCCCACGAAAACCAAGATATCGCCGGTTCTGCATATCGTACGCACTGTGGAGTGCTGAAAACACCAGATATCGTGTTTCTCGCATTAAATAGCTCGAAAAGTGCGATCTCGATGATTCTGCATACTTCGGACAGAAGTCTCACCATGATTATCGTAAAAAATGCATATCTCAGCTTGAACCCCCAAGAAAACCAAGATATCGCTAGTTCTGCATATCAAACGCACTGTGGACTGGTGAAAACACCAGATAACGTGTTTCTCGCATTAAATAGGTCGAAAAGAGCGATCTCGATGTTTCTGCATACTTCGGACAGAGGTCTCACCAAGATTATCTCAGAAAATGCATATCTCAGCTTGAAACCCCACGAAAACCCAGATATCGCCGGTTCTGCATATCAAACCAACTGTGGAGTGGTGAAAACACCAGACAACGTGTTTCTCGCATTAAATAGTTCGAAATGTGCGATCTCGATGATTCTGCATACTTCTAACAGAAGTCTCACCATGATTATCGCAGATAATGCATATCTCTGCTAGAAACCCCACGAAAACCAAGATATCTCCTGTTCTGCATATACAACGAACTGTGGAGTGGTGAAAACACCAGATAACGTGTTTCTCGCATTAACTAGCTCGAAATGAGCGATCTCTTTGATTCTGCATACTTCTGACAGAAGACTCCCCAAGATTATCGCTGAAAATGCATATCTCAGCAGGAAAAACCACGAAAATCAAGATATCGCCGGTTCTGCATATCAAACGCGCTGTGGAGTGGTGAAAACACCAGATAACGTGTTTCTCGCAATAACTAGCTCGAAATGAGCGATCTCGAAGATTCTGCTTACTTCTGACAGAAGACTCACCAAGATTATCGTAGAAAATGCATATCTCAGCTTGATACCCTACGACAGCCAAGATGTCGCCGGTTCTGCATATCAAACGCACTGTGGAGTGGTGAAAACACCAGATAACGTGTTTCTCGCATTAACTAGCTCGAAATGAGCGATCTCGAAGATTCTGCATACTTCTGACAAAAGACTCACCAAGATTATCGCTGAAAATGCATATCTCAGCTGGAAAAACCACGAAAATTAAGATATCTCCTGTTCTGCATATCCTACGAACTGTGGAGTGGTGAAAACCCCAGAAAACGTGTTTCTCGCATTTAATAGCTCGAAAAGAGCGATCCCGATGATTCTGCATACTTCGGACAGAAGTCTCACCAAGATTATCGCAGACAATGCATATCTCAGCTTGAAACCCCACGAAAACCAAGATATCGCCGGTTCTGCATATCGTACGCACTGTGGAGTGCTGAAAACACCAGATATCGTGTTTCTCGCATTAAATAGTTCGAAAAGTGCGATCTCGATGATTCTGCATACTTCGGACAAAAGTCTCACCATGATTATCGTAAAAAATGCATATCTCAGCTTGAAACCCCACGAAAACCAAGATATCGCTGGTTCTGCATATCCAACGAACTGTGGTGTGGTGAAAACCCCAGAAAACGTGTTTCTCGCATTAAATAGCTCGAAAAGAGCGATCTCGATGATTCTGCACACTTCGAACAGAAGTCTCACCAAGATTATCGCAGACAATGCATATCTCAGCTTGAAACCCCACGAAAACCAAGATATCGCCGGTTCTGCATATCGTACGCACTGTGGAGTGCTGAAAACACCAGATATCGTGTTTCTCGCATTAAATAGCTCGAAAAGTGCGATCTCGATGATTCTGCATACTTCGGACAGAAGTCTCACCATGATTATCGTAAAAAATGCATATCTCAGCTTGAACCCCCAAGAAAACCAAGATATCGCTGGTTCTGCATATCAAACGCACTGTGGAGTGGTGAAAACACCAGATAACGTGTTTCTCGCATTAAATAGGTCGAAAAGAGCGATCTCGATGATTCTGCATACTTCGGACAGAAGTCTCACCAAGATTATCGCAGACAATGCATATCTCAGCTTGAAACCCCACGAAAACCAAGATATCGCCGGTTCTGCATATCGTACGCACTGTGGAGTGCAGAAAACACCAGATATCGTGTTTCTCGCATTAAATAGCTCGAAAAGTGCGATCTCGATGATTCTGCATACTTCGGACAAAAGTCTCACCATGATTATCGTAAAAAATGCATATCTCAACTTGAAACCCCACGAAAACCAAGATATCGCTGGTTCTGCATATCCAACGAACTGTGGTGTGGTGAAAACCCCAGAAAACGTGTTTCTCGCATTAAATAGCTCGAAAAGAGCGATCTCGATGATTCTGCACACTTCGGACAGAAGTCTCACCAAGATTATCGCAGACAATGCATATCTCAGCTTGAAACCCCACGAAAACCAAGATATCGCCGGTTCTGCATATCGTACGCACTGTGGAGTGCTGAAAACACCAGATATCGTGTTTCTCGCATTAAATAGCTCGAAAAGTGCGATCTCGATGATTCTGCATACTTCGGACAGAAGTCTCACCATGATTATCGTAAAAAATGCATATCTCAGCTTGAACCCCCAAGAAAACCAAGATATCGCTAGTTCTGCATATCAAACGCACTGTGGACTGGTGAAAACACCAGATAACGTGTTTCTCGCATTAAATAGGTCGAAAAGAGCGATCTCGATGTTTCTGCATACTTCGGACAGAGGTCTCACCAAGATTATCTCAGAAAATGCATATCTCAGCTTGAAACCCCACGAAAACCCAGATATCGCCGGTTCTGCATATCAAACCAACTGTGGAGTGGTGAAAACACCAGACAACGTGTTTCTCGCATTAAATAGTTCGAAATGTGCGATCTCGATGATTCTGCATACTTCTAACAGAAGTCTCACCATGATTATCGCAGATAATGCATATCTCTGCTAGAAACCCCACGAAAACCAAGATATCTCCTGTTCTGCATATACAACGAACTGTGGAGTGGTGAAAACACCAGATAACGTGTTTCTCGCATTAACTAGCTCGAAATGAGCGATCTCTTTGATTCTGCATACTTCTGACAGAAGACTCCCCAAGATTATCGCTGAAAATGCATATCTCAGCAGGAAAAACCACGAAAATCAAGATATCGCCGGTTCTGCATATCAAACGCGCTGTGGAGTGGTGAAAACACCAGATAACGTGTTTCTCGCAATAACTAGCTCGAAATGAGCGATCTCGAAGATTCTGCTTACTTCTGACAGAAGACTCACCAAGATTATCGTAGAAAATGCATATCTCAGCTTGATACCCTACGACAGCCAAGATGTCGCCGGTTCTGCATATCAAACGCACTGTGGAGTGGTGAAAACACCAGATAACGTGTTTCTCGCATTAACTAGCTCGAAATGAGCGATCTCGAAGATTCTGCATACTTCTGACAAAAGACTCACCAAGATTATCGCTGAAAATGCATATCTCAGCTGGAAAAACCACGAAAATTAAGATATCTCCTGTTCTGCATATCCTACGAACTGTGGAGTGGTGAAAACCCCAGAAAACGTGTTTCTCGCATTTAATAGCTCGAAAAGAGCGATCCCGATGATTCTGCATACTTCGGACAGAAGTCTCACCAAGATTATCGCAGACAATGCATATCTCAGCTTGAAACCCCACGAAAACCAAGATATCGCCGGTTCTGCATATCGTACGCACTGTGGAGTGCTGAAAACACCAGATATCGTGTTTCTCGCATTAAATAGTTCGAAAAGTGCGATCTCGATGATTCTGCATACTTCGGACAAAAGTCTCACCATGATTATCGTAAAAAATGCATATCTCAGCTTGAAACCCCACGAAAACGAAGATATCGCTGGTTCTGCATATCCAACGAACTGTGGTGTGGTGAAAACCCCAGAAAACGTGTTTCTCGCATTAAATAGCTCGAAAAGAGCGATCTCGATGATTCTGCACACTTCGAACAGAAGTCTCACCAAGATTATCGCAGACAATGCATATCTCAGCTTGAAACCCCACGAAAACCAAGATATCGCCGGTTCTGCATATCGTACGCACTGTGGAGTGCTGAAAACACCAGATATCGTGTTTCTCGCATTAAATAGCTCGAAAAGTGCGATCTCGATGATTCTGCATACTTCGGACAGAAGTCTCACCATGATTATCGTAAAAAATGCATATCTCAGCTTGAACCCCCAAGAAAACCAAGATATCGCTGGTTCTGCATATCAAACGCACTGTGGAGTGGTGAAAACACCAGATAACGTGTTTCTCGCATTAAATAGGTCGAAAAGAGCGATCTCGATGATTCTGCATACTTCGGACAGAAGTCTCACCAAGATTATCGCAGACAATGCATATCTCAGCTTGAAACCCCACGAAAACCAAGATATCGCCGGTTCTGCATATCGTACGCACTGTGGAGTGCAGAAAACACCAGATATCGTGTTTCTCGCATTAAATAGCTCGAAAAGTGCGATCTCGATGATTCTGCATACTTCGGACAAAAGTCTCACCATGATTATCGTAAAAAATGCATATCTCAACTTGAAACCCCACGAAAACCAAGATATCGCTGGTTCTGCATATCCAACGAACTGTGGTGTGGTGAAAACCCCAGAAAACGTGTTTCTCGCATTAAATAGCTCGAAAAGAGCGATCTCGATGATTCTGCACACTTCGGACAGAAGTCTCACCAAGATTATCGCAGACAATGCATATCTCAGCTTGAAACCCCACGAAAACCAAGATATCGCCGGTTCTGCATATCGTACGCACTGTGGAGTGCTGAAAACACCAGATATCGTGTTTCTCGCATTAAATAGCTCGAAAAGTGCGATCTCGATGATTCTGCATACTTCGGACAGAAGTCTCACCATGATTATCGTAAAAAATGCATATCTCAGCTTGAAACCCCACGAAAACCAAGATATCGCCGGTTCTGCATATCGTACGCACTGTGGAGTGCTGAAAACACCAGATATCGTGTTTCTCGCATTAAATAGCTCGAAAAGTGCGATCTCGATGATTCTGCATACTTCGGACAGAAGTCTCACCATGATTATCGTAAAAAATGCATATCTCAGCTTGAACCCCCAAGAAAACCAAGATATCTCTAGTTCTGCATATCAAACGCACTGTGGACTGGTGAAAACACCAGATAGCGTGTTTCTCGCATTAAATAGGTCGAAAAGTGCGATCTCGATGTTTCTGCATACTTCGGACAGAGGTCTCACCAAGATTATCGCAGACAATGCATATCTCAGCTTGAAACCCCACGAAAACCAAGATATCGCCGGTTCTGCATATCGTACGCACTGTGGAGTGCTGAAAACACCAGATATCGTGTTTCTCGCATTAAATAGCTCGAAAAGTGCGATCTCGATGATTCTGCATACTTCGGACAAAAGTCTCACCATGATTATCGTAAAAAATGCATATCTCAACTTGAAACCCCACGAAAACCAAGATATCGCTGGTTCTGCATATCCAACGAACTGTGGTGTGGTGAAAACCCCAGAAAACGTGTTTCTCGCATTAAATAGCTCGAAAAGAGCGATCTCGATGATTCTGCACACTTCGGACAGAAGTCTCACCAAGATTATCGCAGACAATGCATATCTCAGCTTGAAACCCCACGAAAACCAAGATATCGCCGGTTCTGCATATCGTACGCACTGTGGAGTGCTGAAAACACCAGATATCGTGTTTCACGCATTAAATAGCTCGAAAAGTGCGATCTCGATGATTCTGCATACTTCGGACAGAAGTCTCACCATGATTATCGTAAAAAATGCATATCTCAGCTTGAAACCCCACGAAAACCAAGATATCGCCGGTTCTGCATATCGTACGCACTGTGGAGTGCTGAAAACACCAGATATCGTGTTTCTCGCATTAAATAGCTCGAAAAGTGCGATCTCGATGATTCTGCATACTTCGGACAGAAGTCTCACCATGATTATCGTAAAAAATGCATATCTCAGCTTGAACCCCCAAGAAAACCAAGATATCGCTAGTTCTGCATATCAAACGCACTGTGGACTGGTGAAAACACCAGATAACGTGTTTCTCGCATTAAATAGGTCGAAAAGAGCGATCTCGATGTTTCTGCATACTTCGGACAGAGGTCTCACCAAGATTATCTCAGAAAATGCATATCTCAGCTTGAAACCCCACGAAAACCCAGATATCGCTGGTTCTGCATATCCAACGAACTGTGGTGTGGTGAAAACCCCAGAAAACGTGTTTCTCGCATTAAATAGCTCGAAAAGAGCGATCTCGATGATTCTGCACACTTCGGACAGAAGTCTCACCAAGATTATCGCAGACAATGCATATCTCAGCTTGAAACCCCACGAAAACCAAGATATCGCCGGTTCTGCATATCGTCCGCACTGTGGAGTGCTGAAAACACCAGATATCGTGTTTCTCGCATTAAATAGTTCGAAAAGTGCGATCTCGATGATTCTGAATACTTCGGACAAAAGTCTCACCATGATTATCGTAAAAAATGCATATCTCAGCTTGAAACCCCACGAAAACCAAGATATCGCTGGTTCTGCATATCCAACGAACTGTGGTGTGGTGAAAACCCCAGAAAACGTGTTTCTCGCATTAAATAGCTCGAAAAGAGCGATCTCGATGATTCTGCACACTTCGGACAGAAGTCTCACCAAGATTATCGCAGACAATGCATATCTCAGCTTGAAACCCCACGAAAACCAAGATATCGCCGGTTCTGCATATCGTACGCCCTGTGGAGTGCTGAAAACACCAGATATCGTGTTTCTCGCATTAAATAGCTCGAAAAGTGCGATCTCGATGATTCTGCATACTTCGGACAGAAGTCTCACCATGATTATCGTAAAAAATGCATATCTCAGCTTGCACCCCCAAGAAAACCAAGATATCGCTGGTTCTGCATATCAAACGCACTGTGGAGTGGTGAAAACACCAGATAACGTGTTTCTCGCATTAAATAGGTCGAAAAGAGCGATCTCGATGATTCTGCATACTTCGGACAGAAGTCTCACCAAGATTATCGCAGACAATGCATATCTCAGCTTGAAACCCCACGAAAACCAAGATATCTCCTGTTCTGCATATACAACGAACTGTGGAGTGGTGAAAACACCAGATAACGTGTTTCTCGCATTAACTAGCTCGAAATGAGCGATCTCTTTGATTCTGCATACTTCTGACAGAAGACTCCCCAAGATTATCGCTGAAAATGCATATCTCAGCAGGAAAAACCACGAAAATCAAGATATCGCCGGTTCTGCATATCAAACGCGCAGTGGAGTGGTGAAAACACCAGATAACGTGTTTCTCGCATTAAATAGGTCGAAAAGAGCGATCTTGATGATTCTGCATACTTCGGACAGAAGTCTCACCAAGATTATCGCAGACAATGCATATCTCAGCTTGAAACCCCACGAAAACCAAGATATCGCCGGTTCTGCATATCGTACGCACTGTGGAGTGCTGAAAACACCAGATATCGTGTTTCTCGCATTAAATAGCTCGAAAAGTGCGATCTCGATGATTCTGCATACTTCGGACAAAAGTCTCACCATGATTATCGTAAAAAATGCATATCTCAACTTGAAACCCCACGAAAACCAAGATATCGCTGGTTCTGCATATCCAACGAACTGTGGTGTGGTGAAAACCCCAGAAAACGTGTTTCTCGCATTAAATAGCTCGAAAAGAGCGATCTCGATGATTCTGCACACTTCGGACAGAAGTCTCACCAAGATTATCGCAGACAATGCATATCTCAGCTTGAAACCCCACGAAAACCAAGATATCGCCGGTTCTGCATATCGTACGCACTGTGGAGTGCTGAAAACACCAGATATCGTGTTCCTCGCATTAAATAGCTCGAAAAGTGCGATCTCAATGATTCTGCATACTTCGGACAGAAGTCTCACCATGATTATCGTAAAAAATACATATCTCAGCTTGAAACCCCACGAAAACCAAGATATCGCCGGTTCTGCATATCGTACGCACTGTGGAGTGCTGAAAACACCAGATATCGTGTTTCTCGCATTAAATAGCTCGAAAAGTGCGATCTCGATGATTCTGCATACTTCGGGCAGAAGTCTCACCATGATTATCGTAAAAAATGCTTATCTCAGCTTGAACCCCCAAGAAAACCAAGATATCGCTAGTTCTGCATATCAAACGCACTGTGGACTGGTGAAAACACCAGATATCGTGTTTCTCGCATTAAATAGCTCGAAAAGAGCGATCTCGATGATTCTGCATACTTCGGACAGAAGTCTCACCAAGATTATCGCAGACAATGCATATCTCAGCTTGAAACCCCACGAAAACCAAGATATCTCCTGTTCTGCATATACAACGAACTGTGGAGTGGTGAAAACACCAGATAACGTGTTTCTCGCATTAACTAGCTCGAAATGAGCGATCTCTTTGATTCTGCATACTTCTGACAGAAGACTCCCCAAGATTATCGCTGAAAATGCATATCTCAGCAGGAAAAACCACGAAAATCAAGATATTGCCGGTTCTGCATATCAAACGCGCTGTGGAGTGGTGAAAACACCAGATAACGTGTTTCTCGCATTAACTAGCTCGAAATGAGCGATCTCGAAGATTCTGCTTACTTCTGACAGAAGACTCACCAAGATTATCGTAGAAAATGCATATCTCAGCTGGATACCCTACGACAGCCAATATGTCGCCGGTTCTGCATATCAAACGCACTGTGGAGTGGTGAAAACACCAGATAACGTGTTTCTCGCATTAACTAGCTCAAAATGAGCGATCTCGATGATTCTGCATACTTCTGACAGAAGACTCCCCATGATTATCGCTGAAAATGCATATCTCAGCAGGAAAAACCACGAAAATCAAGATATCGCCGGTTCTGCATATCAAACGCGCTGTGGAGTGGTGAAAACACCAGATAACGTGTTTCTCGCATTAACTAGCTCGAAATGAGCGATCTCGAAGATTCTGCATACTTCTGACAGAAGACTCACCAAGATTATCGCTGAAAATGCATATCTCAGCTGGAAAAACCACGAAAATTAAGATATCTCCTGTTCTGCATATCCTACGAACTGTGGAGTGGTGAAAACCCCAGAAAACGTGTTTCTCGCATTAACTAGCTCGAAATGAGCGATCTCGAAGGTTCTGCATACTTCTGACAGAAGACTCACCAAGATTATCGCTGAAAATGCATATCTCAGCTGGAAAAACCACGAAAATTAAGATATCTCCTGTTCTGCATATCCTACGAACTGTGGAGTGGTGAAAACCCCAGAAAACGTGTTTCTCGCATTTAATAGCTCGAAAAGAGCGATCCCGATGATTCTGCATACTTCGGACAGAAGTCTCACCAAGATTATCGCAGACAATGCATATCTCAGCTTGAAACCCCACGAAAACCAAGATATCGCCGGTTCTGCATATCGTCCGCACTGTGGAGTGCTGAAAACACCAGATATCGTGTTTCTCGCATTAAATAGTTCGAAAAGTGCGATCTCGATGATTCTGCATACTTCGGACAAAAGTCTCACCATGATTATCGTAAAAAATGCATATCTCAGCTTGAAACCCCACGAAAACCAAGATATCGCTGGTTCTGCATATCCAACGAACTGTGGTGTGGTGAAAACCCCAGAAAACGTGTTTCTCGCATTAAATAGCTCGAAAAGAGCGATCTCGATGATTCTGCACACTTCGGACAGAAGTCTCACCAAGATTATCGCAGACAATGCATATCTCAGCTTGAAACCCCACGAAAACCAAGATATCGCTGGTTCTGCATATCAAACGCACTGTGGAGTGGTGAAAACACCAGATAACGTGTTTCTCGCATTAAATAGGTCGAAAAGAGCGATCTCGATGATTCTGCATACTTCGGACAGAAGTCTCACCAAGATTATCGCAGACAATGCATATCTCAGCTTGAAACCCCACGAAAACCAAGATATCGCCGGTTCTGCATATCGTACGCACTGTGGAGTGCTGAAAACACCAGATATCGTGTTTCTCGCATTAAATAGCTCGAAAAGTGCGATCTCGATGATTCTGCATACTTCGGACAAAAGTCTCACCATGATTATCGTAAAAAATGCATATCTCAACTTGAAACCCCACGAAAACCAAGATATCGCTGGTTCTGCATATCCAACGAACTGTGGTGTGGTGAAAACCCCAGAAAACGTGTTTCTCGCATTAAATAGCTCGAAAAGAGCGATCTCGATGATTCTGCACACTTCGGACAGAAGTCTCACCAAGATTATCGCAGACAATGCACATCTCAGCTTGAAACCCCACGAAAACCAAGATATCGCCGGTTCTGCATATCGTACGCACTGTGGAGTGCTGAAAACACCAGATATCGTGTTTCTCGCATTAAATAGCTCGAAAAGTGCGATCTCGATGATTCTGCATACTTCGGACAGAAGTCTCACCATGATTATCGTAAAAAATGCATATCTCAGCTTGAAACCCCACGAAAACCAAGATATCGCCGGTTCTGCATATCGTACGCACTGTGGAGTGCTGAAAACACCAGATATCGTGTTTCTCGCATTAAATAGCTCGAAAAGTGCGATCTCGATGATTCTGCATACTTCGGACAGAAGTCTCACCATGATTATCGTAAAAAATGCATATCTCAGCTTGAACCCCCAAGAAAACCAAGATATCGCTAGTTCTGCATATCAAACGCACTGTGGACTGGTGAAAACACCAGATAACGTGTTTCTCGCATTAAATAGGTCGAAAAGAGCGATCTCGATGTTTCTGCATACTTCGGACAGAGGTCTCACCAAGATTATCTCAGAAAATGCATATCTCAGCTTGAAACCCCACGAAAACCCAGATATCGCCGGTTCTGCATATCAAACCAACTGTGGAGTGGTGAAAACACCAGACAACGTGTTTCTCGCATTAAATAGTTCGAAATGTGCGATCTCGATGATTCTGCATACTTCTAACAGAAGTCTCACCATGATTATCGCAGATAATGCATATCTCTGCTAGAAACCCCACGAAAACCAAGATATCTCCTGTTCTGCATATACAACGAACTGTGGAGTGGTGAAAACACCAGATAACGTGTTTCTCGCATTAACTAGCTCGAAATGAGCGATCTCTTTGATTCTGCATACTTCTGACAGAAGACTCCCCAAGATTATCGCTGAAAATGCATATCTCAGCAGGAAAAACCACGAAAATCAAGATATTGCCGGTTCTGCATATCAAACGCGCTGTGGAGTGGTGAAAACACCAGATAACGTGTTTCTCGCATTAACTAGCTCGAAATGAGCGATCTCGAAGATTCTGCTTACTTCTGACAGAAGACTCACCAAGATTATCGTAGAAAATGCATATCTCAGCTTGATACCCTACGACAGCCAATATGTCGCCGGTTCTGCATATCAAACGCACTGTGGAGTGGTGAAAACACCAGATAACGTGTTTCTCGCATTAACTAGCTCAAAATGAGCGATCTCGATGATTCTGCATACTTCTGACAGAAGACTCCCCATGATTATCGCTGAAAATGCATATCTCAGCAGGAAAAACCACGAAAATCAAGATATCGCCGGTTCTGCATATCAAACGCGCTGTGGAGTGGTGAAAACACCAGATAACGTGTTTCTCGCATTAACTAGCTCGAAATGAGCGATCTCGAAGATTCTGCATATTTCTGACAGAAGACTCACCAAGATTATCGCTGAAAATGCATATCTCAGCTGGAAAAACCACGAAAATCAAGATATCGCCGGTTCTGCATATCAAACGCGCTGTGGAGTGGTGAAAACACCAGATAACGTGTTTTTCGCATTAACTAGCTCGAAATGAGCGATCTCGAAGATTCTGCATACTTCTGACAGAAGACTCACCAAGATTATCGCTGAAAATGCATATCTCAGCTGGAAAAACCACGAAAATTAAGATATCTCCTGTTCTGCATATCCTACGAACTGTGGAGTGGTGAAAACCCCAGAAAACGTGTTTCTCGCATTAAATAGCTCGAAAAGAGCGATCTCGATGATTCTGCACACTTCGGACAGAAGTCTCACCAAGATTATCGCAGACAATGCATATCTCAGCTTGAAACCCCACGAAAACCAAGATATCGCCGGTTCTGCATATCGTACGCACTGTGGAGTGCTGAAAACACCAGATATCGTGTTGCTCGCATTAAATAGCTCGAAAAGAGCGATCTCGATGATTCTGCACACTTCGGACAGAAGTCTCACCAAGATTATCGCAGACAATGCATATCTCAGCTTGAAACCCCACGAAAACCAAGATATCGCCGGTTCTGCATATCATACGCACTGTGGATTGCTGAAAACACCAGATATCGTGTTTCTCGCATTAAATAGCTCGAAAAGTGCGATCTCGATGATTCTGCATCCTTCGGACAGATGTCTCACCATGATTATCGTAAAAAATGCATATCTCAGCTTGAAAACCCACGAAAACCAACATATCGCTGGTTCTGCATATCAAACGCACTGTGGAGTGGTGAAAACACCAGATAACGTGTTTCCGCATTAAATAGGTCGAAAAGAGCGATCTCGATGTTTCTGCATACTTCGGACAGAGGTCTCACCAAGATTATCTCAGAAAATGCATATCTCAGCTTGAAACCCCACGAAAACCCAGATATCGCCGGTTCTGCATATCAAACCAACTGTGGAGTGGTGAAAACACCAGACAACGTGTTTCTCGCATTAAATAGTTCGAAATGTGCGATCTCGATGATACTGCATACTTCTAACAGAAGTCTCACCATGATTATCGCAGATAATGCATATCTCTGCTAGAAACCCCACGAAAACCAAGATATCTCCTGTTCTGCATATACAACGAACTGTGGAGTGATGAAAACACCAGATAACGTGTTTCTCGCATTAACTAGCTCGAAATGAGCGATCTCTTTGATTCTGCATACTTCTGACAGAAGACTCCCCAAGATTATCGCTGAAAATGCATATCTCAGCAGGAAAAACCACGAAAATCAAGATATCGCCGGTTCTGCATATCAAACGCGCAGTGGAGTGGTGAAAACACCAGATAACGTGTTTCTCGCATTAACTAGCTCGAAATGAGCGATCTAGAAGATTCTGCTTACTTCTGACAGAAGACTCACCAAGATTATCGTAGAAAATGCATATCTCAGCTTGATACCCTACGACAGCCAAGATGTCGCCGGTTCTGCATATCAAACGCACTGTGGAGTGGTGAAAACACCAGATAACGTGTTTCTCGCATTAACTAGCTCGAAATGAGCGATCTCGAAGATTCTGCATACTTCTGACAGAAGACTCACCAAGATTATCGCTGAAAATGCATATCTCAGCTGGAAAAACCACGAAAATTAAGATATCTCCTGTTCTGCATATCCTACGAACTGTGGAGTGGTGAAAACCCCAGAAAACGTGTTTCTCGCATTTAATAGCTCGAAAAGAGCGATCCCGATGATTCTGCATACTTCGGACAGAAGTCTCACCAAGATTATCGCAGACAATGCATATCTCAGCTTGAAACCCCACGAAAACCAAGATATCGCCGGTTCTGCATATCGTCCGCACTGTGGAGTGGTGAAAACACCAGATAACGTGTTTCTCGCATTAACTAGCTCGAAATGAGCGATCTCGAAGATTCTGCTTACTTCTGACAGAAGACTCACCAAGATTATCGTAGAAAATGCATATCTCAGCTTGATACCCTACGACAGCCAAGATGTCGCCGGTTCTGCATATCAAACGCACTGTGGAGTGGTGAAAACACCAGATAACGTGTTTCTCGCATTAACTAGCTCGAAATGAGCGATCTCGAAGATTCTGCATACTTCTGACAGAAGACTCACCAAGATTATCGCTGAAAATGCATATCTCAGCTGGAAACCCCACGAAAACCAAGATATCGCCGGTTCTGCATATCGTACGCACTGTGGAGTGCTGAAAACACCAGATATCGTGTTTCTCGCATTAAATAGCTCGAAAAGTGCGATCTCGATGATTCTGCATACTTCGGACAAAAGTCTCACCATGATTATCGTAAAAAATGCATATCTCAACTTGAAACCCCACGAAAACCAAGATATCGCTGGTTATGCATATCCAACGAACTGTGGTGTGGTGAAAACCCCAGAAAACGTGTTTCTCGCATTAAATAGCTCGAAAAGAGCGATCTCGATGATTCTGCACACTTCGGACAGAAGTCCCACCAAGATTATCGCAGACAATGCATATCTCAGCTTGAAACCCCACGAAAACCAAGATATCGCCGGTTCTGCATATCGTACGCACTGTGGAGTGCTGAAAACACCAGATATCGTGTTTCTCGCATTAAATAGCTCGAAAAGTGCGATCTCGATGATTCTGCATACTTCGGACAGAAGTCTCACCATGATTATCGTAAAAAATGCATATCTCAGCTTGAAACCCCACGAAAACCAAGATATCGCCGGTTCTGCATATCATACGCACTGTGGATTGCTGAAAACACCAGATATCGTGTTTCTCGCATTAAATAGCTCGAAAAGTGCGATCTCGGTGATTCTGCATCCTTCGGACAGAAGTCTCACCATGATTATCGTAAAAAATGCATATCTCAGCTTGAAAACCCACGAAAACCAACATATCGCTGGTTCTGCATATCAAACGCACTGTGGAGTGGTGAAAACACCAGATAACGTGTTTCCGCATTAAATAGGTCGAATAGAGCGATCTCGATGTTTCTGCATACTTCGGACAGAGGTCTCACCAAGATTATCTCAGAAAATGCATATCTCAGCTTGAAACCCCACGAAAACCCAGATATCGCCGGTTCTGCATATCAAACCAACTGTGGAGTGGTGAAAACACCAGACAACGTGTTTCTCGCATTAAATAGTTCGAAATGTGCGATCTCGATGATTCTGCATACTTCTAACAGAAGTCTCACCATGATTATCGCAGATAATGCATATCTCTGCTAGAAACCCCACGAAAACCAAGATATCTCCTGTTCTGCATATACAACGAACTGTGGAGTGGTGAAAACACCAGATAACGTGTTTCTCGCATTAACTAGCTCGAAATGAGCGATCTCTTTGATTCTGCATACTTCTGACAGAAGACTCCCCAAGATTATCGCTGAAAATGCATATCTCAACAGGAAAAACCACGAAAATCAAGATATCGCCGGTTCTGCATATCAAACGCGCAGTGGAGTGGTGAAAACACCAGATAACGTGTTTCTCGCATTAACTAGCTCGAAATGAGCGATCTCGAAGATTCTGCTTACTTCTGACAGAAGACTCACCAAGATTATCGTAGAAAATGCATATCTCAGCTTGATACCCTACGACAGCCAAGATGTCGCCGGTTCTGCATATCAAACGCACTGTGGAGTGGTGAAAACACCAGATAACGTGTTTCTCGCATTAACTAGCTCGAAATGAGCGATCTCGAAGATTCTGCATACTTCTGACAGAAGACTCACCAAGATTATCGCTGAAAATGCATATCTCAGCTGGAAAAACCACGAAAATTAAGATATCTCCTGTTCTGCATATCCTACGAACTGTGGAGTGGTGAAAACCCCAGAAAACGTGTTTCTCGCATTTAATAGCTCGAAAAGAGCGATCCCGATGATTCTGCATACTTCGGACAGAAGTCTCACCAAGATTATCGCAGACAATGCATATCTCAGCTTGAAACCCACGAAAACCAAGATATCGCCGGTTCTGCATATCGTCCGCACTGTGGAGTGCTGAAAACACCAGATATCGTGTTTCTCGCATTAAATAGTTCGAAAAGTGCGATCTCGATGATTCTGCATACTTCGGACAAAAGTCTCACCATGATTATCGTAAAAAATGCATATCTCAGCTTGAAACCCCACGAAAACCAAGATATCGCTGGTTCTGCATATCCAACGAACTGTGGTGTGGTGAAAACCCCAGAAAACGTGTTTCTCGCATTAAATAGCTCGAAAAGAGCGATCTCGATGATTCTGCACACTTCGGACAGAAGTCTCACCAAGATTATCGCAGACAATGCATATCTCAGCTTGAAACCCCACGAAAACCAAGATATCGCCGGTTCTGCATATCGTACGCCCTGTGGAGTGCTGAAAACACCAGATATCGTGTTTCTCGCATTAAATAGCTCGAAAAGTGCGATCTCGATGATTCTGCATACTTCGGACAGAAGTCTCACCATGATTATCGTAAAAAATGCATATCTCAGCTTGAACCCCCAAGAAAACCAAGATATCGCTGGTTCTGCATATCAAACGCACTGTGGAGTGGTGAAAACACCAGATAACGTGTTTCTCGCATTAAATAGGTCGAAAAGAGCGATCTCGATGATTCTGCATACTTCGGACAGAAGTCTCACCAAGATTATCGCAGACAATGCATATCTCAGCTTGAAACCCCACGAAAACCAAGATATCGCCGGTTCTGCATATCGTACGCACTGTGGAGTGCTGAAAACACCAGATATCGTGTTTCTCGCATTAAATAGCTCGAAAAGTGCGATCTCGATGATTCTGCATACTTCGGACAAAAGTCTCACCATGATTATCGTAAAAAATGCATATCTCAACTTGAAACCCCACGAAAACCAAGATATCGCTGGTTCTGCATATCCAACGAACTGTGGTGTGGTGAAAACCCCAGAAAACGTGTTTCTCGCATTAAATAGCTCGAAAAGAGCGATCTCGATGATTCTGCACACTTCGGACAGAAGTCTCACCAAGATTATCGCAGACAATGCATATCTCAGCTTGAAACCCCACGAAAACCAAGATATCGCCGGTTCTGCATATCGTACGCACTGTGGAGTGCTGAAAACACCAGATATCGTGTTTCTCGCATTAAATAGCTCGAAAAGTGCGATCTCGATGATTCTGCATACTTCGGACAGAAGTCTCACCATGATTATCGTAAAAAATGCATATCTCAGCTTGAAACCACACGAAAACCAAGATATCGCCGGTTCTGCATATCGTACGCACTGTGGAGTGCTGAAAACACCAGATATCGTGTTTCTCGCATTAAATAGCTCGAAAAGTGCGATCTCGATGATTCTGCATACTTCGGACAGAAGTCTCACCATGATTATCGTAAAAAATGCATATCTCAGCTTGAACCCCCAAGAAAACCAAGATATCGCTAGTTCTGCATATCAAACGCACTGTGGACTGGTGAAAACACCAGATAACGTGTTTCTCGCATTAAATAGGTCGAAAAGAGCGATCTCGATGTTTCTGCATACTTCGGACAGAGGTCTCACCAAGATTATCTCAGAAAATGCATATCTCAGCTTGAAACCCCACGAAAACCCAGATATCGCCGGTTCTGCATATCAAACCAACTGTGGAGTGGTGAAAACACCAGACAACGTGTTTCTCGCATTAAATAGTTCGAAATGTGCGATCTCGATGATTCTGCATACTTCTAACAGAAGTCTCACCATGATTATCGCAGATAATGCATATCTCTGCTAGAAACCCCACGAAAACCAAGATATCTCCTGTTCTGCATATACAACGAACTGTGGAGTGGTGAAAACACCAGATAACGTGTTTCTCGCATTAACTAGCTCGAAATGAGCGATCTCTTTGATTCTGCATACTTCTGACAGAAGACTCCCCAAGATTATCGCTGAAAATGCATATCTCAGCAGGAAAAACCACGAAAATCAAGATATTGCCGGTTCTGCATATCAAACGCGCTGTGGAGTGGTGAAAACACCAGATAACGTGTTTCTCGCATTAACTAGCTCGAAATGAGCGATCTCGAAGATTCTGCTTACTTCTGACAGAAGACTCACCAAGATTATCGTAGAAAATGCATATCTCAGCTTGATACCCTACGACAGCCAATATGTCGCCGGTTCTGCATATCAAACGCACTGTGGAGTGGTGAAAACACCAGATAACGTGTTTCTCGCATTAACTAGCTCAAAATGAGCGATCTCGATGATTCTGCATACTTCTGACAGAAGACTCCCCATGATTATCGCTGAAAATGCATATCTCAGCAGGAAAAACCACGAAAATCAAGATATCGCCGGTTCTGCATATCAAACGCGCTGTGGAGTGGTGAAAACACCAGATAACGTGTTTCTCGCATTAACTAGCTCGAAATGAGCGATCTCGAAGATTCTGCATACTTCTGACAGAAGACTCACCAAGATTATCGCTGAAAATGCATATCTCAGCTGGAAAAACCACGAAAATCAAGATATCGCCGGTTCTGCATATCAAACGCGCTGTGGAGTGGTGAAAACACCAGATAACGTGTTTTTCGCATTAACTAGCTCGAAATGAGCGATCTCGAAGATTCTGCATACTTCTGACAGAAGACTCACCAAGATTATCGCTGAAAATGCATATCTCAGCTGGAAAAACCACGAAAATTAAGATATCTCCTGTTCTGCATATCCTACGAACTGTGGAGTGGTGAAAACCCCAGAAAACGTGTTTCTCGCGTTTAATAGCTCGAAAAGAGCGATCTCGATGATTCTGCACACTTCGGACAGAAGTCTCACCAAGATTATCGCAGACAATGCATATCTCAGCTTGAAACCCCACGAAAACCAAGATATCGCCGGTTCTGCATATCAAACGCACGGTGTAGTGGTGAAAACACCAGATAACGTGTTTCTCGCATTAAATAGCTCGAAAAGAGCGATCTAGATGATTCAGCATACTTCGGACAGAAGTCTCACCAAGATTATCCTTGAAAATGCATATCACAGCTTGAAACCCCACGAAAACCAAGATATCGATGGTACTGCATATCAAACGCTCTGTGGAGTGGTGGAAACACCAGATAACGTGTTTCTCGCATTAAATAGCTCGAAAAGAGCGATCTCGATGATTCTGCATACTTCGGACAGAAGTCTCACCACGATTATCGAAAAAAATGCATATCACAGCTGGAAACCCCACGAAAACTGAGATATCGCTGGTTCTGCATATCAAACGCACTGTGGAGTGCTGAAAACACCAGATAACGTTTTGTGGCATTAAATAGTTCGAATAGAGCGATCTCGATGATTAAGCATACCTCGGACAGAAGTCTCACCAAGATTAACGTAAAAAATGCATATCTCAGCTTGAAACCCCACGAAAGCCAAGATATCGCTGGTTCTGCATATCAAACGCACTGTGGAGTGTTGAAAACACCAGATAAGGTTTTTCTCGCATTAACTAGCTCGAAAAGTGCGATCTCGATGATTCAGCATACTTCGGACAGAAGTCTCTCCAAGTTTATCGCAGAAAATGCATATCTCAGCTTGAAACCCCTCGAAAACCAAGATATCACCTGTTCTGCATATCCAACGAACTGTGGTGTGGTGAAAACCCCAGAAAACGTGTTTCTCGCATTAAATAGCTCGAAAAGAGCGGTCGCGATGATTCTGCACACTTCGGACAGAAGTCTCACCAAGATTATCGCAGACAATGCATATCTCAGCTTGAAACCCCACGAAAACCAAGATATCGCTGGTTCTGCATATCAATCGCACTGTGGAGTGGTGAAGACACAAGATAACGTGTTTCTCGCATTAAATAGGTCGAAAAGAGCGATCTCGATGTTTCTGCATACTTCGGACAGAGGTCTCACCAAGATTATCGCACAAAATGCATATCTCAGCTTGAAACCCCACGAAAACCCAGATATCTCCGGTTCTGCATATCAAACGCACTGTGGGGTGGTGAAAACACCAGATAAGGTTTTTCTCGCATTAACTAGCTCGAGAAGTGCGATCTCGATGATTCAGCATACTTCGGACAGAAGCCTCCCCAAGTTAATCGCAGAAAATGCATATCTCAGCTTGAAACCCCTCGAAAACCAAGATATCACCTGTTCTGCATATCCAACGAACTGTGGTGTGGTGAAAACCCCAGAAAATGTGTTTTTCGCATTAAATAGCTCGAAAAGAGCGATCTCGATGATTCTGCACACTTCGGACAGAAGTCTCACCAAGCTTATCGCAGACAATGCATATCTCAGCTTGAAACCCCACGAAAACCAAGATATCGCCGGTTCTGCATATCATACGCACTGTGGAGTGCTGAAAACACCAGAAAACGTGTTTCTCGCATTAAATAGCTCGAAAAGAGCGATCTCGATGATTCTGCACACTTCGGACAGAAGTCTCACCAAGATTATCGCAGACAATGCATATCTCAGCTTGAAACCCCACGAAAACCAAGATATCGCCGGTTCTGCATATCGTACGCACTGTGGAGTGCTGAAAACACCAGATATCGTGTTTCTCGCATTAAATAGCTCGAAAAGAGCGATCTCGATGATTCTGCACACTTCGGACAGAAGTCTCACCAAGATTATCGCAGACAATGCATATCTCAGCTTGAAACCCCACGAAAACCAAGATATCGCCGGTTCTGCATATCGTATGCACTGTGGAGTGCTGAAAACACCAGATATCGTGTTTCTCGCATTAAATAGCTCGAAAAGTGCGATCTCGATGATTCTGCATACTTCGGACAGAAGTCTCACCAAGATTATCGCAGACAATGCATATCTCAGCTTGAAACCCCACGAAAACCAAGATATCGCCGATTCTGCATATCGTACGCACTGTGGAGTGCTGAAAACACCAGATATCGTGTTTCTCGCATTAAATAGCTCGAAAAGTGCGATCTCGATGTTTCTGCATACTTCGGACAGAAGTCTCACCAAGATTATCGCAGACAATGCATATCTCAGCTTGAAACCCCACGAAAACCAAGATATCGCCGGTTCTGCATATCCAACGAACTGCGGAGTGGTGAAAACCCCAGAAAACGAGTTTCTCGCATTAACTAGCTCGAAAAGAGCGATCTAGATGATTCAGCATACTTCGGACAGAAGTCTCACCAAGATTATCCTAGAAAATGCATATCTCAGCTTGAAACCCCACGAAAACCAAGATATCGATGGTACTGCATATCAAACGCTCTGTGGAGTGGTGAAAACACCAGACAACGTGTTTCTCGCATTAAATAGATCGAAATGTGCGATCTCGATGATTCTGCATACTTCTAACAGAAGTCTCACCATGATTATCGCAGAAAATGCATATCTCTGCTAGAAACTCCACGAAAACCAAGATATCTCCTGTTCTGCATATCCAACGAACTGCGGAGTGGTGAAAACCCCAGAAAACGTGTCTCTCGCATTAAATAGTTCGAAAAGAGCGATCCTGATGATTCTGCATACTTCTGACAGAAGTCTCACCAAGATTATCGTAGAAAATGCATATCTCAGCTTGAAACCCCACGAAAACCAAGATATCGATGGTACTGCATATCAAACGCTCTGTGGAGTGGTGAAAACACCAGACAACGTGTTTCTCGCATTAAATAGATCGAAATGTGCGATCTCGATGATTCTGCATACTTCTAACAGAAGTCTCACCATGATTATCGCAGAAAATGCATATCTCTGCTAGAAACTCCACGAAAACCAAGATATCTCCTGTTCTGCATATCCAACGAACTGCGGAGTGGTGAAAACCCCAGAAAACGTGTCTCTCGCATTAAATAGTTCGAAAAGAGCGATCTAGATGATTCAGCATACTTCGGACAGAAGTCTCACCAAGATTATCCTAGAAAATGCATATCACAGCTTGAAACCCCACGACAACCAAGATATTGATGGTACTGCATATCAAACGCTCTGTGGAGTGGTGGAAACACCAGATAACGTGTTTCTCGCATTAAATAGCTCGAAAAGAGCGATCTCGATGATTCTGCATACTTCGGACAGAAGTCTCTCCAAGATTATCGAAAAAAATGCATATCACAGCTGGAAACCCCACGAAAACTGAGATATCGCTGGTTCTGCATATCAAACGCACTGTGGAGTGCTGAAAACACCAGATAACGTTTTGTCGCATTAAATAGTACGAATAGAGCGATCTCGATGATTAAGCATACTTCGGACAGAAGTCTCACCAAGATTATCGTAAAAAGTGCATATCTCAGCTTGAAACCCCACGAAAACCAAGATATCGACTGTTCTGCATATCCAACGAACTGTGGAGTGGGGAAACCCCCAGAAAACGTGTCTCTCGCGTTAAATAGCTCGAAAAGAGCGATCCCGATGATTCTGCATACTTCTGACAGAAGTCTCACCATGATTATCGTAGAAAATGCATATCTCAGCTTGATACCCTACGACAGCCAAGATGTCGCCGGTTCTGCATATCAAACGCACTGTGGAGTGGTGAAAACACCAGATAACGTGTTTCTCGCATTAAATAGCTCGAAAAGAGCGATCTAGATGTTTCAGCATACTTCGGACAGAAGTCTCACCAAGATTATCGTAAAAAATGCATATCTCAGCTTGAAACCCCACGAAAACTGAGATATCGCTGGTTCTGCATATCAAACGCACTGTGGAGTGTTGAAAACACCAGATAACGTGTTTCTCGCATCAAATAGTTCGAAAAGAGCGATCTCGATGATTCTGCATACTTCGGACAGAAGTCTCACCAAGATTATCGCAGACAATGCATATCTCAGCTTGAAACCCCACGAAAACCAAGATATCGCCGGTTCTGCATATCATACGCACTGTGGATTGCTGAAAACACCAGATATCGTGTTTCTCGCATTAAATAGCTCGAAAAGAGCGATCTCGATGATTCTGCACACTTCGGACAGAAGTCTCACCAAGATTATCGCAGACAATGCATATCTCAGCTTGAAACCCCACGAAAACCAAGATATCGCTGGTTCTGCATATCCAACGAACTGTGGTGTGATGAAAACCCCAGAAAACGTGTTTCTCGCATTAAATAGCTCGAAAAGAGCGATCTCGATGATTCTGCACACTTCGGACAGAAGTCTCACCAAGATTATCGCAGACAATGCATATCTCAGCTTGAAACCCCACGAAAACCAAGATATCGCTGGTTCTGCATATCCAACGAACTGTGGTGTGATGAAAACCCCAGAAAACGTGTTTCTCGCATTAAATAGCTCGAAAAGAGCGATCTCGATGATTCTGCACACTTCGGACAGAAGTCTCACCAAGATTATCGCAGACAATGCATATCTCAGCTTGAAACCCCACGAAAACCAAGATATCGCCGGTTCTGCATATCGTACGCACTGTGGAGTGCTGAAAACACCAGATATCGTGTTTCTCGCATTAAATAGCTCGAAAAGTGCGATCTCGATGATTCTGCATACTTCGGACAGAAGTCTCACCATGATTATCGTAAAAAATGCATATCTCAGCTTGAAACCCCACGAAAACCAAGATATCGCTCGTTCTGCATATCAAACGCACTGTGGACTGGTGAAAACACCAGATAACGTGTTTCTCGCATTAAATAGGTCGAAAAGAGCGATCTCGATGTTTCTGCATACTTCGGACAGAGGTCTCACCAAGATTATCTCAGAAAATGCATATCTCAGCTTGAAACCCCACGAAAACCCAGATATCGCCGGTTCTGCATATCAAACCAACTGTGGAGTGGTGAAAACACCAGACAACGTGTTTCTCGCATTAAATAGTTCGAAATGTGCGATCTCGATGATTCTGCATACTTCTAACAGAAGTCTCACCATGATTATCGCAGAAAATGCATATCTCTGCTAGAAAACCCACGAAAACCAAGATATCTCCTGTTCTGCATATACAACGAACTGTGGAGTGGTGAAAACACCAGATAACGTGTTTCTCGCATTAACTAGCTCGAAATGAGCGATCTGGATGATTCTGCATACTTCTGACAGAAGACTCACCAAGATTATCGCTGAAAATGCATATCTCAGCAGGAAAAACCACGAAAATCAAGATATCGCCGGTTCTGCATATCAAACGCGCTGTGGAGTGGTGAAAACACCAGATAACGTGTTTCTCGCATTAACTAGCTAGAAATGAGCGATCTCGAAGATTCTGCATACTTCTGACAGAAGACTCACCAAGATTATCGTAGAAAATGCATATCTCAGCTTGATACCCTACGACAGCCAAGATGTCGCCGGTTCTGCATAACAAACGCACTGTGGAGTGGTGAAAACACCAGATAACGTGTTTCTCGCATTAACTAGCTCGAAATGAGCGATCTCGATGATTCTGCATACTTCTGACAGAAGACTCACCAAGATTATCGCTGAAAATGCATATCTCAGCTGGAAAAACCACGAAAAGCAAGATATCGCCGGTTCTGCATATCAAACGCGCTGTGGAGTGGTGAAAACACCAGATAACGTGTTTCTCGCATTAACTAGCTCGAAATGAGCGATCTCGAAGATTCTGCATACTTCTGACAGACGACTCACCAAGATTATCGTAGAAAATGCATATCTCAACTTGATACCCTACGACAGCCAAGATGTCGCCGGTTCTGCATATCAAACGCACTGTGGAGTGGTGAAAACACCAGATAACGTGTTTCTCGCATTAACTAGCTCGAAAAGAGCGATCTAGATGATTCAGCATACTTCGGACAGAAGTCTCACCAAGATTACCGTAGAAAATGCATATCTCAGCTTGATACCCTACGACAGCCAAGATGTCGCCGGTCCTGCATATCAAACGCACGGTGTAGTGGTGAAAACACCAGATAACGTGTTTCTCGCATTAAATAGCTCGAAATGAGCGATCTCGATGATTCTGCATACTTCTGACAGAAGACTCACCAAGATTATCGCTGAAAATGCATATCTCAGCTGGAAAAACCACGAAAATCAAGATATCGCCGGTTCTGCATATCAAACGCGCTGTGGAGTGGTGAAAACACCAGATAACGTGTTTCTCGCATTAACTAGCTCGAAATGAGCGATCTCGATGATTAAGCATACTTCGGACAGAAGTCTCACCAAGATTATCGTAAAAAGTGCATATCTCAGCTTGAAACCCCACGAAAACCAAGATATCGACTGTTCTGCATATCCAACGAACTGTGGAGTGGGGAAAACCCCAGAAAACGTGTCTCTCGCGTTAAATAGCTCGAAAAGAGCGATCCCGATGATTCTGCATACTTCTGACAGAAGTCTCACCAAGATTATCGTAAAAAATGCATATCTCAGCTTGATACCCTACGACAGCCAAGATGTCGCCGGTTCTGCATATCAAACGCACTGTGGAGTGGTGAAAACACCAGATAACGTGTTTCTCGCATTAAATTGCTCGAAAAGAGCGATCTAGATGATTCAGCATACTTCGGACAGAAGTCTCACCAAGATTATCCTAGAAAATGCATATCTCAGCTTGAAACCCCACGAAAACCAAGATATCGACTGTTCTGCATATCCAACGAACTGTGGAGTGGGGAAAACCCCAGAAAACGTGTCTCTCGCGTTAAATAGCTCGAAAAGAGCGATCCCGATGATTCTGCATACTTCTGACAGAAGTCTCACCAAGATTATCGCAGACAATGCATATCTCAGCTTGAAACCCCACGAAAACCAAGATATCGCCGGTTCTGCATATCCTACGCACTGTGGATTGCTGAAAACACCAGATATCGTGTTTCTCGCATTAAATAGCTCGAAAAGTGCGATCTCGATGATTCTGCATACTTCGGACAGAAGTCTCACCATGATTATCGTAAAAAATGCATATCTCAGCTTGAAACCCCACGAAAACCAAGATATCGCTGGTTCTGCATATCAAACGCACTGTGGACTGGTGAAAACACCAGATAACGTGTTTCTCGCATTAAATAGGTCGAAAAGAGCGATCTCGATGTTTCTGCATACTTCGGACAGAGGTCTCACCAAGATTATCTCAGAAAATGCATATCTCAGCTGGAAACCCCACGAAAACTGAGATATCGCTGGTTCTGCATATCAAACGCACTGTGGAGTGCTGAAAACACCAGATAACGTTTTGTCGCATTAAATAGTTCGAATAGAGCGATCTCGATGATTAAGCATACTTCGGACAGAAGTCTCACCAAGATTATCGTAAAAAGCGCATATCTCAGCTTGAAACCCCACGAAAACCAAGATATCTCCTGTTCTGCATATCCAACGAACTGTGCAGTGGTGAAAACCCCAGAAAACGTGTGTCTCGCATTAAATAGCTCGAAAAGTACGATCTCGAAGATTCTGCATACTTCTAACAGAAGTCTCAACATGATTATCGCAGATAATGCATATCTCTGCTAGAAACCCCACGAAAACCAAAATTTCGCTGGTTCTGCATATCAAACGCACTGTGGAGTGGTGAAAACACCAGATAACGTGTTTGTCGCATTAAATAACTCGAAAAGTGCGATCTCGATGTTTCTACATACTTCGGACAGAGGTCTCACCAAGATTATCGCAGAAAATGCATATCTCATCTTGAAACCCGACGAAATCCAAGATGTCGCCGGTTCTGCATATCAAACGCACTGTGGAGTGGTGAAAACAACCAAATAACGTGTTTCTCGCATTAAATAGCTCGAAACGAGCGATCTCGATGATTCTGCATACTTCTGACAGAACACTCACCAAGATTATCTCAGAAAATGCATATCTCTGCTAGAAACCCCACGAAAACCAAGATATCGCCGGTTCTGCATATCATACGCACTGTGGAGTGGTGAAAACACCAGATAACGTGTTTCTCGCATTAAATAGGTCGAAACGAGCGATCTCGATGATTAAGCATACTTCGGACAGAAGTCTCACCAAGATTATCGTAAAAAATGCATATCTCAGCTTGAAACCCCACGAAAACCCAGATATCGCTGGTTCTGCATATCCAACGCACTGTGGAGTGGTGAAAACTCCAGATAACTTGTTTCTCGCATTAAATCGCTCGAAAAGAGCGATCTCGATGGTTCTGCACACTTCGGACAGAAGTCTCACCAAGATTATCGCAGATAATTCATATCTCAGCTTGAAACCCCACGAAAACCAAGATATCGCAGGTTCTGCATATCATACGCACTGTGGAGTGTTGAAAACACCAGACAACGTGTTTCTCGCATTAAATAGCTCGAATAGAGCGATCTCGATGATTAAGCATACTTCGGACAGAAGTCTCACCAAGATTATCGTAAAAAATGCATATCTCAGCTTGAAACCCCACGAAAACCAAGCTATCTCCTGTTCTGCATATCCAACGAACTGTGGAGTGGTGAAAACCCCAGAAAACGTGTTTCTCGCATTAAATAGCTCGAAAAGTGCGATCGCGATGATTCTGCATACTTCGGACAGAAGTCTCACCAATATTATCGCAGAAAATGCATATCTGAGCTTGAAACCCCACGAAAACCAAGATATCGCTGGTTCTGCATATCAAACGCACTGTGGCGTGCTGAAAACACCAGATAACGTGTTTCTTGCATTAAATAGGTCGAAAAGAGCGATCTCGATGATTAAGCATACTTCGGACAGAAGTCTCATCAAGATTATCGTAAAAAATGCATATCTCAGCTTGAAACCCGACGAAAACAAAACATCGCCGGTTCTGCATATCAAACCAACTGTGGAGTGGTGAAAACACCAGACAACGTGTTTCTCGCATTAAATAGCTCGAATAGAGCGATCTCGATGATTAAGCATACTTCGGACAGAAGTCTCACCTAGATTATCGCAGAAATTGCATATCTCAGCTTGAAACCCCACGAAAACCAAGATATCTCCTGTTCTGCATATCCAACGAACTGTGGAGTGGTGAAAACCCCAGAATACGTGTTTCTCGCATTAAATAGCTCGAAAAATACGATCTCGATGACTCTGCATACTTCGGACAGAAGTCTCACCAAGATTATCGCAGAAAATGCATATCTGAGCTTGAAACCCCACGAAAACCAAGATATTGTCGGTTCTGCATATCAAACGCACAGTGGAGTGGTGAAAACACCAGATAGCGTGTTTCTCGCATTAAATAGCTCGAAACGAACGATCTAGATGATTCTGCATACTTCTGACTGAAGTCTCACCACTATTATCGCAGAAAATGCATATCTCAGCTTGAAACCCGAACCGAAACCAAGATATTTCCGGTTCTGCATGTCAAACGTACTGTGGAGTGGTGAATACACCAGATAACGTGTTTCTCCCATTAAATAACTCGAAGAGAGGGTTCTCGATGATTCTGCATACTTCTGACTGATGTCTCACCAAGATTATCGCAGAAAATGCATATCTCAGCTTGAACCCCGACGAAAACCAAGATGTCGCCGGTTCTGCATATCAAACGCACTGTGGAGTGGTGAAAACACCAGATAACGTGTTTCTCGCATTAAATAGCTCGAAAAGAGCGATCCCGATGATTCTGCATACTTCTGACAGAAGTGTCGCCAAGATTATCGTAGAAAATGCATATCTCAGCTTGATACCCGACGAAAGCCACGATGTCTCCGGGTCTGCATATCAAACGCACTGTGGAGTAGTGAAAACACCAGATAACGTGTTTCTCGCATTAAAGAGCTCGAAAAGAGGGATCTCGATGATTCTGCATACTACTGATAGAAGTCTCACCAAGATTATCGTAGAAAATGCATATCTCAGCTTGATACCCGACGAAAGCCAAGATGTCGCCGGTTCTGCATATCAAACGCACTGTGGAGTGGTGAAAACACCAGATAACGTGTTTCTCGCATTAAATAGCCCGAAATGAGGGATCTCGATGATTCTGCATACTTCTGACAGAAGACTCACCCAGATTATCGCAGAAAATGCATATCTCAACTGGAAACACCAAGGAAATCAAGATATCGCCGGCTCTGCATATCAAACGCACTGTGGAATGTTAAAAACACCAGGAAACTTGTTTTTGTGCATTAAATAGCTCGACAAGGGCGATCTAGATGATTCTGCATACTTCTGACTGACGTCTCACCAAGATTATCGCAGAAAATGCATATCTCAGCTTGAATCCCACCGTAACCAAGATATCTGCGGTTCTGCATGTCAAACGCACTGTGGAGTGGCGAAAACACCAGAAAACGTGTATCTCGCATTAAGTAGCTCGAAACGGTCGATCTAGATGATTCTGCATACTTCTGACAGAAGTCTCACCAAGATTATCGTAGAAAATGCATATCCCAGCTTGAAACCCGACGAAAGCCAAGATATTTCCGGTTCTGCATATTAAACGCACTGTGGAATGGTGAAACACCAGATAACGTGTTTCTCGCATCAAATAACTCGAAAAGAGGGTTCTCGATTATTCTGCATACTTCTGACAGAAGTCTCACCAAGATTATCGTAGAAAATGCATATCTCAGCTTGATACCCGACGAAAGCCACGATGTCGCCGGTTCTGCATATCAAACGCACTGTGGAGTGGTGAAAACACCAGAAAACGTGTTTCTCGCATTAGGTAGCTCGAAACGAGCGATCTAGATGATTCTGCATACTTCTGACAGAAGACTCACCAAGATTATCGCAGAAAATGCATATCGCAGCTGGAAACACCACGAAAATCAAGATATCGCCGGTTCTGAATATCAAACGCACTGTGGAATGTTGAAAACACCAGGAAACTTGTTTTTTTGCATTAAATAGCTCGACAAGAGCGATCTAGATGATTCTGCATACTTCTGACTGAAGTCTCACCAAGATAATCGCAGAAAATGCATATCTCAGCTTGAAACCCGACGAAATCCAAGATGTCGCCGGTTCTGCATATCAAACGCACTGTGGAGTGGTGAAAACACCAGATAACGTGTGTCTCGCATTAAACAGCTCGGAAAGAGCGTTCTCGATGATTCTGCTTACTTCTGACAGAAGAATCACCAGGATTATCGCAGAAAATGCATGTCTCAGTTTGAACCCCGACTAAAGCCAAGATGTCGCCGGTTCTGCATATCAAACGCACTGTGGAGTGGTGAAAACACCAGATAACGTGTTTCTCGCGTTAAATAGCTCGACAAGAGCGATCTAGATGATTCTGCATACTTCTGACTGATGTCTCACCAAGATTATCGCAGAAAATGCATATCCCAGCTTGAATCCCGAACGTAACCAAGATATCTGCGGTTCTGCATGTCAAACGCACTGTGGAGTGGCGAAAACACCAGATAACGTGTTTCTCGCATTAAGTAGCTCGAAAGGAGCGATCTCGATGATTCTGCATACTTCTGACAGAAATCTCACCATGATAATCGCAGAAAATGCATATCTCAGCTTGAAACCCGACGAAATCCAAGATGGCGCCGGTTCTGCACATAAAACGTTCTGTGGAGTGGTGAAAACACCAGAAAACGTGTTTCTCGCATTAAGTAGCTCGAAACGAGCGATCTAGATGATTCTGCATACTTCTGACTGAACTCTCACCAATATTATCGCAAAAAATGCATATCTCACCTTGAAACCTCACGAAAATCAAGATTACGCCGGTTCTGCATATCAAACGCACTGTGGAGTGGTGAAAACAACCAGATAACGAGTTTCTCGCATTAAATAGCTCGAAAAGTGCGATCTCGATGATTCTGCATACTTCTGACAGAAGTCTCACCAAGATAATCGCAGAAAATGCATATCTCAGCTTGAAACCCGACGAAATCCAAGATGTCGCCGGTTCTGCACATAAAACGTTCTGTGGAGTGGTGAAAACACCAGAAAACGTGTTTCTCGCATTAAGTAGCTCGAAACGAGCGATCTAGATGATTCTGCATACTTCTGACTGAAGTCTCACCAATATTATCGCAAAAAATGCATATCTCAACTTGAAACCTCACGAAAATCAAGATGACGCCGGTTCTGCATATCAAACGCAATGTGGAGTGGTGAAAACAACCAGATAACGAGTTTCTCGCATTAAATAGCTCGAAAAGAGCGATCCCGATGATTCTGCATACTTCTGACAGAAGACTCACCAAGATTATCGCAGAAAATGCATATCTCAGCTGGAAACACCACGAAAATCAAGATATCGCCGGTTCCGCATATCAAACGCACTGTGGAATGTTGAAAACACCGGGAAACTTGTTTTTTTGCATTAAATAGCTCGATAAGAGCGATCTAGATGATTCTGCATACTTCTGAATGAAGTCTCACCACGATTATCGCAGAAAATGCATATCTCAGCTGGAAACACCACGAAAATCAAGATATCGCCGGTTCTGCATATCAAACGCACTGTGGAGTGGTGAAAACACCAGATAACGTATTTCTCGCATTAAATAGCCCGAAAAGAGGGATCTCGATGATTCTGCATACTTCTGACAGAAGACTCACCAAGATTATCGCAGAAAATGCATATCTCAACTGGAAAACACCACGAAAATCAAGATATCGCCGGTTCTGCATATCCTACGCACTGTGGAATGTTGAAAACACCAGGAAACTTGTTTTTTTGCATTAAATAGCTCGACAAGAGCGATCTAGATGATTCTGCAAACTTCTGACTGAAGTCTCACCATGATAATCGCAGAAAATGCATGTCTCAGTTTGAACCCCGACTAAAGCCAAGATGTCGCCGGTTCTGCATATCAAACGCACTGTGGAGTGGTGAAAACACCAGATAACGTGTTTCTCGCATTAAACAGCTCGAAAAGAGCGTTTTCGATGATTCTGCATACTTCTGACAGAAGAATCACCAGGATTATCGCAGAAAATGCATGTCTCAGTTTGAACCCCGACTAAAGCCAAGATGTCGCCGGTTCTGCATATCAAACGCACTGTGGAGTGGTGAAAACACCAGATAACGTGTTTCTCGCGTTAAATAGCTCGGCAAGAGCGATCTAGATGATTCTGCATACTTCTGACTGAAGTCTCACCAAGATTATCGCAGAAAATGCATATCTCAGCTTGAATCCCGAACGTAACCAAGATATCTGCGGTTCTGCATGTCAAACGCACTGTGGAGTGGCGAAAACACCAGCTAACGTGTTTCTCGCATTAAGTAGCTCGAAAAGAGCGATCTCGATGATTCTGCATACTTCTGATAGAAGTCTCCCCAAGATAATCGCAGAAAATGCATATCTCAGCTTGAAACCCGACGAAATCCAAGATGTCGCCGGTTCTGCACATAAAACGTTCTGTGGAGTGGTGAAAACACCAGAAAACGTGTTTCTCGCATTAAGTAGCTCGAAAAGAGCGTTCTCGAAGATTCTGCATACTTCTGACAGAAGTCTCACCAAGATTATCGTAGAGAAGCATATCTCAGCTTGAAACCCGACCGAAACCAAGATATCTCCGGTTCTGCATGTCAAACGCACTGTGGAGTGGTGAATACACCAGAAAACGTGTTTCTCGCATTAAATGGCTCGAAAAGTGCAATCTAGATGATTCTGCATACTTCTGACAGAAGACTCACCAAGATTATCGCAGAAAATGCATATTTCAGCTGGAATCCCCACGAAAACCAAGTTATCGGCGGCTCTCCATATCAAACGCACTGTGGAGTGGTCAAAACACCAGAAAACTTGTTTTTTCGCATTAAATAGCTCGAAACGAACGATCTAGATGATTAAGCATACATCGGACAGAAGTCTCACCAAGATTATCGCAGAAAATGCATATCTCAGCTTGAAACCCGACGAAAACCAAACATCGACGGTTCTGCATATCATACCAACTGTGGAGTGGTGAAAACACCAGACAACGTGTTTCTCGCATTAAATAGATCGAAAAGTGCGATCTCGATGATGCTGCATACTTCTAACAGAATTCTCACCATGATTATCGCAGAAAATGCATATCTCTCCTAGAAACCCCACGAAAACCAAGATATCTCCTGTTCTGCATATCCAACGAACTGTGGAGTGGTGAAAACACCAGAAAACGTGTTTCTCGCATTAAGCAGCTCGAAACGAGCGATCTAGATGATTCTGCATACTTCTGACTGATGTCTCACCTAGATAATCGCAGAAAATGCATATCTCAGCTTGAAACCCGACCGAAACCAAGATATCTTCGGTTCTGCATGTCAAACGTACTGTGGAGTGGTGAATACACCAGAAAACGTGTTTCTCGCATTAAGTAGCTCGAGAAGAGCGATCTCGATGATTCTGCTTACTTCGGACAGAAGTCTCACCAAGATTATCGCAGAAAATGCATATCTCAGCTGAAAACACCACGAATATCAAGATATCGCCGGTTCTGCATATCAAACGCTCTGTGCGGTGGTGAATACACCAGAAAACGTGTTTCTCGCATTAAATAGCTCGAAAAGAGCGATCTCGATGATTCTGCTTACTTCGGACAGAAGTCTCACCAAGATTATCGCAGAAAATGCATATCTCAGCTGAAAACACCACGAAAACCAAGATATCTCCTGTTCTGCATATCAAACGCACTGTGGATTGGTGAAAACACCAGAAAACGTGTTGCACGCATTAAGCAGCTCGAAACGAGCGGTCTAAATGATACTGCGTACTTCTGACTGAAGTCTCACCAAGATTATCGCAGAAAATGCATATCTCAGCTTGATACACGACGAAAGCAAAGATGTCGCCGGTTCTGCATATCAAACGCACTGTGGAGTGGTGAAAACAACTAGATAACGTGTTTCTCGCATTAAAGAGCTCGAATAGAGCGATCTCGATGATTCTGCATACTTCTGACTGAAGTCTCACCAAGATTATCGCAGAAAATGCATATCTCAGCTTGAGACCCCACGAAAACCAAGATATCTCCGGTTCTGCACATCCAACGAACTGTGGTGTGGTGAAAACCCCAGAAAACGTGTTTCTCGCATTAGATAGGTCGAAACGAGCGGTCTCGATGATTAAGCATACTTCGGACAGAAGTCGCCCCAAGATTATCGCAGAAAATGCATATCTCAGATGGAAACCCCACGAAAACCAAGATATCGCCGGTTCTGCATATCAAACGCCCTGTGGAGTGATGAAAACACCAGATAACGTGTTTCTCGCATTAAATAGCTCGAATAGAGCGATCTCGATGATTCTGCATACTTCTGACAGAAGTCGCACCAAGATTATCGCAGAAAATGCATATCTCAGCTTGAAACCCCACGAAAACCAAGATATCTCCGCTTCTGCATATCTAACGAACTGTGGTCTGGTGAAAACCCCAGAAAACGTGTTTCTCGCATTAAGTAGCTCGAAAAGAGCGATCTCGATGATTCTGCATACTTCTGACAGAAGTCGCACAAAGATTATCGCAGAAAATGCATATCTCAGCTTGAAACCCCACGAAAACCAAGATATCGTCGGTTCTGCATATCATACGCACTGTGGAGTGGTGAAATCACCGGACAACGTTTTGTCGCATTAAATAGCTCGAATAGAGCGATCTCGATGATTCTGCATACTTCGGACAGAAGTCTCACCAAGATTATCCTAAAAAATTCATTTCTCAGCTTGAAACCCCACGAAAACCAAGATATCGCTGGTACTGCATATCAAACGCACTGTGGAGTGGTGAAAACACCAGATAACGTGTTTCTCGCATTAAATAGCTCGAAAAGAGCGATGTCGATGATTCTGCATACTTCGGAAAGAAGTCTCACCAAGTTTATCGCAGAAAATCCATATCTCAGCTTGAAACCCCTCCAAACCCAAGATATCACCTGTTCTGCATATCCAACGAACTGTGGTGTGGAGAAAGCCCCAGAAAACGTGTTTCTCGCATTAAATAGCTTGAAAAGTGCGATCTCGGTGATTCTGCACACTTCGGACAGAAGTCTCACCAAGATTATCGCAGATAATGCATATCTCAGCTTGAAACCCTACGAAAACCAAGATATCTCCGGTTCTGCATATCATGCGCACTGTGGAGTGGTGAAAACACCAGATAACGTGTTTCTCGCATTAAATAGCTCGAAAAGAGCGATCTCGATGATTCTGCATACTTCTAACAGAAGTCTCACAAATGTTATCTCAGAAAATGCATATCTCTGCTTGAAAACCCACGCAAACCAAGATATCTCCTGTTCTACATATCCAAAGAACTGTGGAGTGGTGAAAAATCCTGAAAACGTGTTTCTCGCATTAAATAGCTCGAAAAGAGCGCTCCCGATGTTTCTGCATACTTCGGACAAATGTCTCACCAAGCTTATCGCAGAAAATGCATATCTCAGCTTGAAACCCCACGAAAGCCAAGATATCGCTGGTTCTGCATATCAAACGCACTGTGGAGTGGCGAATACACCAGAAAACGTGTTTCTCGCATTAAATAGCTCGAATAGAGCGATCTCGATAATTCTGCATACTTCGGACAGAAGTCTCACCAAGATTATCCTAAAAAATTCATTTCTCAGCTTGAAACCCCACGAAAACCAAGATATCGCTGGTACTGCATATCAAACGCACTGTGGAGTGGTGAAAACACCAGATAACGAGTTTCTCGCATTAAATAGCTCGAAAAGAGCGATGTCGATGATTCTGCATACTTCGGACAGAAGTCTCACCAAGCTTATCGCAGAAAATCCATATCTCAGCTTGAAACCCCTCCAAACCCAAGATATCACCTGTTCTGCATATCCAACGAACCGTGGTGTGGTGAAAGCCCCAGAAAACGTGTTTCTCGCATTAAATAGCTTGAAAAGTGCGATCTCGATGATTCTGCACACTTCGGACAGAAGTCTCACCAAGATTATCGCAGATAATGCATATCTCAGCTTGAAACCCTACGAAAACCAAGATATCTCCGGTTCTGCATATCATGCGCACTGTGGAGTGGTGAAAGCACCAGATAACGTGTTTCTCGCATTAAATAGCTCGAAACGAGCGATCTCGATGATTCTGCATACTTCTAACTGAAGTCTCACCAATATTATCGCAGAAAATGCATATCTCAGCTTGAAACCCGACCGAAATCAAGGTATCTCCGTTTCTGCATGTCAAACGTACTGTGGAGTGGTGAATACACCAGAAAACGTGTTTCTCGCATTAAGTAGCTCGAAAAGAGCGATCTAGATGATTCTGCATACTTCGGACAGAAGTCTCACCAAGCTTATCGCAGAAAATCCATATCTCAGCTTGAAACCCCTCCAATCCCAAGATATCACCTGTTCTGCATATCCAACGAACTGTGGTGTTTTGAAAGCCCCAGAACACGTGTTTCTCGCATTAAATAGCTTGAAAAGTGCGATCTCGATGATTCTGCACACTTCGGACAGAAGTCTCACCAAGATTATCGCAGATAATGCATATCTCAGCTTGAAACCTCACGAAAATCAAGATGTCGCCGGTTCTGCATATCAAACGCACTGTGGAGTGGTGAAAGCAACCAGATAACGTGTTTCTCGCATTAAATAGCTCGAAGCGAGCGAACTAGATCATTCTGCATACTTCTGACTGAAGTCTCACCAATATTATCGCAGAAAATGCATATCTCAGCTTGAAACCCGTCGAAAAAAAAGATGTCGCCGGTTCTGCATATCCAACGAACTGTGGTGTTTTGAAAGCCCCAGAACACGTGTTTCGCGCATTAAATAGCTCGAAAAGAGCGCTCCCGATGATTCTGCATACTTCTAACAGAAGTCTCACCAAGTTTATCGCAGAAAATCCATACCTCAGCTTGAAACCCCTCGAAACCCAAGATATCACCTGTTCTGCATATCCAACGAACTGTGGTGTTTTGAAAGCCCCAGAACACGTGTTTCTCGCATTAAATAGCTTGAAAAGTGCGATCTCGATGATTCTGCACACTTCGGACAGAAGTCTCACCAAGATTATCGCAGATAATGCATATCTCAGCTTGAAACCCCACGAAAACCAAGATATCGCCGGTTCTGCATATCGTACGCACTGTGGTGTGGTGAAAACACCAGATAACGTGTTTCTCGCATTAAATAGCTCGAAAAGAGCGATCTCGATGATTCTGCATACTTCTAACAGAAGTCTCACCAAGGTGATCGCAGAAAATGCATATCTCTGCTTGAAACCCCACGCAAACCAAGATATCTCCTCTTCTGCATATCCAAAGAACTGTGGAGTGGTGAAAAACCCAGAAAACGTGTTTCGCGCATTAAATAGCTCGAAAAGAGCGCTCCCGATGTTTCTGCATACTTCGGACAAATGTCTCACCAAGCTTATCGCAGAAAATGCATATCTCAGCTTGAAACATCACGAAAATTAAGATGTCCCCGGTTCTGCATATCAAACGCACTGTGGAGTCGTGAAAACAACCAGACAACGTGTTTCTCGCATTAAATAGCTCGAAAAGAGCGATCCCGATGATTCTGCATACTTCTGACAGAAGTCTCACCAATATTATCGTTGAAAATGCATATCTCAGCTTGATACCCGACGAAAGCCAAGATGTCGCTGGTTCTGCATATCAAACGCACTGTGGAGTGGTGAAAACACCAGATAACGTGTTTCTCGCATTATGTAGCTCGAAAACAGCGTTCTCGAAGATTCTGCATACTTCTGACAGAAGTCTCACCATGATTATCGCAGAAAAAGCATATCTCAGCTTGAAACCCCTCCAAACCCAAGATATCACCTGTTCTGCATATCCAACGAACTGTGGTGTGGAGAAAGCCCCAGAAAACGTGTTTCTCGCATTAAATAGCTCGAAAAGAGCGATCTCGATGATTCTGCATACTTCTGACAGAAGTCTCACCAAGATTATCGTAGAAAATGCATATCTCAGTATGAACCCCGACGAAATCCAAGATGCCGCCGGTTCTGCATATCAAACGCACTGTGGAGTGGTGAATACACCAGATAACGTGTTTCTCGCATTATGTAGCACGAAAAGAGCGTTCTCGAAGATTCTGCATACTTCTGACAGAAGTCTCAACAAGATTATCGACGAAAATGCATATCTCAGGTTGAAATCTCACGAAATTCAAGATGTCGCCTGTTCTGCATATCAAACGCACTGTGGAGTGGTGAAAACACCAGATATCGTGTTTCTCGCATTAAGTAGCTCGAAAAGAGCGATCTCGAAGATTCTGCATACTTCTGACAGAAGTCTCACCAAGATTATCGTAGAAAATGCATATCTCAGCTTGAAACCCGACGAAATCCAAGATGTCGCCGGTTCTGCATATCAAACGCACTGTGGAATGTTGAAAACACTAGAAAACTTGTTTTTTCGCATTAAATAGCTTGAAAAGAGCGATCTAGATGATTCTGCATACCTCTGACTGAAGTCTCACCAAGATTAACGCAGAAAATCCATATCTCAGCTTGAAACATCACGAAAATTAAGATGTCGCCGGTTCTGCATATCAAACGCACTGTGGAGTCGTGAAAACAACCAGACAACGTGTTTCTCGCATTAAATAGCTCGAAAAGAGCGATCCCGATGATTCTGCATACTTCTGACAGAAGTCTCACCAAGATTATCGTTGAAAATGCATATCTCAGCTTGATACCCGACGAAAGTCAAGATGTCGCTGGTTCTGCATATCAAACGCACTGTGGAGTGGTGAAAACACCAGATAACGTGTTTCTCGCATTATGTAGCTCGAAAAGAGCGTTCTCGAAGATTCTGCATACTTCTGACAGAAGTCTCACCAAGATTATCGACGAAAATGCATATCTCAGGTTGAAATCTCACGAAATTCAAGATGTCGCCTGTTCTGGATATCAAACGCACTGTGGTGTCGTGGAAACACCAGATAACGTGTTTCTCGCATTAAATAGCTCGAAAAGAGCGATCTCGAAGATTCTGCATACTTCTGACGGAAGTCTCACCAAGATTATCGTAGAAAATGCATATCTCAGGTTGAAATCTCACGAAAATCAAGATGTCGCCGGTTCTGCATATCAAACGCACTGCGGAGTGGTGAAAACAACAGATAACGTGTTTCTCGCATTAAATAGCTCGAAAAGAGGGGTCCCGATGATTCTGCATACTACTGACAGAAGACTCACCTAGATTATCGACGAAAATGCATATCTCAGGTTGAAATCTCACTAAAATCTAGATGTCGCCGGTTCTGCATATCAAACGCACTGTGGAGTGGTCAATACACCAGATAACGTGTTTCTTGCATTAAATAGCTCGAAAAGAGCGATCTCGATGTTTCCGCATACTTCTGACTGAAGTCTTACCAATATTATCGCAGAAAAAGCATATCTCAGCTTGAAAACCCACGAAAAGCAAGATGTCGCCGGTTCTGCATATCAGACGAACTGTGGAGTGGTGAAAACACCAGAAAACGTGTTTCTCGCATTAACTAGCTCGAAAAGAGCGTTCACGATGATTCTGCATACTTCTCATAGATGAAACACCAAGATTATCGCAGAAAATGCATATCTCAGCTTGATACCCGACGAAAGTCAAGATGTCGTCGGTTCTGCATATCAAACGCACTGTGGAGTGGTGAAATCACCACATAAGGTGTTTCTCGCATTAAATAGCTCGAAAAGAACGATCCCGATGATTCTGCATGCTTCTGACAGAAGTCTCACAAAGATTATCGCAGAAAATGCATATCTCAGCTGGAAACCCCACGAAAACCAAGATGTCGCCGGTTCTGCATATCAAACGCCCTGTGGAGTGATGAAAACACCAGATAACATGTTTCTCGCATTAAATAGCTCAAATAGAGCGATCTCGATGATTCTGCATACTGCTGACAGAAGACCCACCAAGATTATCGCAGAAAATGCATATCTCAGCTGGAAACACCACGAAAACCACGATATCGTCGGTTCTGCATATCAGACGCACTGTGGAATGTTGAAAACACCAGAAAACGTGTTTCTCGCATTAAATAGCTTGAAAAGAGCGATCTAGATGATTCTGCATACCTCTGACTGAAGTCTCACCAAGATTATCGCAGAAAATCCATATCTCAGCTTGAAACATCACGAAAATTAAGATGTCGCCGGTTCTGCATATCAAACGCACTGTGGAGTCGTGAAAACAACCAGACAACGTGTTTCTCGCATTAAGCAGCTCGAAACGAGCGATCTAGATGATTCTGCATACTTCTGACTGATGTCTCACCTAGATAATCGCAGAAAATGCATATCTCAGCTTGAAACCCGACCGAAACCAAGATATCTTCGGTTCTGCATGTCAAACGTACTGTGGAGTGGTGAATACACCAGAAAACGTGTTTCTCGCATTAAGTAGCTCGAGAAGAGCGATCTCGATGATTCTGCTTACTTCGGACAGAAGTCTCACCAAGATTATCGCAGAAAATGCATATCTCAGCTGAAAACACCACGAATATCAAGATATCGCCGGTTCTGCATATCAAACGCTCTGTGCGGTGGTGAATACACCAGAAAACGTGTTTCTCGCATTAAATAGCTCGAAAAGAGCGATCTCGATGATTCTGCATACTTCGGACAGAAGTCTCACCAAGATTATCGCAGAAAATGCATATCTCAGCGTGAACCCCGACGAAATCCAAGATGTCGCCGGTTCTGCATATCAAACGCACTGTGGATTGGTGAAAACACCAGAAAACGTGTTGCACGCATTAAGCAGCTCGAAACGAGCGGTCTAAATGATACTGCGTACTTCTGACTGAAGTCTCACCAAGATTATCGCAGAAAATGCATATCTCAGCTTGATACACGACGAAAGCAAAGATGTCGCCGGTTCTGCATATCAAACGCACTGTGGAGTGGTGAAAACAACTAGATAACGTGTTTCTCCCATTAAAGAGCTCGAATAGAGCGATCTCGATGATTCTGCATACTTCTGACTGAAGTCTCACCAAGATTATCGCAGAAAATGCATATCTCAGCTTGAGACCCCACGAAAACCAAGATATCTCCGGTTCTGCACATCCAACGAACTGTGGTGTGGTGAAAACCCCAGAAAACGTGTTTCTCGCATTAGATAGGTCGAAACGAGCGGTCTCGATGATTAAGCATACTTCGGACAGAAGTCGCCCCAAGATTATCGCAGAAAATGCATATCTCAGATGGAAACCCCACGAAAACCAAGATATCGCCGGTTCTGCATATCAAACGCCCTGTGGAGTGATGAAAACACCAGATAACGTGTTTCTCGCATTAAATAGCTCGAATAGAGCGATCTCGATGATTCTGCATACTTCTGACAGAAGTCGCACCAAGATTATCGCAGAAAATGCATATCTCAGCTTGAAACCCCACGAAAACCAAGATATCTCCGCTTCTGCATATCTAACGAACTGTGGTCTGGTGAAAACCCCAGAAAACGTGTTTCTCGCATTAAGTAGCTCGAAAAGAGCGATCTCGATGATTCTGCATACTTCTGACAGAAGTCGCACAAAGATTATCGCAGAAAATGCATATCTCAGCTTGAAACCCCACGAAAACCAAGATATCGTCGGTTCTGCATATCATACGCACTGTGGAGTGGTGAAATCACCGGACAACGTTTTGTCGCATTAAATAGCTCGAATAGAGCGATCTCGATGATTCTGCATACTTCGGACAGAAGTCTCACCAAGATTATCCTAAAAAATTCATTTCTCAGCTTGAAACCCCACGAAAACCAAGATATCGCTGGTACTGCATATCAAACGCACTGTGGAGTGGTGAAAACACCAGATAACGTGTTTCTCGCATTAAATAGCTCGAAAAGAGCGATGTCGATGATTCTGCATACTTCGGAAAGAAGTCTCACCAAGTTTATCGCAGAAAATCCATATCTCAGCTTGAAACCCCTCCAAACCCAAGATATCACCTGTTCTGCATATCCAACGAACTGTGGTGTGGAGAAAGCCCCAGAAAACGTGTTTCTCGCATTAAATAGCTTGAAAAGTGCGATCTCGATGATTCTGCACACTTCGGACAGAAGTCTCACCAAGATTATCGCAGATAATGCATATCTCAGCTTGAAACCCTACGAAAACCAAGATATCTCCGGTTCTGCATATCATGCGCACTGTGGAGTGGTGAAAGCACCAGATAACGTGTTTCTCGCATTAAATAGCTCGAAACGAGCGATCTCGATGATTCTGCATACTTCTAACAGAAGTCTCACAAATGTTATCTCAGAAAATGCATATCTCTGCTTGAAAACCCACGCAAACCAAGATATCTCCTGTTCTACATATCCAAAGAACTGTGGAGTGGTGAAAAATCCTGAAAACGTGTTTCTCGCATTAAATAGCTCGAAAAGAGCGCTCCCGATGTTTCTGCATACTTCGGACAAATGTCTCACCAAGCTTATCGCAGAAAATGCATATCTCAGCTTGAAACCCCACGAAAGCCAAGATATCGCTGGTTCTGCATATCAAACGCACTGTGGAGTGGCGAATACACCAGAAAACGTGTTTCTCGCATTAAATAGCTCGAATAGAGCGATCTCGATAATTCTGCATACTTCGGACAGAAGTCTCACCAAGATTATCCTAAAAAATTCATTTCTCAGCTTGAAACCCCACGAAAACCAAGATATCGCTGGTACTGCATATCAAACGCACTGTGGAGTGGTGAAAACACCAGATAACGAGTTTCTCGCATTAAATAGCTCGAAAAGAGCGATGTCGATGATTCTGCATACTTCGGACAGAAGTCTCACCAAGCTTATCGCAGAAAATCCATATCTCAGCTTGAAACCCCTCCAAACCCAAGATATCACCTGTTCTGCATATCCAACGAACCGTGGTGTGGTGAAAGCCCCAGAAAACGTGTTTCTCGCATTAAATAGCTTGAAAAGTGCGATCTCGATGATTCTGCACACTTCGGACAGAAGTCTCACCAAGATTATCGCAGATAATGCATATCTCAGCTTGAAACCCTACGAAAACCAAGATATCTCCGGTTCTGCATATCATGCGCACTGTGGAGTGGTGAAAGCACCAGATAACGTGTTTCTCGCATTAAATAGCTCGAAACGAGCGATCTCGATGATTCTGCATACTTCTAACTGAAGTCTCACCAATATTATCGCAGAAAATGCATATCTCAGCTTGAAACCCGTCGAAAAAAAAGATGTCGCCGGTTCTGCATATCCAACGAACTGTGGTGTTTTGAAAGCCCCAGAACACGTGTTTCGCGCATTAAATAGCTCGAAAAGAGCGCTCCCGATGTTTCTGCATACTTCGGACAAATGTCTCACCAATATTATCGCAGAAAATGCATATCTCAGCTTGAAACCTCACGAAAATCAAGATGTCGCCGGTTCTGCATATCAAACGCACTGTGGAGTGGTGAAAGCAACCAGATAACGTGTTTCTCACATTAAATAGCTCGAAACGAGCGAACTAGATGATTCTGCATACTTCTGACTGAAGTCTCACCAAGTTTATCGCAGAAAATCCATACCTCAGCTTGAAACCCCTCGAAACCCAAGATATCACCTGTTCTGCATATCCAACGAACTGTGGTGTTTTGAAAGCCCCAGAACACGTGTTTCTCGCATTAAATAGCTTGAAAAGTGCGATCTCGATGATTCTGCACACTTCGGACAGAAGTCTCACCAAGATTATCGCAGATAATGCATATCTCAGCTTGAAACCCCACGAAAACCAAGATATCGCCGGTTCTGCATATCATACGCACTGTGGTGTGGTGAAAACACCAGATAACGTGTTTCTCGCATTAAATAGCTCGAAAAGAGCGATCTCGATGATTCTGCATACTTCTAACAGAAGTCTCACCAAGGTGATCGCAGAAAATGCATATCTCTGCTTGAAACCCCACGCAAACCAAGATATCTCCTCTTCTGCATATCCAAAGAACTGTGGAGTGGTGAAAAACCCAGAAAACGTGTTTCGCGCATTAAATAGCTCGAAAAGAGCGCTCCCGATGTTTCTGCATACTTCGGACAAATGTCTCACCAAGCTTATCGCAGAAAATGCATATCTCAGCTTGAAACATCACGAAAATTAAGATGTCGCCGGTTCTGCATATCAAACGCACTGTGGAGTCGTGAAAACAACCAGACAACGTGTTTCTCGCATTAAATAGCTCGAAAAGAGCGATCCCGATGATTCTGCATACTTCTGACAGAAGTCTCACCAATATTATCGTTGAAAATGCATATCTCAGCTTGATACCCGACGAAAGCCAAGATATCACCTGTTCTGCATATCCAACGAACTGTGGTGTGGAGAAAGCCCCAGAAAACGTGTTTCTCGCATTAAATAGCTCGAAAAGAGCGATCTCGATGATTCTGCATACTTCTGACAGAAGTCTCACCAAGATTATCGTAGAAAATGCATATCTCAGTATGAACCCCGACGAAATCCAAGATGCCGCCGGTTCTGCATATCAAACGCACTGTGGAGTGGTGAATACACCAGATAACGTGTTTCTCGCATTATGTAGCTTGAAAAGAGCGTTCTCGAAGATTCTGCATACTTCTGACAGAAGTCTCAACAAGATTATCGACGAAAATGCATATCTCAGGTTGAAATCTCACGAAATTCAAGATGTCGCCTGTTCTGCATATCAAACGCACTGTGGAGTGGTGAAAACACCAGATATCGTGTTTCTCGCATTAAGTAGCTCGAAAAGAGCGATCTCGAAGATTCTGCATACTTCTGACAGAAGTCTCACCAAGATTATCGTAGAAAATGCATATCTCAGCTTGAAACCCGACGAAATCCAAGATGTCGCCGGTTCTGCATATCAAACGCACTGTGGAATGTTGAAAACACTAGAAAACTTGTTTTTTCGCATTAAATAGCTTGAAAAGAGCGATCTAGATGATTCTGCATACCTCTGACTGAAGTCTCACCAAGATTAACGCAGAAAATCCATATCTCAGCTTGAAACATCACGAAAATTAAGATGTCGCCGGTTCTGCATATCAAACGCACTGTGGAGTCGTGAAAAAAACCAGACAACGTGTTTCTCGCATTAAATAGCTCGAAAAGAGCGATCCCGATGATTCTGCATACTTCTGACAGAAGTCTCACCAAGATTATCGTTGAAAATGCATATCTCAGCTTGATACCCGACGAAAGTCAAGATGTCGCTGGTTCTGCATATCAAACGCACTGTGGAGTGGTGAAAACACCAGATAACGTGTTTCTCGCATTATGTAGCTCGAAAAGAGCGTTCTCGAAGATTCTGCATACTTCTGACAGAAGTCTCACCAAGATTATCGACGAAAATGCATATCTCAGGTTGAAATCTCACGAAATTCAAGATGTCGCCTGTTCTGGATATCAAACGCACTGTGGTGTCGTGGAAACACCAGATAACGTGTTTCTCGCATTAAATAGCTCGAAAAGAGCGATCTCGAAGATTCTGCATACTTCTGACGGAAGTCTCACCAAGATTATCGTAGAAAATGCATATCTCAGGTTGAAATCTCACGAAAATCAAGATGTCGCCGGTTCTGCATATCAAACGCACTGCGGAGTGGTGAAAACAACAGATAACGTGTTTCTCGCATTAAATAGCTCGAAAAGAGGGGTCCCGATGATTCTGCATACTACTGACAGAAGACTCACCTAGATTATCGACGAAAATGCATATCTCAGGTTGAAATCTCACTAAAATCTAGATGTCGCCGGTTCTGCATATCAAACGCACTGTGGAGTGGTCAATACACCAGATAACGTGTTTCTTGCATTAAATAGCTCGAAAAGAGCGATCTCGATGTTTCCGCATACTTCTGACTGAAGTCTTACCAATATTATCGCAGAAAAAGCATATCTCAGCTTGAAAACCCACGAAAAGCAAGATGTCGCCGGTTCTGCATATCAGACGCACTGTGGAGTGGTGAAAACACCAGAAAACGTGTTTCTCGCATTAACTAGCTCGAAAAGAGCGTTCACGATGATTCTGCATACTTCTCATAGATGAAACACCAAGATTATCGCAGAAAATGCATATCTCAGCTTGATACCCGACGAAAGTCAAGATGTCGTCGGTTCTGCATATCAAACGCACTGTGGAGTGGTGAAATCACCACATAAGGTGTTTCTCGCATTAAATAGCTCGAAAAGAACGATCCCGATGATTCTGCATGCTTCTGACAGAAGTCTCACAAAGATTATCGCAGAAAATGCATATCTCAGCTGGAAACCCCACGAAAACCAAGATGTCGCCGGTTCTGCATATCAAACGCCCTGTGGTGTGATGAAAACACCGGATAACATGTTTCTCGCATTAAATAGCTCAAATAGAGCGATCTCGATGATTCTGCATACTTCTGACAGAAGACTCACCAAGATTATCGCAGAAAATGCATATTTCAGCTGGAAACCCCACGAAAACCAAGTTATCGGCGGCTCTACATATCAAACGCCCTGTGGAGTGGTCAATACACCAGATAACGTGTTTCTCGCATTAAATAGCTCGAAACGAGCGATCTAGAAGATTCTGTATACTTCTGACTGAAGTCTCACCAATATTATCGCAGAAAATGCATATCTCAGCTGGAAACACCACGAAAATCAAGATATCGCCGGTTCTGCATATCAAACGCACTGTGGAATGTTGAAAACACCAGAAAACTTGTTTTTCGCATTAAATATCTCGAAACGAGCGATCTAGATGATTCTGCATACTTCTGACTGAAATCTCACCATCATTATCGTTGAAAATGCATATTTCAGCTGGAAACCCCACGAAAACCAAGATGTCGCCGGTTCTGCATATCAAACGCACTGGGGAGTGGTCAATACACCAGATAACGTGGTTCTCGCATTAAGTAGCTCGAAAAGAGTGATCTAGATGTTTCTGCATACTGCTGACAGAAGACCCACCAAGATTATCGCAGAAAATGCATATCTCAGCTGGAAACACCACGAAAACCACGATATCGTCGGTTCTGCATATCAGACGCACTGTGGAATGTTGAAAACACCAGAAAACGTGTTTCTCGCATTAAATAGCTTGAAAAGAGCGATCTAGATGATTCTGCATACCTCTGACTGAAGTCTCACCAAGATTATCGCAGAAAATCCATATCTCAGCTTGAAACATCACGAAAATTAAGATGTCGCCGGTTCTGCATATCAAACGCACTGTGGAGTCGTGAAAACAACCAGACAACGTGTTTCTCGCATTAAATAGCTCGAAAAGTGCGATCCCGATGATTCTGCATAGTTCTGACAGAAATCTCACCAAGATTATCGTTGAAAATGCATATCTCAGCTGGAAACCCCACGAAAACCAAGATATCGCCGGTTCTGCATATCAAACGCCCTGTGGAGTGATGAAAACACCAGATAACATGTTTCTCGCATTAAATAGCTCGAAACGAGCAATCTAGAAGATTCTGCATACTTCTGACTAAAGTCTCACCAAGATTATCGTAGAAAATGCATAACTCAGCTGGAAACCCCACGAAAACCAAGATATCGCCGGTTCTGCATATCAAACGCCCCGTGGAGTGATGAAAACACCAGATAACATGTTTCTCGCATTAAATAGCTCGAAAAGAGCGATCTCGAAGATTCTGCATACTTCTGACAGAAGTCTCACCAAGATTATCGTAGAAAATGCATATCTCAGCTTGAAACCCGACGAAATCCAAGATGTCGCCGGTTCTGCATATCAAACGCAATGTGGAATGTTGAAAACACTAGAAAACTTGTTTTTTCGCATTTAATAGCTTGAAAAGAGCGATCTAGATGATTCTGCATACCTCTGACTGAAGTCTCACCAAGATTATCGCAGAAAATCCATATCTCAGCTTGAAACATCACGAAAATTAAGATGTCGTCGGTTCTGCATATCAGACGCACTGTGGAATGTTGAAAACACCAGAAAACGTGTTTCTCGCATTAACTAACTCGAAAAGAGCGTTCTCGATCATTCTGCATACTTCTCATAGATGAAACACCAAGATCATCGCAGAAAATGCATATTTCAGCTGGAAACCCCGCGAAGACAAAGTTATCGGCGGCTCTACATATCATACGCACTGTGGAGTGGTCAAAACAACAGAAAACTTGTTTTTTCGCATTAAATAGCTCGAAACGAGCGATCTAGATGATTCTGCATACTTCTGACAGAAGACTCACCAAGATTATCGCAGAAAATGCATATCTCAGCTGGAAACACCACGAAAATCAAGATATCGCCGGTTCTGCATATCAAACGCACTGTGGAGCGGTGAAAACACCAGAAAACTTGTTTTTTCGCATTAAATAGCTCGAAACGAGCGATCTAGATGATTCTGCATACTTCTGACTAAAGTCTCACCAAGATTATCGTTGAAAATGCATATCTCAGCTTGATACCCGACGAAAGCCAAGATGTCGCTGTTTCTGCATATCAAACGCACTGTGGAGTGGTGAAAACACCAGATAACGTGTTTCTCGCATTATGTAGCTCGAAAAGAGCGTTCTCGAAGATTCTGCATACTTCTGACAGTAGTCTCACCAAGATTATCGACGAAAATGCATATCTCAGGTTGAAATCTCACGAAATTCAAGATGTCGCCTGTTCTGGATATCAAACGCACTGTGGTGTCGTGAAAACACCAGATAACGTGTTTCTCGCATTAAATAGCTCTAAAGAGCGATCTCGAAGATTCTGCATACTTCTGACGGAAGTCTCACCAAGATTATCGTAGAAAATGCATATCTCAGGTTGAAATCTCACGAAAATCAAGATGTCGCCGGTTCTGCATATCAAACGCACTGCGGAGTGGTCAATACACCAGATAACGTGGTTCTCGCATTAACTAGCTCGAAAAGAGCGTTCACGATGATTCTGCATACTTCTCATAGATGAAACACCAAGATTATCGCAGAAAATGAATATCTCAGCTTGATACCCGACGAAAGTCAAGATGTCGTCGGTTCTGCATATCAAACGCACTGTGGAGTGGTGAAATCACCACATAAGGTGTTCCTCGCATTAAATAGCTCGAAAAGAGCGATCTAGAAGATTCTGTATACTTCTGACTGAAATCTCACCAAGATTATCGTTGAAAATGCATATTTCAGCTGGAAACCCCACGAAAACCAAGATGTCGCCGGTTCTGCATATCAAACGCACTGGGGAGTGGTCAATACACCAGATAACGTGGTTCTCGCATTAAGTAGCTCGAAAAGAGTGATCTAGATGATTCTGCATACTGCTGACAGAAGACCCACCAAGATTATCGCAGAAAATGCATATCTCAGCTGGAAACACCACGAAAACCACGATATCGTCGGTTCTGCATATCAGACGCACTGTGGAATGTTGAAAACACCAGAAAACGTGTTTCTCGCATTAACTAACTCGAAAAGAGCGTTCTCGATCATTCTGCAGACTTCTCATAGATGAAACACCAAGATTATCGCAGAAAATGCATATCTCAGCTGGAAACACCACGAAAATCAAGATATCGCCGGTTCTGCATATCAAACGCACTGTGGAGTGGTGAAAATACCAGAAAACTTGTTTTTTCGCATTAAATAGCTCGAAACGAGCGATCTAGATGATTCTGCATACTTCTGACTAAAGTCTCACCAAGATTATCGTTGAAAATGCATATCTCAGCTTGATACCCGACGAAAGCCAAGATGTCGCTGTTTCTGCATATCAAACGCACTGTGGAGTGGTGAAAACACCAGATAACGTGTTTCTCGCATTATGTAGCTCGAAAAGAGCGTTCTCGAAGATTCTGCATACTTCTGACAGTAGTCTCACCAAGATTATCGACGAAAATGCATATCTCAGGTTGAAATCTCACGAAATTCAAGATGTCGCCTGTTCTGGATATCAAACGCACTGTGGTGTCGTGAAAACACCAGATAACGTGTTTCTCGCATTAAATAGCTCTAAAGAGCGATCTCGAAGATTCTGCATACTTCTGACGGAAGTCTCACCAAGATTATCGTAGAAAATGCATATCTCAGGTAGAAATCTCACGAAAATCAAGATGTCGCCGGTTCTGCATATCAAACGCACTGCGGATTGGTGAAAACAACAGATAACGTGTTTCTCGCATTAAATAGCTCGAAAAGAGGGGTCCCGATGATTCTGCATACTACTGACAGAAGACTCACCAAGATTATCGACGAATATGCATATCTCAGGTTGAAATCTCACGAAAATCTAGATGTCGCCGGTTCTGGATATCAAACGCACTGTGGTGTCGTGAAAACACTAGAAAACTTGTTTTTTCGCAGTAAATAGCTTGAAAAGAGCGATCTAGATGATTCTGCATACTTCTTACTGAAGTCTCACCAAGATTATCGCAGAAAATCCATATCTCAGCTTGAAACATCACGAAAATTAAGATGTCGCCGGTTCTGCATATAAAACGCACTGTGGAGTCGTGAAAACAACCAGACAACGTGTTTCTCGCATTAAATAGCTCGAAAAGAGCGATCCCGATGATTCTGCATACTTCTGACAGAAGTCTCACCAAGATTATCGCAGAAAATGCATATCTCAGCTTGAAACCTCACGAAAATCAAGATGTCGCCGGTTCTGCAAATCAAACGCACTGTGGAGTGGTGAAAACAACCAGATAACGTGTTTCTCGCATTAAATAGCTCGAGAAGTGCGATCCCGATGATTATGCATACTTCTGACAGAAGTCTCACCAAGATAATCGCAGAAAATGCATTTCTCAGCTTGAAACCTCACGAAAACCAAGTTATCTCCGGTTCTGCATATCAGACGCACTGTGGAGTGGTGAAAACACCAGAAAACGTGTTTCTCGCATTAACTAGCTCGCAAAGAGCGTTCACGATGATTCTGCATACTTCTCATAGATGAAGCACCAAGATTATCGCAGAAAATGCATATCTCAGCTTGATACCCGACGAAAGTCAAGATGCCGTCGGTTCTGCATATCAAACGCACTGTGGAGTGGTGAAATCTCCACATAAGGTGTTTCTCGCATTAAATAGTTCGAAAAGAGCGATCTAGAAGATTCTGTATACTTCTGACTGAAATCTCACCAAGATTATCGCAGAAAATGCATATCTCAGCTGGAAACACCACGAAAACCACGATATCGTCGGTTCTGCATATCAGACGCACTGTGGAATGTTGAAAACACCAGAAAACGTGTTTCTCGCATTAACTAACTCGAAAAGGGCGTTCTCGATCATTCTGCATACTTCTCATAGATGAAACACCAAGATCATCGCAGAAAATGCATATTTCAGCTGGAAACCCCGCGAAGACCAAGTTATCGGCGGCTCTACATATCATACGCACTGTGGAGTGGTCAAAACAACAGAAAACTTGTTTTTTCGCATTAAATAGCTCGAAACGAGCGATCTAGATGATTCTGCATACTTCTGACTAAAGTCTCACCAAGATTATCGCAGAAAATCCATATCTCAGCTGGAAAACATCACGAAAATAAAAATGTCGCCGGTTCTGCATATCAAACGCACTGCGGATTGGTGAAAACAACAGATAACGTGTTTCTCGCATTAAATAGCTCGAAAAGAGGGGTCCCGATGATTCTGCATACTACTGACAGAAGACTCACCAAGATTATCGACGAATATGCATATCTCAGGTTGAAATCTCACGAAAATCTAGATGTCGCCGGTTCTGGATATCAAACGCACTGTGGTGTCGTGAAAACACTAGAAAACTTGTTTTTTCGCAGTAAATAGCTTGAAAAGAGCGATCTAGATGATTCTGCATACTTCTTACTGAAGTCTCACCAAGATTATCGCAGAAAATCCATATCTCAGCTTGAAACATCACGAAAATTAAGATGTCGCCGGTTCTGCATATAAAACGCACTGTGGAGTCGTGAAAACAACCAGACAACGTGTTTCTCGCATTAAATAGCTCGAAAAGAGCGATCCCGATGATTCTGCATACTTCTGACAGAAGTCTCACCAAGATTATCGCAGAAAATGCATATCTCAGCTTGAAACCTCACGAAAATCAAGATGTCGCCGGTTCTGCAAATCAAACGCACTGTGGAGTGGTGAAAACAACCAGATAACGTGTTTCTCGCATTAAATAGCTCGAGAAGTGCGATCCCGATGATTATGCATACTTCTGACAGAAGTCTCACCAAGATAATCGCAGAAAATGCATTTCTCAGCTTGAAACCTCACGAAAACCAAGTTATCTCCGGTTCTGCATATCAGACGCACTGTGGAGTGGTGAAAACACCAGAAAACGTGTTTCTCGCATTAACTAGCTCGCAAAGAGCGTTCACGATGATTCTGCATACTTCTCATAGATGAAGCACCAAGATTATCGCAGAAAATGCATATCTCAGCTTGATACCCGACGAAAGTCAAGATGCCGTCGGTTCTGCATATCAAACGCACTGTGGAGTGGTGAAATCTCCACATAAGGTGTTTCTCGCATTAAATAGTTCGAAAAGAGCGATCTAGAAGATTCTGTATACTTCTGACTGAAATCTCACCAAGATTATCGCAGAAAATGCATATCTCAGCTGGAAACACCACGAAAACCACGATATCGTCGGTTCTGCATATCAGACGCACTGTGGAATGTTGAAAACACCAGAAAACGTGTTTCTCGCATTAACTAACTCGAAAAGGGCGTTCTCGATCATTCTGCATACTTCTCATAGATGAAACACCAAGATCATCGCAGAAAATGCATATTTCAGCTGGAAACCCCGCGAAGACCAAGTTATCGGCGGCTCTACATATCATACGCACTGTGGAGTGGTCAAAACAACAGAAAACTTGTTTTTTCGCATTAAATAGCTCGAAACGAGCGATCTAGATGATTCTGCATACTTCTGACTAAAGTCTCACCAAGATTATCGCAGAAAATCCATATCTCAGCTGGAAAACATCACGAAAATAAAAATGTCGCCGGTTCTGCATATCAAACGCACTGTGGAGTCGTGAAAACAACCAGACAACGTGTTTCTCGCATTAAATAGCTCGAAAAGAGCGATCCCGATGATTCTGCATACTTCTGACAGAAGTCTCACCAAGATAATCGTTGAAAATGCATATCTCAGCTTGATACCCGACGAAAGCCTAGATGTCGCTGGTTCTGCATATCAAACGCACTGTGGAGTGGTGAAAACACCTGATAACGTGTTTCTCGCATTATGTAGCTCGAAAACAGCGTTCTCGAAGATTCTGCATACTTCTGACAGAAGTCTCACCATGATTATCGCAGAAAAAGCATATCTCAGCTTGAAAACCCACGAAAAGCAAGATTCCGCCGGTTCTGCATGTCAAACGTACTGTGGAGTGGTGAATACACCAGAAAACGAGTTTCTCGCATTAAATAGCTCGAAAAGAGCGATCTCGATGATTCTGCATACTTCTGACAGAAGTCTCACCAAGATTATCGTAGAAAATGCATATCTCAGTATGAACCCCGACGAAATCCAAGATGTCGCCGGTTCTGCATATCAAACGCACTGTGGAGTGGTGAATACACCAGAAAACGTGTTTCTCGCATTAAATAGCTCGAAATAAGCGATCTAGATGATTCTGCATACTTCTGACAGAAGACTCACCAAGATTATCGCAGAAAATGCATATCTCAGCTGGAAACACCACGAAAATCAAGATATCGCCGGTTCTGCATATCAAACGCACTGTGGAGTGGTGAAAACACCAGATATCGTGTTTCTCGCATTAAGTAGCTCGAAAAGAGCGATCTCGAAGATTCTGCATACTTCTGACAGAAGTCTCACCAAGATTATCGTAGAAAATGCATATCTCAGCTTGAAACCAGACGAAATCCAAGATGTCGCCGGTTCTGCATATCAAACGCACTGTGGAATGTTGAAAACACTAGAAAACTTGTTTTTTCGCATTAAATAGCTTGAAAAGAGCGATCTAGATGATTCTGCATACCTCTGACTGAAGTCTCACCAAGATTATCGCAGAAAATCCATATCTCAGCTTGAAACATCACGAAAATTAAGATGTCGCCGGTTCTGCATATCAAACGCACTGTGGAGTCGTGAAAACAACCAGACAACGTGTTTCTCGCATTAAATAGCTCGAAAAGAGCGATCCCGATGATTCTGCATACTTCTGACAGAAGTCTCACCAAGATTATCGTTGAAAATGCATATCTCAGCTTGATACCCGACGAAAGCCAAGATGTCGCTGGATCTGCATATCAAACGCACTGTGGAGTGGTGAAAACACCAGATAACGTGTTTCTCGCATTATGTAGCTCGAAAAGAGCGTTCTCGAAGATTCTGCATACTTCTGACAGAAGTCTCACCAAGATTATCGACGAAAATGCATATCTCAGGTTGAAATCTCACGAAATTCAAGATGTCGCCTGTTCTGGATATCAAACGCACTGTGGTGTCGTGAAAACCCCAGAAAACGTGTTTCTCGCATTAAATAGCTCGAAAAGAGCGATCTCGATGATTCTGCACACTTCGGACAGAAGTCTCACCAATATTATCGCAGACAATGCATATCTCAGCTTGAAACCCCACGAAAACCAAGATATCGCCGGTTCTGCATATCGTACGCACTGTGGAGTGCTGAAAACACCAGATATCGTGATTCTCGCATTAAATAGCTCGAAAAGTGCGATCTCGATGATTCTGGATACTTCGGACAGAAGTCTCACCATGATTATCGTAAAAAATGCATATCTCAGCTTGAACCCCCAAGAAAACCAAGATATCGCTGGTTCTGCATATCAAACGCACTGTGGAGTGGTGAAAACACCAGATAACGTGTTTCTCGCATTAAATAGGTCGAAAAGAGCGATCTCGATGATTCTGCATACTTCGGACAGAAGTCTCACCAAGATTATCGCAGACAATGCATATCTCAGCTTGAAACCCCACGAAAACCAAGATATCGCCGGTTCTGCATATCGTACGCACTGTGGAGTGCTGAAAACACCAGATATCGTGTTTCTCGCATTAAATAGCTCGAAAAGTGCGATCTCGATGATTCTGCATACTTCGGACAAAAGTCTCACCATGATTATCGTAAAAAATGCATATCTCAGCTTGATACCCTACGACAGCCAAGATGTCGCCGGTTCTGCATATCAAACGCACTGTGGAGTGGTGAAAACACCAGATAACGTGTTTCTCGCATTAACTAGCTCGAAATGAGCGATCTCGAAGATTCTGCATACTTCTGACAGAAGACTCACCAAGATTATCGCTGAAAATGCATATCTCAGCTGGAAAAACCACGAAAATTAAGATATCTCCTGTTCTGCATATCCTACGAACTGTGGAGTGGTGAAAACCCCAGAAAACGTGTTTCTCGCATTTAATAGCTCGAAATGTGCGATCTCGATGATTCTGCATACTTCTAACAGAAGTCTCACCATGATTATCGCAGAAAATGAATATCTCTGCTAGAAAACCCACGAAAACCAAGATATCTCCTGTTCTGCATATCCAACGAACTGTGCAGTGGTGAAAACCCCAGAAAACGTGTTTCTCGCATTAAATAGCACGAAATGTACGATCTCGAAGATTCTGCATACTTCTAACAGAAGTCTCAACATGATTATCGCAGATAATGCATATCTCTGCTAGAAACCCCACGAAAACCAAGATATCTCCTGTTCTGCATATACAACGAACTGTGGAGTGGTGAAAACACCAGATAACGTGTTTCTCGCATTAACTAGCTCGATATGAGCGATCTCTTTGATTCTGCATACTTCTGACAGAAGACTCCCCAAGATTATCGCTGAAAATGCATATCTCAGCTGGAAAAACCACGAAAATTAAGATATCTCCTGTTCTGCATATCCTACGAACTGTGGAGTGGTGAAAACCCCAGAAAACGTGTTTCTCGCATTAAATAGGTCGAATAGAGCGATCTCGATGATTCTGCATACTTCGGACAGAAGTCTCACCAAGATTATCGCAGACAATGCATATCTCAGCTTGAAACCCCACGAAAACCAAGATATCGCCGGTTCTGCATATCGTACGCACTGTGGAGTGCTGAAAACACCAGATATCGTGTTTCTCGCATTAAATAGCTCGAAAAGTGCGATCTCGATGATTCTGCATACTTCGGACAGAAGTCTCACCATGATTATCGTAAAAAATGCATATCTCAGCTTGAACCCCCAAGAAAACCAAGATATCGCTGGTTCTGCATATCAAACGCACTGTGGAGTGGTGAAAACACCAGATAACGTGTTTCTCGCATTAAATAGGTCGAATAGAGCGATCTCGATGATTCTGCATACTTCGGACAGAAGTCTCACCAAGATTATCGCAGACAATGCATATCTCAGCTTGAAACCCCACGAAAACCAAGATATCGCCGGTTCTGCATATCGTACGCACTGTGGAGTGCTGAAAACACCAGATATCGTGTTTCTCGCATTAAATAGCTCGAAAAGTGCGATCTCGATGATTCTGCATACTTCGGACAAAAGTCTCACCATGATTATCGTAAAAAATGCATATCTCAACTTGAAATCCCACGAAAACCAAGATATCGCTGGTTCTGCATATCCAACGAACTGTGGTGTGGTGAAAACCCCAGAAAACGTGATTCTCGCATTAAATAGCTCGAAAAGAGCGATCTCGATGATTCTGCACACTTCGGACAGAAGTCTCACCAAGATTATCGCAGACAATGCATATCTCAGCTTGAAACCCCACGAAAACCAAGATATCGCCGGTTCTGCATATCGTACGCACTGTGGAGTGCTGAAAACACCAGATATCGTGTTTCTCGCATTAAATAGCTCGAAAAGTGCGATCTCGATGATTCTGCATACTTCGGACAGAAGTCTCACCATGATTATCGTAAAAAATGCATATCTCAGCTTGAACCCCCAAGAAAACCAAGATATCGCTAGTTCTGCATATCAAACGCACTGTGGACTGGTGAAAACACCAGATAACGTGTTTCTCGCATTAAATAGGTCGAAAAGAGCGATCTCGATGTTTCTGCATACTTCGGACAGAGGTCTCACCAAGATTATCTCAGAAAATGCATATCTCAGCTTGAAACCCCACGAAAACCCAGATATCGCCGGTTCTGCATATCAAACCAACTGTGGAGTGGTGAAAACACCAGGCAACGTGTTTCTCGCATTAAATAGTTCGAAATGTGCGATCTCGATGATTCTGCATACTTCTAACAGAAGTCTCACCATGATTATCGCAGATAATGCATATCTCTGCTAGAAACCCCACGAAAACCAAGATATCTCCTGTTCTGCATATACAACGAACTGTGGAGTGGTGAAAACACCAGATAACGTGTTTCTCGCATTAACTAGCTCGAAATGAGCGATCTCTTTGATTCTGCATACTTCTGACAGAAGACTCCCCAAGATTATCGCTGAAAATGCATATCTCAGCAGGAAAAACCACGAAAATCAAGATATCGCCGGTTCTGCATATCAAACGCGCTGTGGAGTGGTGAAAACACCAGATAACGTGTTTCTCGCATTAACTAGCTCGAAATGAGCGATCTCGAAGATTCTGCTTACTTCTGACAGAAGACTCACCAAGATTATCGTAGAAAATGCATATCTCAGCTTGATACCCTACGACAGCCAAGATGTCGCCGGTTCTGCATATCAAACGCACTGTGGAGTGGTGAAAACACCAGATAACGTGTTTCTCGCATTAACTAGCTCGAAATGAGCGATCTCGAAGATTCTGCATACTTCTGACAGAAGACTCACCAAGATTATCGCTGAAAATGCATATCTCAGCTGGAAAAACCACGAAAATTAAGATATCTCCTGTTCTACATATCCTACGAACTGTGGAGTGGTGAAAACCCCAGAAAACGTGTTTCTCGCATTTAATAGCTCGAAAAGAGCGAACCCGATGATTCTGCATACTTCGGACAGAAGTCTCACCAAGATTATCGCAGACAATGCATATCTCAGCTTGAAACGCCACGAAAACCAAGATATCGCCGGTTCTGCATATCGTACGCACTGTGGAATGCTGAAAACACCAGATATCGTGTTTCTCGCATTAAATAGTTCGAAAAGTGCGATCTCGATGATTCTGCATACTTCGGACAAAAGTCTCACCATGATTATCGTAAAAAATGCATATCTCAGCGTGAAACCCCACGAAAACCAAGATATCGCTGGTTCTGCATATCCAACGAACTGTGGTGTGGTGAAAACCCCAGAAAACGTGTTTCTCGCATTAAATAGCTCGAAAAGAGCGATCTCGATGATTCTGCACACTTCGAACAGAAGTCTCACCAAGATTATCGCAGACAATGCATATCTCAGCTTGAAACCCCACGAAAACCAAGATATCGCCGGTTCTGCATATCGTACGCACTGTGGAACGCTGAAAACACCAGATATCGTGTTTCTCGCATTAAATAGCTCGAAAAGAGCGATCTCGATGATTCTGCATACTTCGGACAGAAGTCTCACCATGATTATCCTAAAAAAATGCATATCTCAGCTTGAAACCCCACGAAAACCAAGATATCGCCGGTTCTGCATATCGTACGCACTGTGGAGTGCTGAAAACACCAGATATCGTGTTTCTCGCATTAAATAGCTCGAAAAGTGCGATCTCGATGATTCTGCATACTTCGGACAGAAGTCTCACCATGATTATCGTAAAAAATGCATATCTCAGCTTGAACCCCCAAGAAAACCAAGATATCGCTAGTTCTGCATATCAAACGCACTGTGGACTGGTGAAAACACCAGATAACGTGTTTCTCGCATTAAATAGGTCGAAAAGAGCGATCTCGATGTTTCTGCATACTTCGGACAGAGGTCTCACCAAGATTATCTCAGAAAATGCATTTCTCAGCTTGAAACCCCACGAAAACCCAGATATCGCCGGTTCTGCATATCAAACCAACTGTGGAGTGGTGAAAACACCAGACAACGTGTTTCTCGCATTAAATAGTTCGAAATGTGCGATCTCGATGATTCTGCATACTTCTAACAGAAGTCTCACCATGATTATCGCAGATAATGCATATCTCTGCTAGAAACCCCACGAAAACCAAGATATCTCCTGTTCTGCATATACAACGAACTGTGGAGTGGTGAAAACACCAGATAACGTGTTTCTCGCATTAACTAACTCGAAATGAGCGATCTCTTTGATTCTGCATACTTCTGACAGAAGACTCCCCAAGATTATCGTAAAAAATGCATATCTCAGCTTGAACCCCCAAGAAAACCAAGATATCGCTAGTTCTGCATATCAAACGCACTGTGGACTGGTGAAAACACCAGATAACGTGTTTCTCGCATTAAATAGCTCGAATAGAGCGATCTCGATAATTCTGCATACTTCGGACAGAAGTCTCACCAAGATTATCCTAAAAAATTCATTTCTCAGCTTGAAACCCCACGAAAACCAAGATATCGCTGGTACTGCATATCAAACGCACTGTGGAGTGGTGAAAACACCAGATAACGAGTTTCTCGCATTAAATAGCTCGAAAAGAGCGATGTCGATGATTCTGCATACTTCGGACAGAAGTCTCACCATGATTATCGTAAAAAATGCATATCTCAGCTTGAACCCCCAAGAAAACCAAGATATCTCCTGTTCTGCATATACAACGAACTGTGGAGTGGTGAAAACACCAGATAACGTGTTTCTCGCATTAACTAACTCGAAATGAGCGATCTCTTTGATTCTGCATACTTCTGACAGAAGACTCACCAAGATTATCCTAAAAAATTCATTTCTCAGCTTGAAACCCCACGAAAACCCAGATATCGCCGGTTCTGCATATCAAACCAACAGTGGAGTGGTGAAAACACCAGACAACGTGTTTCTCGCATTAAATAGTTCGAAATGTGCGATCTCGATGATTCTGCATACTTCTAACAGAAGTCTCACCATGATTATCGCAGATAATGCATATCTCTGCTAGAAACCCCACGAAAACCAAGATATCTCCTGTTCTGCATATACAACGAACTGTGGAGTGGTGAAAACACCAGATAACGTGTTTCTCGCATTAACTAACTCGAAATGAGCGATCTCTTTGATTCTGCATACTTCTGACAGAAGACTCCCCAAGATTATCGTAAAAAATGCATATCTCAGCTTGAACCCCCAAGAAAACCAAGATATCGCTGGTTCTGCATATCAAACGCACTGTGGAGTGGTGAAAACACCAGATAACGTGTTTCTCGCATTAAATAGGTCGAAAAGAGCGATCTCGATGATTCTGCATACTTCGGACAGAAGTCTCACCAAGATTATCGCAGACAATGCATATCTCAGCTTGAAACCCCACGAAAACCAAGATATCGCCGGTTCTGCATATCGTACGCACTGTGGAGTGCTGAAAACACCAGATATCGTGTTTCTCGCATTAAATAGCTCGAAAAGTGCGATCTCGATGATTCTGCATACTTCGGACAGAAGTCTCACCATGATTATCGTAAAAAATGCATATCTCAGCTTGAACCCCCAAGAAAACCAAGATATCGCTAGTTCTGCATATCAAACGCACTGTGGACTGGTGAAAACACCAGATAACGTGTTTCTCGCATTAAATAGCTCGAATAGAGCGATCTCGATAATTCTGCATACTTCGGACAGAAGTCTCACCAAGATTATCCTAAAAAATTCATTTCTCAGCTTGAAACCCCACGAAAACCAAGATATCGCTGGTACTGCATATCAAACGCACTGTGGAGTGGTGAAAACACCAGATAACGAGTTTCTCGCATTAAATAGCTCGAAAAGAGCGATGTCGATGATTCTGCATACTTCGGACAGAAGTATCACCAAGCTTATCGCAGAAAATCCATATCTCAGCGTGAAACCCCTCCAAACCCAAGATATCACCTGTTCTGCATATCCAACGAACCGTGGTGTGGTGAAAGCCCCAGAAAACGTGTTTCTCGCATTAAATAGCTTGAAAAGTGCGATCTCGATGATTCTGCACACTTCGGACAGAAGTCTCACCAAGATTATCGCAGATAATGCATATCTCAGCTTGAAACCCGACCGAAATCAAGGTATCTCCGTTTCTGCATGTCAAACGTACTGTGGAGTGGTGAATACACCAGAAAACGTGTTTCTCGCATTAAGTAGCTCGAAAAGAGCGATCTAGATGATTCTGCATACTTCGGACAGAAGTCTCACCAAGCTTATCGCAGAAAATCCATATCTCAGCTTGAAACCCCTCCAATCCCAAGATTTCACCTGTTCTGCATATCCAACGAACTGTGGTGTTTTGAAAGCCCCAGAACACGTGTTTCTCGCATTAAATAGCTTGAAAAGTGCGATCTCGATGATTCTGCACACTTCGGACAGAAGTCTCACCAAGATTATCGCAGATAATGCATATCTCAGCTTGAAACCTCACGAAAATCAAGATGTCGCCGGTTCTGCATATCAAACGCACTGTGGAGTGGTGAAAGCAACCAGATAACGTGTTTCTCGCATTAAATAGCTCGAAGCGAGCGAACTAGATCATTCTGCATACTTCTGACTGAAGTCTCACCAATATTATCGCAGAAAATGCATATCTCAGCTTGAAACCCGTCGAAAAAAAAGATGTCGCCGGTTCTGCATATCCAACGAACTGTGGTGTTTTGAAAGCCCCAGAACACGTGTTTCGCGCATTAAATAGCTCGAAAAGAGCGCTCCCGATGTTTCTGCATACTTCGGACAAATGTCTCACCAATATTATCGCAGAAAATGCATATCTCAGCTTGAAACCTCACGAAAATCAAGATGTCGCCGGTTCTGCATATCAAACGCACTGTGGAGTGGTGAAAGCAACCAGATAACGTGTTTCTCACATTAAATAGCTCGAAACGAGCGAACTAGATGATTCTGCATACTTCTGACTGAAGTCTCACCAAGTTTATCGCAGAAAATCCATACCTCAGCTTGAAACCCCTCGAAACCCAAGATATCACCTGTTCTGCATATCCAACGAACTGTGGTGTTTTGAAAGCCCCAGAACACGTGTTTCTCGCATTAAATAGCTTGAAAAGTGCGATCTCGATGATTCTGCACACTTCGGACAGAAGTCTCACCAAGATTATCGCAGATAATGCATATCTCAGCTTGAAACCCCACGAAAACCAAGATATCGCCGGTTCTGCATATCATACGCACTGTGGTGTGGTGAAAACACCAGATAACGTGTTTCTCGCATTAAATAGCTCGAAAAGAGCGATCTCGATGATTCTGCATACTTCTAACAGAAGTCTCACCAAGGTGATCGCAGAAAATGCATATCTCTGCTTGAAACCCCACGCAAACCAAGATATCTCCTCTTCTGCATATCCAAAGAACTGTGGAGTGGTGAAAAACCCAGAAAACGTGTTTCGCGCATTAAATAGCTCGAAAAGAGCGCTCCCGATGTTTCTGCATACTTCGGACAAATGTCTCACCAAGCTTATCGCAGAAAATGCATATCTCAGCTTGAAACATCACGAAAATTAAGATGTCGCCGGTTCTGCATATCAAACGCACTGTGGAGTCGTGAAAACAACCAGACAACGTGTTTCTCGCATTAAATAGCTCGAAAAGAGCGATCCCGATGATTCTGCATACTTCTGACAGAAGTCTCACCAATATTATCGTTGAAAATGCATATCTCAGCTTGATACCCGACGAAAGCCAAGATGTCGCTGGTTCTGCATATCAAACGCACTGTGGAGTGGTGAAAACACCAGATAACGTGTTTCTCGCATTATGTAGCTCGAAAACAGCGTTCTCGAAGATTCTGCATACTTCTGACAGAAGTCTCACCATGATTATCGCAGAAAAAGCATATCTCAGCTTGAAACCCCTCCAAACCCAAGATATCACCTGTTCTGCATATCCAACGAACTGTGGTGTGGAGAAAGCCCCAGAAAACGTGTTTCTCGCATTAAATAGCTCGAAAAGAGCGATCTCGATGATTCTGCATACTTCTGACAGAAGTCTCACCAAGATTATCGTAGAAAATGCATATCTCAGTATGAACCCCGAAGAAATCCAAGATGCCGCCGGTTCTGCATATCAAACGCACTGTGGAGTGGTGAATACACCAGATAACGTGTTTCTCGCATTATGTAGCTCGAAAAGAGCGTTCTCGAAGATTCTGCATACTTCTGACAGAAGTCTCAACAAGATTATCGACGAAAATGCATATCTCAGGTTGAAATCTCACGAAATTCAAGATGTCGCCTGTTCTGCATATCAAACGCACTGTGGAGTGGTGAAAACACCAGATATCGTGTTTCTCGCATTAAGTAGCTCGAAAAGAGCGATCTCGAAGATTCTGCATACTTCTGACAGAAGTCTCACCAAGATTATCGTAGAAAATGCATATCTCAGCTTGAAACCCGACGAAATCCAAGATGTCGCCGGTTCTGCATATCAAACGCACTGTGGAATGTTGAAAACACTAGAAAACTTGTTTTTTCGCATTAAATAGCTTGAAAAGAGCGATCTAGATGATTCTGCATACCTCTGACTGAAGTCTCACCAAGATTAACGCAGAAAATCCATATCTCAGCTTGAAACATCACGAAAATTAAGATGTCGCCGGTTCTGCATATCAAACGCACTGTGGAGTCGTGAAAACAACCAGACAACGTGTTTCTCGCATTAAATAGCTCGAAAAGAGCGATCCCGATGATTCTGCATACTTCTGACAGAAGTCTCACCAAGATTATCGTTGAAAATGCATATCTCAGCTTGATACCCGACGAAAGTCAAGATGTCGCTGGTTCTGCATATCAAACGCACTGTGGAGTGGTGAAAACACCAGATAACGTGTTTCTCGCATTATGTAGCTCGAAAAGAGCGTTCTCGAAGATTCTGCATACTTCTGACAGAAGTCTCACCAAGATTATCGACGAAAATGCATATCTCAGGTTGAAATCTCACGAAATTCAAGATGTCGCCTGTTCTGGATATCAAACGCACTGTGGTGTCGTGGAAACACCAGATAACGTGTTTCTCGCATTAAATAGCTCGAAAAGAGCGATCTCGAAGATTCTGCATACTTCTGACGGAAGTCTCACCAAGATTATCGTAGAAAATGCATATGTCTGGTTGAAATCTCACGAAAATCAAGATGTCGCCGGTTCTGCATATCAAACGCACTGCGGAGTGGTGAAAACAACAGATAACGTGTTTCTCGCATTAAATAGCTCGAAAAGAGGGGTCCCGATGATTCTGCATACTACTGACAGAAGACTCACCTAGATTATCGACGAAAATGCATATCTCAGGTTGAAATCTCACTAAAATCTAGATGTCGCCGGTTCTGCATATCAAACGCACTGTGGAGTGGTCAATACACCAGATAACGTGTTTCTTGCATTAAATAGCTCGAAAAGAGCGATCTCGATGTTTCCGCATACTTCTGACTGAAGTCTTACCAATATTATCGCAGAAAAAGCATATCTCAGCTTGAAAACCCACGAAAAGCAAGATGTCGCCGGTTCTGCATATCAGACGCACTGTGGAGTGGTGAAAACACCAGAAAACGTGTTTCTCGCATTAACTAGCTCGAAAAGAGCGTTCACGATGATTCTGCATACTTCTCATAGATGAAACACCAAGATTATCGCAGAAAATGCATATCTCAGCTTGATACCCGACGAAAGTCAAGATGTCGTCGGTTCTGCATATCAAACGCACTGTGGAGTGGTGAAATCACCACATAAGGTGTTTCTCGCATTAAATAGCTCGAAAAGAACGATCCCGATGATTCTGCATGCTTCTGACAGAAGTCTCACAAAGATTATCGCAGAAAATGCATATCTCAGCTGGAAACCCCACGAAAACCAAGATGTCGCCGGTTCTGCATATCAAACGCCCTGTGGAGTGATGAAAACACCAGATAACATGTTTCTCGCATCAAATAGCTCAAATAGAGCGATCTCGATGATTCTGCATACTTCTGACAGAAGACTCACCAAGATTATCGCAGAAAATGCATATTTCAGCTGGAAACCCCACGAAAACCAAGTTATCGGCGGCTCTACATATCAAACGCCCTGTGGAGTGGTCAATACACCAGATAACGTGTTTCTCGCATTAAATAGCTCGAAACGAGCGATCTAGAAGATTCTGTATACTTCTGACTGAAGTCTCACCAATATTATCGCAGAAAATGCATATCTCAGCTGGAAACACCACGAAAATCAAGATATCGCCGGTTCTGCATATCAAACGCACTGTGGAATGTTGAAAACACCAGAAAACTTGTTTTTCGCATTAAATATCTCGAAACGAGCGATCTAGATGATTCTGCATACTTCTGACTGAAATCTCACCATCATTATCGTTGAAAATGCATATTTCAGCTGGAAACCCCACGAAAACCAAGATGTCGCCGGTTCTGCATATCAAACGCACTGGGGAGTGGTCAATACACCAGATAACGTGGTTCTCGCATTAAGTAGCTCGAAAAGAGTGATCTAGATGATTCTGCATACTGCTGACAGAAGACCCACCAAGATTATCGCAGAAAATGCATATCTCAGCTGGAAACACCACGAAAACCACGATATCGTCGGTTCTGCATATCAGACGCACTGTGGAATGTTGAAAACACCAGAAAACGTGTTTCTCGCATTAAATAGCTTGAAAAGAGCGATCTAGATGATTCTGCATACCTCTGACTGAAGTCTCACCAAGATTATCGCAGAAAATCCATATCTCAGCTTGAAACATCACGAAAATTAAGATGTCGCCGGTTCTGCATATCAAACGCACTGTGGAGTCGTGAAAACAACCAGACAACGTGTTTCTCGCATTAAATAGCTCGAAAAGTGCGATCCCGATGATTCTGCATACTTCTGACAGAAATCTCACCAAGATTATCGTTGAAAATGCATATCTCAGCTGGAAACCCCACGAAAACCAAGATATCGCCGGTTCTGCATATCAAACGCCCTGTGGAGTGATGAAAACACCAGATAACATGTTTCTCGCATTAAATAGCTCGAAACGAGCAATCTAGAAGATTCTGCATACTTCTGACTAAAGTCTCACCAAGATTATCGTAGAAAATGCATATCTCAGCTGGAAACCCCACGAAAACCAAGATATCGCCAGTTCTGCATATCAAACGCCCCGTGGAGTGATGAAAACACCAGATAACATGTTTCTCGCATTAAATAGCTCGAAAAGAGCGATCTCGAAGATTCTGCATACTTCTGACAGAAGTCTCACCAAGATTATCGTAGAAAATGCATATCTCAGCTTGAAACCCGACGAAATCCAAGATGTCGCCGGTTCTGCACATCAAACGCATTGTGGAATGTTGAAAACACTAGAAAACTTGTTTTTCGCATTTAATAGCTTGAAAAGAGCGATCTAGATGATTCTGCATACCTCTGACTGAAGTCTCACCAAGATTATCGCAGAAAATCCATATCTCAGCTTGAAACATCACGAAAATTAAGATGTCGTCGGTTCTGCATATCAGACGCACTGTGGAATGTTGAAAACACCAGAAAACGTGTTTCTCGCATTAACTAACTCGAAAAGAGCGTTCTCGATCATTCTGCATACTTCTCATAGATGAAACACCAAGATCATCGCAGAAAATGCATATTTCAGCTGGAAACCCCGCGAAGACAAAGTTATCGGCGGCTCTACATATCATACGCACTGTGGGGTGGTCAAAACAACAGAAAACTTGTTTTTTCGCATTAAATAGCTCGAAACGAGCGATCTAGATGATTCTGCATACTTCTGACAGAAGACTCACCAAGATTATCGCAGAAAATGCATATCTCAGCTGGAAACACCACGAAAATCAAGATATCGCCGGTTCTGCATATCAAACGCACTGTGGAGCGGTGAAAACACCAGAAAACTTGTTTTTTCGCATTAAATAGCTCGAAACGAGCGATCTAGATGATTCTGCATACTTCTGACTAAAGTCTCACCAAGATTATCGTTGAAAATGCATATCTGAGCTTGATACCCGACGAAAGCCAAGATGTCGCTGTTTCTGCATATCAAACGCACTGTGGAGTGGTGAAAACACCAGATAACGTGTTTCTCGCATTATGTAGCTCGAAAAGAGCGTTCTCGAAGATTCTGCATACTTCTGACAGTAGTCTCACCAAGATTATCGACGAAAATGCATATCTCAGGTTGAAATCTCACGAAATTCAAGATGTCGCCTGTTCTGGATATCAAACGCACTGTGGTGTCGTGAAAACACCAGATAACGTGTTTCTCGCATTAAATAGCTCTAAAGAGCGATCTCGAAGATTCTGCATACTTCTGACGGAAGTCTCACCAAGATTATCGTAGAAAATGCATATCTCAGGTTGAAATCTCACGAAAATCAAGATGTCGCCGGTTCTGCATATCAAACGCACTGCGGAGTGGTCAATACACCAGATAACGTGGTTCTCGCATTAACTAGCTCGAAAAGAGCGTTCACGATGATTCTGCATACTTCTCATAGATGAAACACCAAGATTATCGCAGAAAATGAATATCTCAGCTTGATACCCGACGAAAGTCAAGATGTCGTCGGTTGTGCATATCAAACGCACTGTGGAGTGGTGAAATCACCACATAAGGTGTTCCTCGCATTAAATAGCTCGAAAAGAGCGATCTAGAAGATTCTGTATACTTCTGACTGAAATCTCACCAAGATTATCGTTGAAAATGCATATTTCAGCTGGAAACCCCACGAAAACCAAGATGTCGCCGGTTCTGCATATCAAACGCACTGGGGAGTGGTCAATACACCAGATAACGTGGTTCTCGCATTAAGTAGCTCGAAAAGAGTGATCTAGATGATTCTGCATACTGCTGACAGAAGACCCACCAAGATTATCGCAGAAAATGCATATCTCAGCTGGAAACACCACGAAAACCACGATATCGTCGGTTCTGCATATCAGACGCACTGTGGAATGTTGAAAACACCAGAAAACGTGTTTCTCGCATTAACTAACTCGAAAAGAGCGTTCTCGATCATTCTGCAGACTTCTCATAGATGAAACACCAAGATTATCGCAGAAAATGCATATCTCAGCTGGAAACACCACGAAAATCAAGATATCGCCGGTTCTGCATATCAAACGCACTGTGGAGTGGTGAAAACACCAGAAAACTTGTTTTTTCGCATTAAATAGCTCGAAACGAGCGATCTAGATGATTCTGCATACTTCTGACTAAAGTCTCACCAAGATTATCGTTGAAAATGCATATCTCAGCTTGATACCCGACGAAAGCCAAGATGTCGCTGTTTCTGCATATCAAACGCACTGTGGAGTGGTGAAAACACCAGATAACGTGTTTCTCGCATTATGTAGCTCGAAAAGAGCGTTCTCGAAGATTCTGCATACTTCTGACAGTAGTCTCACCAAGATTATCGACGAAAATGCATATCTCAGGTTGAAATCTCACGAAATTCAAGATGTCGCCTGTTCTGGATATCAAACGCACTGTGGTGTCGTGAAAACACCAGATAACGTGTTTCTCGCATTAAATAGCTCTAAAGAGCGATCTCGAAGATTCTGCATACTTCTGACGGAAGTCTCACCAAGATTATCGTAGAAAATGCATATCTCAGGTAGAAATCTCACGAAAATCAAGATGTCGCCGGTTCTGCATATCAAACGCACTGTGGAGTGGTGAAAACAACCAGATAACGTGTTTCTCGCATTAAATAGCTCGAGAAGTGCGATCCCGATGATTATGCATACTTCTGACAGAAGTCTCACCAAGATAATCGCAGAAAATGCATTTCTCAGCTTGAAACCTCACGAAAACCAAGTTATCTCCGGTTCTGCATATCAGACGCACTGTGGAGTGGTGAAAACACCAGAAAACGTGTTTCTCGCATTAACTAGCTCGCAAAGAGCGTTCACGATGATTCTGCATACTTCTCATAGATGAAGCACCAAGATTATCGCAGAAAATGCATATCTCAGCTTGATACCCGACGAAAGTCAAGATGCCGTCGGTTCTGCATATCAAACGCACTGTGGAGTGGTGAAATCTCCACATAAGGTGTTTCTCGCATTAAATAGTTCGAGAAGAGCGATCTAGAAGATTCTGTATACTTCTGACTGAAATCTCACCAAGATTATCGCAGAAAATGCATATCTCAGCTGGAAACACCACGAAAACCACGATATCGTCGGTTCTGCATATCAGACGCACTGTGGAATGTTGAAAACACCAGAAAACGTGTTTCTCGCATTAACTAACTCGAAAAGGGCGTTCTCGATCATTCTGCATACTTCTCATAGATGAAACACCAAGATCATCGCAGAAAATGCATATTTCAGCAGGAAACCCCGCGAAGACCAAGTTATCGGCGGCTCTACATATCATACGCACTGTGGAGTGGTCAAAACAACAGAAAACTTGTTTTTTCGCATTAAATAGCTCGAAACGAGCGATCTAGATGATTCTGCATACTTCTGACTAAAGTCTCACCAAGATTATCGCAGAAAATCCATATCTCAGCTGGAAAACATCACGAAAATAAAAATGTCGCCGGTTCTGCATATCAAACGCACTGTGGAGTCGTGAAAACAACCAGACAACGTGTTTCTCGCATTAAATAGCTCGAAAAGAGCGATCCCGATGATTCTGCATACTTCTGACAGAAGTCTCACCAAGATAATCGTTGAAAATGCATATCTCAGCTTGATACCCGACGAAAGCCTAGATGTCGCTGGTTCTGCATATCAAACGCACTGTGGAGTGGTGAAAACACCTGATAACGTGTTTCTCGCATTATGTAGCTCGAAAACAGCGTTCTCGAAGATTCTGCATACTTCTGACAGAAGTCTCACCATGATTATCGCAGAAAAAGTATATCTCAGCTTGAAAACCCACGAAAAGCAAGATTCGGCCGGTTCTGCATGTCAAACGTACTGTGGAGTGGTGAATACACCAGAAAACGAGTTTCTCGCATTAAATAGCTCGAAAAGAGCGATCTCGATGATTCTGCATACTTCTGACAGAAGTCTCACCAAGATTATCGTAGAAAATGCATATCTCAGTATGAACCCCGACGAAATCCAAGATGTCGCCGGTTCTGCATATCAAACGCACTGTGGAGTGGTGAATACACCAGAAAACGTGTTTCTCGCATTAAATAGCTCGAAATAAGCGATCTAGATGATTCTGCATACTTCTGACAGAAGACTCACCAAGATTATCGCAGAAAATGCATATCTCAGCTGGAAACACCACGAAAATCAAGATATCGCCGGTTCTGCATATCAAACGCACTGTGGAGTGGTGAAAACACCAGATATCGTGTTTCTCGCATTAAGTAGCTCGAAAAGAGCGATCTCGGAGATTCTGCATACTTCTGACAGAAGTCTCACCAAGATTATCGTAGAAAATGCATATCTCAGCTTGAAACCAGACGAAATCCAAGATGTCGCCGGTTCTGCATATCAAACGCACTGTGGAATGTTGAAAACACTAGAAAACTTGTTTTTTCGCATTAAATAGCTTGAAAAGAGCGATCTAGATGATTCTGCATACCTCTGACTGAAGTCTCACCAAGATTATCGCAGAAAATCCATATCTCAGCTTGAAACATCACGAAAATTAAGATGTCGCCGGTTCTGCATATCAAACGCACTGTGGAGTCGTGAAAACAACCAGACAACGTGTTTCTCGCATTAAATAGCTCGAAAAGAGCGATCCCGATGATTCTGCATACTTCTGACAGAAGTCTCACCAAGATTATCGTTGAAAATGCATATCTCAGCTTGATACCCGACGAAAGCCAAGATGTCGCTGGATCTGCATATCAAACGCACTGTGGAGTGGTGAAAACACCAGATAACGTGTTTCTCGCATTATGTAGCTCGAAAAGAGCGTTCTCGAAGATTCTGCATACTTCTGACAGAAGTCTCACCAAGATTATCGACGAAAATGCATATCTCAGGTTGAAATCTCACGAAATTCAAGATGTCGCCTGTTCTGGATATCAAACGCACTGTGGTGTCGTGAAAACCCCAGAAAACGTGTTTCTCGCATTAAATAGCTCGAAAAGAGCGATCTCGATGATTCTGCACACTTCGGACAGAAGTCTCACCAAGATTATCGCAGACAATGCATATCTCAGCTTGAAACCCCACGAAAACCAAGATATCGCCGGTTCTGCATATCGTACGCACTGTGGAGTGCTGAAAACACCAGATATCGTGTTTCTCGCATTAAATAGCTCGAAAAGTGCGATCTCGATGATTCTGGATACTTCGGACAGAAGTCTCACCATGATTATCGTAAAAAATGCATATCTCAGCTTGAACCCCCAAGAAAACCAAGATATCTCTGGTTCTGCATATCAAACGCACTGTGGAGTGGTGAAAACACCAGATAACGTGTTTCTCGCATTAAATAGGTCGAAAAGAGCGATCTCGATGATTCTGCATACTTCGGACAGAAGTCTCACCAAGATTATCGCAGACAATGCATATCTCAGCTTGAAACCCCACGAAAACCAAGATATCGCCGGTTCTGCATATCGTACGCACTGTGGAGTGCTGAAAACACCAGATATCGTGTTTCTCGCATTAAATAGCTCGAAAAGTGCGATCTCGATGATTCTGCATACTTCGGACAAAAGTCTCACCATGATTATCGTAAAAAATGCATATCTCAGCTTGATACCCTACGACAGCCAAGATGTCGCCGGTTCTGCATATCAAACGCACTGTGGAGTGGTGAAAACACCAGATAACGTGTTTCTCGCATTAACTAGCTCGAAATGAGCGATCTCGAAGATTCTGCATACTTCTGACAGAAGACTCACCAAGATTATCGCTGAAAATGCATATCTCAGCTGGAAAAACCACGAAAATTAAGATATCTCCTGTTCTGCATATCCTACGAACTGTGGAGTGGTGAAAACCCCAGAAAACGTGTTTCTCGCATTTAATAGCTCGAAATGTGCGATCTCGATGATTCTGCATACTTCTAACAGAAGTCTCACCATGATTATCGCAGAAAATGTATATCTCTGCTAGAAAACCCACGAAAACCAAGATATCTCCTGTTCTGCATATCCAACGAACTGTGCAGTGGTGAAAACCCCAGAAAACGTGTTTCTCGCATTAAATAGCACGAAATGTACGATCTCGAAGATTCTGCATACTTCTAACAGAAGTCTCAACATGATTATCGCAGATAATGCATATCTCTGCTAGAAACCCCACGAAAACCAAGATATCTCCTGTTCTGCATATACAACGAACTGTGGAGTGGTGAAAACACCAGATAACGTGTTTCTCGCATTAACTAGCTCGAAATGAGCGATCTCTTTGATTCTGCATACTTCTGACAGAAGACTCCCCAAGATTATCGCTGAAAATGCATATCTCAGCTGGAAAAACCACGAAAATTAAGATATCTCCTGTTCTGCATTTCCTACGAACTGTGGAGTGGTGAAAACCCCAGAAAACGTGTTTCTCGCATTAAATAGGTCGAATAGAGCGATCTCGATGATTCTGCATACTTCGGACAGAAGTCTCACCAAGATTATCGCAGACAATGCATATCTCAGCTTGAAACCCCACGAAAACCAAGATATCGCCGGTTCTGCATATCGTACGCACTGTGGAGTGCTGAAAACACCAGATATCGTGTTTCTCGCATTAAATAGCTCGAAAAGTGCGATCTCGATGATTCTGCATACTTCGGACAGAAGTCTCACCATGATTATCGTAAAAAATGCATATCTCAGCTTGAACCCCCAAGAAAACCAAGATATCGCTGGTTCTGCATATCAAACGCACTGTGGAGTTGTGAAAACACCAGATAACGTATTTCTCGCATTAAATAGGTCGAATAGAGCGATCTCGATGATTCTGCATACTTCGGACAGAAGTCTCACCAAGATTATCGCAGACAATGCATATCTCAGCTTGAAACCCCATGAAAACCAAGATATCGCCGGTTCTGCATATCGTACGCACTGTGGAGTGCTGAAAACACCAGATATCGTGTTTCTCGCATTAAATAGCTCGAAAAGTGCGATCTCGATGATTCTGCATACTTCGGACAAAAGTCTCACCATGATTATCGTAAAAAATGCATATCTCAACTTGAAATCCCACGAAAACCAAGATATCGCTGGTTCTGCATATCCAACGAACTGTGGTGTGGTGAAAACCGCAGAAAACGTGATTCTCGCATTAAAGAGCTCGAAAAGAGCGATCTCTATGATTCTGCACACTTCGGACAGAAGTCTCACCAAGATTATCGCAGACAATGCATATCTCAGCTTGAAACCCCACGAAAACCAAGATATCGCCGGTTCTGCATATCGTACGCACTGTGGAGTGCTGAAAACACCAGATATCGTGTTTCTCGCATTAAATAGCTCGAAAAGTGCGATCTCGATGATTCTGCATACTTCGGACAGAAGTCTCACCATGATTATCGTAAAAAATGCATATCTCAGCTTGAACCCCCAAGAAAACCAAGATATCGCTAGTTCTGCATATCAAACGCACTGTGGACTGGTGAAAACACCAGATAACGTGTTTCTCGCATTAAATAGGTCGAAAAGAGCGATCTCGATGTTTCTGCATACTTCGGACAGAGGTCTCACCAAGATTATCTCAGAAAATGCATATCTCAGCTTGAAACCCCACGAAAACCCAGATATCGCCGGTTCTGCATATCAAACCAACTGTGGAGTGGTGAAAACACCAGGCAACGTGTTTCTCGCATTAAATAGTTCGAAATGTGCGATCTCGATGATTCTGCATACTTCTAACAGAAGTCTCACCATGATTATCGCAGATAATGCATATCTCTGCTAGAAACCCCACGAAAACCAAGATATCTCCTGTTCTGCATATACAACGAACTGTGGAGTGGTGAAAACACCAGATAACGTGTTTCTCGCATTAACTAGCTCGAAATGAGCGATCTCTTTGATTCTGCATACTTCTGACAGAAGACTCCCCAAGATTATCGCTGAAAATGCATATCTCAGCAGGAAAAACCACGAAAATCAAGATATCGCCGGTTCTGCATATCAAACGCGCTGTGGAGTGGTGAAAACACCAGATAACGTGTTTCTCGCATTAACTAGCTCGAAATGAGCGATCTCGAAGATTCTGCTTACTTCTGACAGAAGACTCACCAAGATTATCGTAGAAAATGCATATCTCAGCTTGATACCCTACGACAGCCAAGATGTCGCCGGTTCTGCATATCAAACGCACTGTGGAGTGGTGAAAACACCAGATAACGTGTTTCTCGCATTAACTAGCTCGAAATGAGCGATCTCGAAGATTCTGCATACTTCTGACAGAAGACTCACCAAGATTATCGCTGAAAATGCATATCTCAGCTGGAAAAACCACGAAAATTAAGATATCTCCTGTTCTACATATCCTACGAACTGTGGAGTGGTGAAAACCCCAGAAAACGTGTTTCTCGCATTTAATAGCTCGAAAAGAGCGATCCCGATGATTCTGCATACTTCGGACAGAAGTCTCACCAAGATTATCGCAGACAATGCATATCTCAGCTTGAAACGCCACGAAAACCAAGATATCGCCGGTTCTGCATATCGTACGCACTGTGGAGTGCTGAAAACACCAGATATCGTGTTTCTCGCATTAAATAGTTCGAAAAGTGCGATCTCGATGATTCTGCATACTTCGGACAAAAGTCTCACCATGATTATCGTAAAAAATGCATATCTCAGCTTGAAACCCCACGAAAACCAAGATATCGCTGGTTCTGCATATCCAACGAACTGTGGTGTGGTGAAAACCCCAGAAAACGTGTTTCTCGCATTAAATAGCTCGAAAAGAGCGATCTCGATGATTCTGCACACTTCGAACAGAAGTCTCACCAAGATTATCGCAGACAATGCATATCTCAGCTTGAAACCCCACGAAAACCAAGATATCGCCGGTTCTGCATATCGTACGCACTGTGGAGCGCTGAAAACACCAGATATCGTGTTTCTCGCATTAAATAGCTCGAAAAGTGCGATCTCGATGATTCTGCATACTTCGGACAGAAGTCTCACCATGATTATCGTAAAAAATGCATATCTCAGCTTGAACCCCCAAGAAAACCAAGATATCGCTGGTTCTGCATATCAAACGCACTGTGGAGTGGTGAAAACACCAGATAACGTGTTTCTCGCATTAAATAGGTCGAAAAGAGCGATCTCGATGATTCTGCATACTTCGGACAGAAGTCTCACCAAGATTATCGCAGACAATGCATATCTCAGCTTGAAACCCCACGAAAACCAAGATATCGCCGGTTCTGCATATCGTACGCACTGTGGAGTGCTGAAAACACCAGATATCGTGTTTCTCGCACTAAATAGCTCGAAAAGTGCGATCTCGATGATTCTGCATACTTCGGATAAAAGTCTCACCATGATTATCGTAAAAAATGCATATCTCAACTTGAAACCCCACGAAAACCAAGATATCGCTGGTTCTGCATATCCAACGAACTGTGGTGTGGTGAAAACCCCAGAAAACGTGTTTCTCGCATTAAATAGCTCGAAAAGGGCGATCTCGATGATTCTGCACACTTCGGACAGAAGTCTCACCAAGATTATCGCAGACAATGCATATCTCAGCTTGAAACCCCACGAAAACCAAGATATCGCCGGTTCTGCATATCGTACGCACTGTGGAGTGCTGAAAACACCAGTTTTTCTGTTTCTCGCATTAAATAGCTCGAAAAGTGCGATCTCGATGATTCTGCATACTTCGGACAGAAGTCTCACCATGATTATCGTAAAAAATGCATATCTCAGCTTGAAACCCCACGAAAACCAAGATATCGCCGGTTCTGCATATCGTACGCACTGTGGAGTGCTGAAAACACCAGATATCGTGTTTCTCGCATTAAATAGCTCGAAAAGTGCGATCTCGATGATTCTGCATACTTCGGACAGAAGTCTCACCATGATTATCGTAAAAAATGCATATCTCAGCTTGAACCCCCAAGAAAACCAAGATATCGCTAGTTCTGCATATCAAACGCACTGTGGACTGGTGAAAACACCAGATAACGTGTTTCTCGCATTAAATAGGTCGAAAAGAGCGATCTCGATGTTTCTGCATACTTCGGACAGAGGTCTCACCAAGATTATCTCAGAAAATGCATTTCTCAGCTTGAAACCCCACGAAAACCCAGATATCGCCGGTTCTGCATATCAAACCAACTGTGGAGTGGTGAAAACACCAGACAACGTGTTTCTCGCATTAAATAGTTCGAAATGTGCGATCTCGATGATTCTGCATACTTCTAACAGAAGTCTCACCATGATTATCGCAGATAATGCATATCTCTGCTAGAAACCCCACGAAAACCAAGATATCTCCTGTTCTGCATATACAACGAACTGTGGAGTGCTGAAAACACCAGATAACGTGTTTCTCGCATTAACTAACTCGAAATGAGCGATCTCTTTGATTCTGCATACTTCTGACAGAAGACTCCCCAAGATTATCGCTGAAAATGCATATCTCAGCAGGAAAAACCACGAAAATCAAGATATCGCCGGTTCTGCATATCAAACGCGCAGTGGAGTGGTGAAAACACCAGATAACGTGTTTCTCGCATTAACTAGCTCGAAATGAGCGATCTCGAAGATTCTGCTTACTTCTGACAGAAGACTCACCAAGATTATCGTAGAAAATGCATATCTCAGCTTGATACCCTACGACAGCCAAGATGTCGCCGGTTCTGCATATCAAACGCACTGTGGAGTGGTGAAAACACCAGATAACGTGTTTCTCGCATTAACTAGCTCGAAATGAGCGATCTCGAAGATTCTGCATACTTCTGACAGAAGACTCACCAAGATTATCGCTGAAAATGCATATCTCAGCTGGAAAAACCACGAAAATTAAGATATCTCCTGTTCTGCATATCCTACGAACTGTGGAGTGGTGAAAACCCCAGAAAACGTGTTTCTCGCATTTAATAGCTCGAAAAGAGCGATCCCGATGATTCTGCATACTTCGGACAGAAGTCTCACCAAGATTATCGCAGACAATGCATATCTCAGCTTGAAACCCCACGAAAACCATGATATCGCCGGTTCTGCATATCGTCCGCACTGTGGAGTGCTGAAAACACCAGATATCGTGTTTCTCGCATTAAATAGTTCGAAAAGTGCGATCTCGATGATTCTGCATACTTCGGACAAAAGTCTCACCATGATTATCGTAAAAAATGCATATCTCAGCTTGAAACCCCACGAAAACCAAAATATCGCTGGTTCTGCATATCGTACGACCTGTGGAGTGCTGAAAACACCAGATATCGTGTTTCTCGCATTAAATAGCTCGAAAAGTGCGATCTCGATGATTCTGCATACTTCGGACAGAAGTCTCACCATGATTATCGTAAAAAATGCATATCTCAGCTTGAACCCCCAAGAAAACCAAGATATCGCTGGTTCTGCATATCAAACGCACTGTGGATTGCTGAAAACACCAGATATCGTGTTTCTCGCATTAAATAGCTCGAAAAGTGCGATCTCGATGAATCTGCATCCTTCCTACAGAAGTCTCACCATGATTATCGTAAAAAATGCATATCTCAGCTTGAAAACCCACGAAAACCAACATATCGCTGGTTCTGCATATCAAACGCACTGTGGAGTGGTGAAAACACCAGATAACGTGTTTCCGCATTAAATAGGTCGAAAAGAGCGATCTCGATGTTTCTGCATACTTCGGACAGAGGTCTCACCAAGATTATCTCAGAAAATGCATATCTCTGCTAGAAAACCCACGAAAACCTAGATATCTCCTGTTCTGCATATCCAACGAACTGTGCAGTGGTGAAAACCCCAGAAAACGTGTTTCTCGCATAAAATAGCTCGAAATGTACGATCTCGAAGATTCTGCATACTTCTAACAGAAGTCTCAACATGATTATCACAGATAATGCATATCTCTGCTAGAAACCCCACGAAAACAAAGATATCTCCTGTTCTGCATATACAACGAACTGTGGAGTGGTGAAAACACCAGATAACGTGTTTCTCGCATTAACTAGCTCAAAATGAGCGATCTCGATGATTCTGCATACTTCTGACAGAAGTCTCCCCATGATTATCGCTGAAAATGCATATCTCAGCAGGAAAAACCACGAAAATCAAGATATCGCCGGTTCTGCATATCAAACGCGCTGTGGAGTGGTGAAAACACCAGATAACGTGTTTCTCGCATTAACTAGCTCGAAATGAGCGATCTCGAAGATTCTGCATACTTCTGACAGAAGACTCACCAAGATTATCGCTGAAAATGCATATCTCAGCTGGAAAAACCACGAAAATTAAGATATCTCCTGTTCTGCATATCCTACGAACTGTGGAGTGGTGAAAACCCCAGAAAACGTGTTTCTCGCGTTTAATAGCTCGAAAAGAGCGATCCCGATGATTCTGCATACTTCGGACAGAAGTCTCAACAAGATTATCGCAGAAAATGCATATCTGAGCTTGAAGCCCCACGAAAACCAAGATATCGTCCGTTCTGCATATCCTACGAACTGTTGAGTGGTAAAAACGCCAGATAACGAGTTTCTCGCATTAAGTAGCTCGAAAAGAGCGATCTAGATGATTCAGCATACTTCGGACAGAAGTCTCACCAAGATTATCCTAGAAAATGCATATCTCAGCTTGAAACCCCACGAAAACCAAGATATCGATGGTACTGCATATCAAACGCTCTGTGGAGTGGTGAAAACACCAGACAACGTGTTTCTCGCATTAAATAGATCGAAATGTGCGATCTCGATGATTCTGCATACTTCTAACAGAAGTCTCACCATGATTATCGCAGAAAATGCATATCTCTGCTAGAAACTCCACGAAAACCAAGGTATCTCCTGTTCTGCATATCCAACGAACTGCGGAGTGGTGAAAACCCCAGAAAACGTGTCTCTCGCATTAAATAGTTCGAAAAGAGCGATCCTGATGATTCTGCATACTTCTGACAGAAGTCTCACCAAGATTATCGTAGAAAATGCATATCTCAGCTTGATACCCTACGACAGCCAAGATGTCGCCGGTCCTGCATATCAAACGCACGGTGTAGTGGTGAAAACACCAGATAACGTGTTTCTCGCATTAAATAGCTCGAAAAGAGCGATCTAGATGATTCAGCATACTTCGGACAGAAGTCTCACCAAGATTATCCTAGAAAATGCATATCACAGCTTGAAACCCCACGAAAACCAAGATATCGATGGTACTGCATATCAAACGCTCTGTGGAGTGGTGGAAACACCAGATAACGTGTTTCTCGCATTAAATAGGTCGAAAAGAGCGATCTCGATGTTTCTGCATACTTCGGACAGAGGTCTCACCAAGATTAACGTAAAAAATGCATATCTCAGCTTGAAACCCCACGAAAGCCAAGATATCGCTGGTTCTGCATATCAAACGCACTGTGGAGTGTTGAAAACACCAGATAAGGTTTTTCTCGCATTAACTAGCTCGAAAAGTGCGATCTCGATGATTCAGCATACTTCGGACAGAAGTCTCTCCAAGTTTATCGCAGAAAATGCATATCTCAGCTTGAAACCCCTCGAAAACCAAGATATCACCTGTTCTGCATATCCAACGAACTGTGGTGTGGTGAAAACCCCAGAAAACGTGTTTCTCGCATTAAATAGCTCGAAAAGAGCGGTCGCGATGATTCTGCACACTTCGGACAGAAGTCTCACCAAGATTATCGCAGACAATGCATATCTCAGCTTGAAACCCCACGAAAACCAAGATATCGCTGGTTCTGCATATCAATCGCACTGTGGAGTGGTGAAGACACAAGATAACGTGTTTCTCGCATTAAATAGGTCGAAAAGAGCGATCTCGATGTTTCTGCATACTTCGGACAGAGGTCTCACCAAGATTATCGCACAAAATGCATATCTCAGCTTGAAACCCCACGAAAACCCAGATATCTACGGTTCTGCATATCAAACGCACTGTGGGGTGGTGAAAACACCAGATAAGGTTTTTCTCGCATTAACTAGCTCGAGAAGTGCGATCTCGATGATTCAGCATACTTCGGACAGAAGCCTCCCCAAGTTAATCGCAGAAAATGCATATCTCAGCTTGAAACCCCTCGAAAACCAAGATATCACCTGTTCTGCATATCCAACGAACTGTGGTGTGGTGAAAACCCCAGAAAATGTGTTTTTCGCATTAAATAGCTCGAAAAGAGCGATCTCGATGATTCTGCACACTTCGGACAGAAGTCTCACCAAGATTATCGCAGACAATGCATATCTCAGCTTGAAACCCCACGAAAACCAAGATATCGCCGGTTCTGCATATCATACGCACTGTGGAGTGCTGAAAACACCAGATATCGTGTTTCTCGCATTAAATAGCTCGAAAAGTGCGATCTCGATGATTCTGCATACTTCGGACAAAAGTCTCACCATGATTATCGTAAAAAATGCATATCTCAGCTTGAAACCCCACGAAAACCAAGATATCGCTGGTTCTGCATATCCAACGAACTGTGGTGTGGTGAAAACCCCAGAAAACGTGTTTCTCGCATTAAATAGCTCGAAAAGAGCGATCTCGATGATTCTGCACACTTCGGACAGAAGTCTCACCAAGATTATCGCAGACAATGCATATCTCAGCTTGAAACCCCACGAAAACCAAGATATCGCCGGTTCTGCATATCGTACGCACTGTGGAGTGCTGAAAACACCAGATATCGTGTTTCTCGCATTAAATAGCTCGAAAAGAGCGATCTCGATGATTCTGCGCACTTCGGACAGAAGTCTCACCAAGATTATCGCAGACAATGCATATCTCAGCTTGAAACCCCACGAAAACCAAGATATCGCCGGTTCTGCATATCGTACGCACTGTGGAGTGCTGAAAACACCAGATATCGTGTTTCTCGCATTAAATAGCTCGAAAAGTGCGATCTCGATGATTCTGCATACTTCGGACAGAAGTCTCACCAAGATTATCGCAGACAATGCATATCTCAGCTTGAAACCCCACGAAAACCAAGATATCGCTGGTTCTGCATATCGTACGCACTGTGGAGTGCTGAAAACACCAGATATCGTGTTTCTCGCATTAAATAGCTCGAAAAGTGCGATCTCGATGTTTCTGCATACTTCGGACAGAAGTCTCACCAAGATTATCGCAGACAATGCATATCTCAGCTTGAAACCCCACGAAAACCAAGATATCGCCGGTTCTGCATATCATACGCACTGTGGATTGCTGAAAACACCAGATATCGTGTTTCTCGCATTAAATAGCTCGAAAAGTGCGATCTCGATGATTCTGCATCCTTCAGACAGAAGTCTCACCATGATTATCGTAAAAAATGCATATCTCAGCTTGAAACCCCACGAAAACCAACATATCGCTGGTTCTGCATATCAAACGCACTGTGGAGTGGTGAAAACACCAGATAACGTGTTTCCGCATTAAATAGGTCGAAAAGAGCGATCTCGATGTTTCTGCATATTTCGGACAGAGGTCTCACCAAGATTATCTCAGAAAATGCATATCTCTGCTAGAAAACCCACGAAAACCAAGATATCTCCTGTTCTGCATATCCAACGAACTGTGCAGTGGTGAAAACCCCAGAAAACGTGTTTCTCGCATAAAATAGCTCGAAATGTACGATCTCGAAGATTCTGCATACTTCTAACAGAAGTCTCAACATGATTATCGCAGATAATGCATATCTCTGCTAGAAACCCCACGAAAACCAAGATATCTCCTGTTCTGCATATACAACGAACTGTGGAGTGGTGAAAACACCAGATAACGTGTTTCTCGCATTAACTAGCTCGAAATGAGCGATCTCGATGATTCTGCATACTTCTGACAGAAGACTCCCCAAGATTATCGCTGAAAATGCATATCTCAGCAGGAAAAACCACGAAAATCAAGATATCGCCGGTTCTGCATATCCTACGAACTGTGGAGTGGTGAAAACCCCAGAAAACGTGTTTCTCGCGTTTAATAGCTCGAAAAGAGCGATCCCGATGATTCTGCATACTTCGGACAGAAGTCTCACCAAGATTATCGCAGAAAATGCATATCTGAGCTTGAAGCCCCACGAAAACCAGGATATCGTCCGTTCTGCATATCCTACGAACTGTTGAGTGGTAAAAACGCCAGATAACGAGTTTCTCGCATTAAGTAGCTCGAAAAGAGCGATCTAGATGATTCAGCATACTTCGGACAGAAGTCTCACCAAGATTATCCTAGAAAATGCATATCTCAGCTTGAAACCCCACGAAAACCAAGATATCGATGGTACTGCATATCAAACGCTCTGTGGAGTGGTGAAAACACCAGACAACGTGTTTCTCGCATTAAATAGATCGAAATGTGCGATCTCGATGATTCTGCATACTTCTAACAGAAGTCTCACCATGATTATCGCAGAAAATGCATATCTCTGCTAGAAACTCCACGAAAACCAAGGTATCTCCTGTTCTGCATATCCAACGAACTGCGGAGTGGTGAAAACCCCAGAAAACGTGTCTCTCGCATTAAATAGTTCGAAAAGAGCGATCCTGATGATTCTGCATACTTCTGACAGAAGTCTCACCAAGATTATCGTAGAAAATGCATATCTCAGCTTGATACCCTACGACAGCCAAGATGTCGCCGGTCCTGCATATCAAACGCACGGTGTAGTGGTGAAAACACCAGATAACGTGTTTCTCGCATTAAATAGCTCGAAAAGAGCGATCTAGATGATTCAGCATACTTCGGACAGAAGTCTCACCAAGATTATCCTAGAAAATGCATATCACAGCTTGAAACCCCACGAAAACCAAGATATCGATGGTACTGCATATCAAACGCTCTGTGGAGTGGTGGAAACACCAGATAACGTGTTTCTCGCATTAAATAGGTCGAAAAGAGCGATCTCGATGTTTCTGCATACTTCGGACAGAGGTCTCACCAAGATTAACGTAAAAAATGCATATCTCAGCTTGAAACCCCACGAAAGCCAAGATATCGCTGGTTCTGCATATCAAACGCACTGTGGAGTGTTGAAAACACCAGATAAGGTATTTCTCGCATTAACTAGCTCGAAAAGTGCGATCTCGATGATTCAGCATACTTCGGACAGAAGTCTCTCCAAGTTTATCGCAGAAAATGCATATCTCAGCTTGAAACCCCTCGAAAACCAAGATATCACCTGTTCTGCATATCCAACGAACTGTGGTGTGGTGAAAACCCCAGAAAACGTGTTTCTCGCATTAAATAGCTCGAAAAGAGCGGTCGCGATGATTCTGCACACTTCGGACAGAAGTCTCACCAAGATTATCGCAGACAATGCATATCTCAGCTTGAAACCCCACGAAAACCAAGATATCGCTGGTTCTGCATATCAATCGCACTGTGGAGTGGTGAAGACACAAGATAACGTGTTTCTCGCATTAAATAGGTCGAAAAGAGCGATCTCGATGTTTCTGCATACTTCGGACAGAGGTCTCACCAAGATTATCGCACAAAATGCATATCTCAGCTTGAAACCCCACGAAAACCCAGATATCTACGGTTCTGCATATCAAACGCACTGTGGGGTGGTGAAAACACCAGATAAGGTTTTTCTCGCATTAACTAGCTCGAGAAGTGCGATCTCGATGATTCAGCATACTTCGGACAGAAGCCTCCCCAAGTTAATCGCAGAAAATGCATATCTCAGCTTGAAACCCCTCGAAAACCAAGATATCACCTGTTCTGCATATCCAACGAACTGTGGTGTGGTGAAAACCCCAGAAAATGTGTTTTTCGCATTAAATAGCTCGAAAAGAGCGATCTCGATGATTCTGCACACTTCGGACAGAAGTCTCACCAAGATTATCGCAGACAATGCATATCTCAGCTTGAAACCCCACGAAAACCAAGATATCGCCGGTTCTGCATATCATACGCACTGTGGAGTGCTGAAAACACCAGATATCGTGTTTCTCGCATTAAATAGCTCGAAAAGTGCGATCTCGATGATTCTGCATACTTCGGTCAAAAGTCTCACCATGATTATCGTAAAAAATGCATATCTCAGCTTGAAACCCCACGAAAACCAAGATATCGCTGGTTCTGCATATCCAACGAACTGTGGTGTGGTGAAAACCCCAGAAAACGTGTTTCTCGCATTAAATAGCTCGAAAAGAGCGATCTCGATGATTCTGCACACTTCGGACAGAAGTCTCACCAAGATTATCGCAGACAATGCATATCTCAGCTTGAAACCCCACGAAAACCAAGATATCGCCGGTTCTGCATATCGTACGCACTGTGGAGTGCTGAAAACACCAGATATCGTGTTTCTCGCATTAAATAGCTCGAAAAGAGCGATCTCGATGATTCTGCACACTTCGGACAGAAGTCTCACCAAGATTATCGCAGACAATGCATATCTCAGCTTGAAACCCCACGAAAACCAAGATATCGCCGGTTCTGCATATCGTACGCACTGTGGAGTGCTGAAAACACCAGATATCGTGTTTCTCGCATTAAATAGCTCGAAAAGTGCGATCTCGATGATTCTGCATACTTCGGACAGAAGTCTCACCAAGATTATCGCAGACAATGCATATCTCAGCTTGAAACCCCACGAAAACCAAGATATCGCTGGTTCTGCATATCGTACGCACTGTGGAGTGCTGAAAACACCAGATATCGTGTTTCTCGCATTAAATAGCTCGAAAAGTGCGATCTCGATGTTTCTGCATACTTCGGACAGAAGTCTCACCAAGATTATCGCAGACAATGCATATCTCAGCTTGAAACCCCACGAAAACCAAGATATCGCCGGTTCTGCATATCATACGCACTGTGGATTGCTGAAAACACCAGATATCGTGTTTCTCGCATTAAATAGCTCGAAAAGTGCGATCTCGATGATTCTGCATCCTTCAGACAGAAGTCTCACCATGATTATCGTAAAAAATGCATATCTCAGCTTGAAACCCCACGAAAACCAACATATCGCTGGTTCTGCATATCAAACGCACTGTGGAGTGGTGAAAACACCAGATAACGTGTTTCCGCATTAAATAGGTCGAAAAGAGCGATCTCGATGTTTCTGCATACTTCGGACAGAGGTCTCACCAAGATTATCTCAGAAAATGCATATCTCTGCTAGAAAACCCACGAAAACCAAGATATCTCCTGTTCTGCATATCCAACGAACTGTGCAGTGGTGAAAACCCCAGAAAACGTGTTTCTCGCATAAAATAGCTCGAAATGTACGATCTCGAAGATTCTGCATACTTCTAACAGAAGTCTCAACATGATTATCGCAGATAATGCATATCTCTGCTAGAAACCCCACGAAAACCAAGATATCTCCTGTTCTGCATATACAACGAACTGTGGAGTGGTGAAAACACCAGATAACGTGTTTCTCGCATTAACTAGCTCGAAATGAGCGATCTCGATGATTCTGCATACTTCTGACAGAAGACTCCCCAAGATTATCGCTGAAAATGCATATCTCAGCAGGAAAAACCACGAAAATCAAGATATCGCCGGTTCTGCATATCAAACGCGCTGTGGAGTGGTGAAAACACCAGATAACGTGTTTCTCGCATTAACTAGCTCGAAATGAGCGATCTCGAAGATTCTGCATACTTCTGACAGAAGACTCACCAAGATTATCGCAGAAAATGCATATCTGAGCTTGAAGCCCCACGAAAACCAAGATATCGTCCGTTCTGCATATCATACGCACTGTTGAGTGGTAAAAACGCCAGATAACGAGTTTCTCGCATTAACTAGCTCGAAAAGAGCGATCTAGATGATTCAGCATACTTCGGACAGAAGTCTCACCAAGATTATCCTAGAAAATGCATATCTCAGCTTGAAACCCCACGAAAACCAAGATATCGATGGTACTGCATATCAAACGCTCTGTGGAGTGGTGAAAACACCAGACAACGTGTTTCTCGCATTAAATAGATCGAAATGTGCGATCTCGATGATTCTGCATACTTCTAACAGAAGTCTCACCATGATTATCGCAGAAAATGCATATCTCTGCTAGAAACTCCACGAAAACCAAGATATCTCCTGTTCTGCATATCCAACGAACTGCGGAGTGGTGAAAACCCCAGAAAACGTGTCTCTCGCATTAAATAGTTCGAAAAGAGCGATCCTGATGATTCTGCATACTTCTGACAGAAGTCTCACCAAGATTATCGTAGAAAATGCATATCTCAGCTTGATACCCAACGACAGCCAAGATGTCGCCGGTCCTGCATATCAAACGCACGGTGTAGTGGTGAAAACACCAGATAACGTGTTTCTCGCATTAAATAGCTCGAAAAGAGCGATCTAGATGATTCAGCATACTTCGGACAGAAGTCTCACCAAGATTATCCTAGAAAATGCATATCACAGCTTGAAACCCCACGACAACCAAGATATTGATGGTACTGCATATCAAACGCTCTGTGGAGTGGTGGAAACACCAGATAACGTGTTTCTCGCATTAAATAGCTCGAAAAGAGCGATCTCGATGATTCTGCATACTTCGGACAGAAGTCTCACCAAGATTATCGAAAAAAATGCATATCACAGCTGGAAACCCCACGAAAACTGAGATATCGCTGGTTCTGCATATCAAACGCACTGTGGAGTGCTGAAAACACCAGATAACGTTTTGTCGCATTAAATAGTTCGAATAGAGCGATCTCGATGATTAAGCATACTTCGGACAGAAGTCTCACCAAGATTATCGTAAAAAGTGCATATCTCAGCTTGAAACCCCACGAAAACCAAGATATCGACTGTTCTGCATATCCAACGAACTGTGGAGTGGGGAAACCCCCGGAAAACGTGTCTCTCGCGTTAAATAGCTCGAAAAGAGCGATCCCGATGATTCTGCATACTTCTGACAGAAGTCTCACCATGATTATCGTAGAAAATGCATATCTCAGCTTGATACCCTACGACAGCCAAGATGTCGCCGGTTCTGCATATCAAACGCACTGTGGAGTGGTGAAAACACCAGATAACGTGTTTCTCGCATTAAATAGCTCGAAAAGAGCGATCTAGATGTTTCAGCATACTTCGGACAGAAGTCTCACCAAGATTATCGTAAAAAATGCATATCTCAGCTTGAAACCCCACGAAAACTGAGATATCGCTGGTTCTGCATATCAAACGCACTGTGGAGTGTTGAAAACACCAGATAACGTGTTTCTCGCATCAAATAGCTCGAAAAGAGCGATCTCGATGATTCTGCATACTTCGGACAGAAGTCTCACCAAGATTATCGCAGACAATGCATATCTCAGCTTGAAACCCCACGAAAACCAAGATATCGCCGGTTCTGCATATCATACGCACTGTGGATTGCTGAAAACACCAGATATCGTGTTTCTCGCATTAAATAGCTCGAAAAGAGCGATCTCGATGATTCTGCACACTTCGGACAGAAGTCTCACCAAGATTATCGCAGACAATGCATATCTCAGCTTGAAACCCCACGAAAACCAAGATATCGCTGGTTCTGCATATCCAACGAACTGTGGTGTGATGAAAACCCCAGAAAACGTGTTTCTCGCATTAAATAGCTCGAAAAGAGCGATCTCGATGATTCTGCACACTTCGGACAGAAGTCTCACCAAGATTACCGCAGACAATGCATATCTCAGCTTGAAACCCCACGAAAACCAAGATATCGCTGGTTCTGCATATCCAACGAACTGTGGTGTGATGAAAACCCCAGAAAACGTGTTTCTCGCATTAAATAGCTCGAAAAGAGCGATCTCGATGATTCTGCACACTTCGGACAGAAGTCTCACCAAGATTATCGCATACAATGCATATCTCAGCTTGAAACCCCACGAAAACCAAGATATCGCCGGTTCTGCATATCGTACGCACTGTGGAGTGCTGAAAACACCAGATATCGTGTTTCTCGCATTAAATAGCTCGAAAAGTGCGATCTCGATGATTCTGCATACTTCGGACAGAAGTCTCACCATGATTATCGTAAAAAATGCATATCTCAGCTTGAAACCCCACGAAAACCAAGATATCGCTCGTTCTGCATATCAAACGCACTGTGGACTGGTGAAAACACCAGATAATGTGTTTCTCGCATTAAATAGGTCGAAAAGAGCGATCTCGATGTTTCTGCATACTTCGGACAGAGGTCTCACCAAGATTATCTCAGAAAATGCATATCTCAGCTTGAAACCCCACGAAAACCCAGATATCGCCGGTTCTGCATATCAAACCAACTGTGGAGTGGTGAAAACACCAGACAACGTGTTTCTCGCATTAAATAGTTCGAAATGTGCGATCTCGATGATTCTGCATACTTCTAAAAGAAGTCTCACCATGATTATCGCAGAAAATGCATATCTCTGCTAGAAAACCCACGAAAACCAAGATATCTCCTGTTCTGCATATACAACGAACTGTGGAGTGGTGAAAACACCAGATAACGTGTTTCTCGCATTAACTAGCTCGAAATGAGCGATCTGAATGATTCTGCATACTTCTGACAGAAGACTCACCAAGATTATCGCTGAAAATGCATATCTCAGCAGGAAAAACCACGAAAATCAAGATATCGCCGGTTCTGCATATCAAACGCGCTGTGGAGTGGTGAAAACACCAGATAACGTGTTTCTCGCATTAACTAGCTAGAAATGAGCGATCTCGAAGATTCTGCATACTTCTGACAGAAGACTCACCAAGATTATCGTAGAAAATGCATATCTCAGCTTGATACCCTACGACAGCCAAGATGTCGCCGGTTCTGCATAACAAACGCACTGTGGAGTAGTGAAAACACCAGATAACGTGTTTCTCGCATTAACTAGCTCGAAATGAGCGATCTCGATGATTCTGCATACTTCTGACAGAGGACTCACCAAGATTATCGCTGAAAATGCATATCTCAGCTGGAAAAACCACGAAAATCAAGATATCGCCGGTTCTGCATATCAAACGCGCTGTGGAGTGGTGAAAACACCAGATAACGTGTTTCTCGCATTAACTAGCTCGAAATGAGCGATCTCGAAGATTCTGCATACTTCTGACAGACGACTCACCAAGATTATCGTAGAAAATGCATATCTCAACTTGATACCCTACGACAGCCAAGATGTCGCCGGTTCTGCATATCAAACGCACTGTGGAGTGGTGAAAACACCAGATAACGTGTTTCTCGCATTAACTAGCTCGAAAAGAGCGATCTAGATGATTCAGCATACTTCGGACAGAAGTCTCACCAAGATTACCGTAGAAAATGCATATCTCAGCTTGATACCCTACGACAGCCAAGATGTCGCCGGTCCTGCATATCAAACGCACGGTGTAGTGGTGAAAACACCAGATAACGTGTTTCTCGCATTAAATAGCTCGAAAAGAGCGATCTAGATGATTCAGCATACTTCGGACAGAAGTCTCACCAAGATTATCGAAAAAAATGCATATCTCAGCTGGAAACCCCACGAAAACTGAGATATCGCTGGTTCTGCATTTCAAACGCACTGTGGAGTGCTGAAAACACCCGATAACGTTTTGTCGCATTAAATAGTTCGAATAGAGCGATCTCGATGATTAAGCATACTTCGGACAGAAGTCTCACCAAGATTATCGTAAAAAGTGCATATCTCAGCTTGAAACCCCACGAAAACCAAGATATCGACTGTTCTGCATATCCAACGAACTGTGGAGTGGGGAAAACCCCAGAAAACGTGTCTCTCGCGTTAAATAGCTCGAAAAGAGCGATCCCGATGATTCTGCATACTTCTGACAGAAGTCTCACCAAGATTATCGTAAAAAATGCATATCTCAGCTTGATACCCTACGACAGCCAAGATGTCGCCGGTTCTGCATATCAAACGCACTGTGGAGTGGTGAAAACACCAGATAACGTGTTTCTCGCATTAAATTGCTCGAAAAGAGCGATCTAGATGATTCAGCATACTTCGGACAGAAGTCTCACCAAGATTATCCTAGAAAATGCATATCTCAGCTTGAAACCCCACGAAAACCAAGATATCGACTGTTCTGCATATCCAACGAACTGTGGAGTGGGGAAAACCCCAGAAAACGTGTCTCTCGCGTTAAATAGCTCGAAAAGAGCGATCCCGATGATTCTGCATACTTCTGACAGAAGTCTCACCAAGATTATCGCAGACAATGCATATCTCAGCTTGAAACCCCACGAAAACCAAGATATCGCCGGTTCTGCATATCCTACGCACTGTGGATTGCTGAAAACACCAGATATCGTGTTTCTCGCATTAAATAGCTCGAAAAGTGCGATCTCGATGATTCTGCATACTTCGGACAGAGGTCTCACCAAGATTATCTCAGAAAATGCATATCTCAGCTGGAAACCCCACGAAAACTGAGATATCGCTGGTTCTGCATATCAAACGCACTGTGGAGTGCTGAAAACACCAGATAACGTTTTGTCGCATTAAATAGTTCGAATAGAGCGATCTCGATGATTAAGCATACTTCGGACAGAAGTCTCACCAAGATTATCGTAAAAAGTGCATATCTCAGCTTGAAACCCCACGAAAACCAAGATATCTCCTGTTCTGCATATCCAACGAACTGTGCAGTGGTGAAAACCCCAGAAAACGTGTTTCTCGTATAAAATAGCTCGAAAAGTACGATCTCGAAGATTCTGCATACTTCTAACAGAAGTCTCAACATGATTATCGCAGATAATGCATATCTCTGCTAGAAACCCCACGAAAACCAAGATTTCGCTGGTTCTGCATATCAAACGCACTGTGGAGTGAGGAAAACACCAGATAACGTGTTTGTCGCATTAAATAACTCGAAAAGTGCGATCTCGATGTTTCTACATACTTCGGACAGAGGTCTCACCAAGATTATCGCAGAAAATGCATATCTCATCTTGAAACCCGACGAAATCCAAGATGTCGCCGGTTCTGCATATCAAACGCACTGTGGAGTGGTGAAAACAACCAAATAACGTGTTTCTCGCATTAAATAGCTCGAAACGAGCGATCTCGATGATTCTGCATACTTCTGACAGAACACTCACCAAGATTATCGCAGAAAATGCATATCTCAGCTGGAAACCCCACGAAAACCAAGATATCGTCGGTTCTGCATATCAGACGCACTGTGGAATGTTGAAAACACCAGAAAACGTGTTTCTCGTATTAACTAACTCGAATAGAGCGTTCTCGATGATTCTGCATACTTCTCATAGATGAATCAGCAAGATTATCGCAGAAAATGCATATTTCAGCTGGAAACCCCACGAAAACCAAGCTATCGGCGGCTCTACACATCGAACGCACTGTGGAGTGGTCAAAACACCAGAAAACTTGTTTTTTCGCATTAAATAGCTCGAAAAGAGAGTTCTCGAAGATTCTGCATACTTCTGACAGAACACTCACCAAGATTATCGCAGAAAATGCATATCTCATCTTGAAAACCGACGAAAGCCAAGATGTCGCCGGTTCTGCATATCAAACGCACTGTGGAGTGGTGAAAACAACCAAATAACGTGTTTCTCGCATCAAATAGCTCGAAACGAGCGATCTCGATGATTCTGCATACCTCTGACAGAACACTCACCAAGATTATCGCAGAAAATGCATATCTCAGCTGGAAACCCCACGAAAACCAAGATATCGTCGGTTCTGCATATCAGACGCACTGTGGAATGTTGAAAACACCAGAAAACGTGTTTCTCGTATTAACTAACACGAAAAGAGCGTTCTCGATGATTCTGCATACTTCTCATAGATGAATCAGCAAGATTATCGCAGAAAATGCATATTTCAGCTGGAAACCCCACGAAAAACAAGCTATCGGCGGCTCTACATATCAAACGCACTGTGGAGTGGTCAAAACACAAGAAAACTTGTTTTTTTGCAAAAAATAGCTCGAAAATAGCGATATCGATGGTTCTGCATACTTCGGACAGAAGTCTCACCAAGATTATCGCAGAAAATGCATATCTCAACTGGAAACACCACGAAATTCAAGTTATCGCCGGTTCTGCATATTAAACGCACTGTGGAATGGTGAAACACCAGATAACGTGTTTCTCGCATCAAATAACTCGAAAAGAGGGTTCTCGATTATTCTGCATACTTCTGACAGAAGTCTCACCAAGATTATCGTAGAAAATGCATATCTCAGCTTGATACCCGACGAAAGCCACGATGTCGCCGGTTCTGCATATCAAACGCACTGTGGAGTGGTGAAAACACCAGAAAACGTGTTTCTCGCATTAGGTAGCTCGAAACGAGCGATCTAGATGATTCTGCATACTTCTGACAGAAGACTCACCAAGATTATCGCAGAAAATGCATATCGCAGCTGGAAACACCACGAAAATCAAGATATCGCCGGTTCTGAATATCAAACGCACTGTGGAATGTTGAAAACACCAGGAAACTTGTTTTTTTGCATTAAATAGCTCGACAAGAGCGATCTAGATGATTCTGCATACTTCTGACTGAAGTCTCACCAAGATAATCGCAGAAAATGCATATCTCAGCTTGAAACCCGACGAAATCCAAGATGTCGCCGGTTCTGCATATCAAACGCACTGTGGAGTGGTGAAAACACCAGATAACGTGTGTCTCGCATTAAACAGCTCGGAAAGAGCGTTCTCGATGATTCTGCTTACTTCTGACAGAAGAATCACCAGGATTATCGCAGAAAATGCATGTCTCAGTTTGAACCCCGACTAAAGCCAAGATGTCGCCGGTTCTGCATATCAAACGCACTGTGGAGTGGTGAAAACACCAGATAACGTGTTTCTCGCGTTAAATAGCTCGACAAGAGCGATCTAGATGATTCTGCATACTTCTGACTGAAGTCTCACCAAGATTATCGCAGAAAATGCATATCCCAGCTTGAATCCCGAACGTAACCAAGATATCTGCGGTTCTGCATGTCAAACGCACTGTGGAGTGGCGAAAACACCAGATAACGTGTTTCTCGCATTAAGTAGCTCGAAAGGAGCGATCTCGATGATTCTGCATACTTCTGACAGAAGTCTCACCATGATAATCGCAGAAAATGCATATCTCAGCTTGAAACCCGACGAAATCCAAGATGTCGCCGGTTCTGCACATAAAACGTTCTGTGGAGTGGTGAAAACACCAGAAAACGTGTTTCTCGCATCAAGTAGCTCGAAACGAGCGATCTAGATGATTCTGCATACTTCTGACTGAACTCTCACCAATATTATCGCAAAAAATGCATATCTCACCTTGAAACCTCACGAAAATCAAGATTACGCCGGTTCTGCATATCAAACGCACTGTGGAGTGGTGAAAACAACCAGATAACGAGTTTCTCGCATTAAATAGCTCGAAAAGTGCGATCTCGATGATTCTGCATACTTCTGACAGAAGTCTCACCAAGATAATCGCAGAAAATGCATATCTCAGCTTGAAACCCGACGAAATCCAAGATGTCGCCGGTTCTGCACATAAAACGTTCTGTGGAGTGGTGAAAACACCAGAAAACGTGTTTCTCGCATTAAGTAGCTCGAAACGAGCGATCTAGATGATTCTGCATACTTCTGACTGAAGTCTCACCAATATTATCGCAAAAAATGCATATCTCAACTTGAAACCTCACGAAAATCAAGATGACGCCGGTTCTGCATATCAAACGCAATGTGGAGTGGTGAAAACAACCAGATAACGAGTTTCTCGCATTAAATATCTCGAAAAGAGCGATCCCGATGATTCTGCATACTTCTGACAGAAGACTCACCAAGATTATCGCAGAAAATGCATATCTCAGCTGGAAACACCACGAAAATCAAGATATCGCCGGTTCCGCATATCAAACGCACTGTGGAATGTTGAAAACACCGGGAAACTTGTTTTTTTGCATTAAATAGCTCGATAAGAGCGATCTAGATGATTCTGCATACTTCTGAATGAAGTCTCACCACGATTATCGCAGAAAATGCATATCTCAGCTGGAAACACCACGAAAATCAAGATATCGCCGGTTCTGCATATCAAACGCACTGTGGAGTGGTGAAAACACCAGATAACGTGTTTCTCGCATTAAATAGCCCGAAAAGAGGGATCTCGATGATTCTGCATACTTCTGACAGAAGACTCACCAAGATTATCGCAGAAAATGCATATCTCAACTGGAAACACCACGAAAATCAAGATATCGCCGGTTCTGCATATCCTACGCACTGTGGAATGTTGAAAACACCAGGAAACTTGTTTTTTTGCATTAAATAGCTCGACAAGAGCGATCTAGATGATTCTGCAAACTTCTGACTGAAGTCTCACCAAGATAATCGCAGAAAATGCATATCTCAGCTTGAAACCCGACGAAATCCAAGATGTCGCCGGTTCTGCACATAAAACGTTCTGTGGAGTGGTGAAAACACCAGAAAACGTGCTTCTCGCATTAAGTAGCTCGAAAAGAGCGTTCTCGAAGATTCTGCATACTTCTGACAGAAGTCTCACCAAGATTATCGTAGAGAAGCATATCTCAGCTTGAAACCCGACCGAAACCAAGATATCTCCGGTTCTGCATGTCAAACGCACTGTGGAGTGGTGAATACACCAGAAAACGTGTTTCTCGCATTAAATGGCTCGAAAAGTACAATCTCGATGATTCTGCATACTTCTGACAGAAGAATCACCAGGATTATCGCAGAAAATGCATGTCTCAGTTTGAACCCCGACTAAAGCCAAGATGTCGCCGGTTCTGCATATCAAACGCACTGTGGAGTGGTGAAAACACCAGATAACGTGTTTCTCGCGTTAAATAGCTCGGCAAGAGCGATCTAGATGATTCTGCATACTTCTGACTGAAGTCTCACCAAGATTATCGCAGAAAATGCATATCTCAGCTTGAATCCCGAACGTAACCAAGATATCTGCGGTTCTGCATGTCAAACGCACTGTGGAGTGGCGAAAACACCAGCTAACGTGTTTCTCGCATTAAATAGCTCGAAAAGTGCGATCTCGATGATTCTGCATACTTCTGGCAGAAGAATCACCAGGATTATCGCAGAAAATGCATGTCTCAGTTTGAACCCCGACTAAAGCCAAGATGTCGCCGGTTCTGCATATCAAACGCACTGTGGAGTGGTGAAAACACCAGATAACGTGTTTCTCGCGTTAAATAGCTCGGCAAGAGCGATCTAGATGATTCTGCATCCTTCTGACTGAAGTCTCACCAAGATTATCGCAGAAAATGCATATCTCAGCTTGAATCCCGAACGTAACCAAGATATCTGCGGTTCTGCATGTCAAACGCACTGTGGAGTGGCGAAAACACCAGCTAACGTGTTTCTCGCATTAAGTAGCTCGAAAAGAGCTATCTCGATGATTCTGCATACTTCTGACAGAAGTCTCCCCAAGATAATCGCAGAAAATGCATATCTCAGCTTGAAACCCGACGAAATCCAAGATGTCGCCGGTTCTGCACATAAAACGTTCTGTGGAGTGGTGAAAACACCAGAAAACGTGTTTCTCGCATTAAGTAGCTCGAAAAGAGCGTTCTCGAAGATTCTGCATACTTCTGACAGAAGTCTCACCAAGATTATCGTAGAGAAGCATATCTCAGCTTGAAACCCGACCGAAACCAAGATATCTCCGGTTCTGCATGTCAAACGCACTGTGGAGTGGTGAATACACCAGAAAACGTGTTTCTCGCATTAAATGGCTCGAAAAGTGCAATCTAGATGATTCTGCATACTTCTGACAGAAGACTCACCAAGATTATCGCAGAAAATGCATATTTCAGCTGGAATCCCCACGAAAACCAAGTTATCGGCGGCTCTCCATATCAAACGCACTGTGGAGTGGTCAAAACACCAGAAAACTTGTTTTTTCGCATTAAATAGCTCGAAACGAACGATCTAGATGATTAAGCATACATCGGACAGAAGTCTCACCAAGATTATCGCAGAAAATCCATATCTCAGCTTGAAACATCACGAAAATTAAGATGTCGCCGGTTCTGCATATCAAACGCACTGTGGAGTCGTGAAAACAACCAGACAACGTGTTTCTCGCATTAAATAGCTCGAAAAGTGCGATCCCGATGATTCTGCATACTTCTGACAGAAATCTCACCAAGATTATCGTTGAAAATGCATATCTCAGCTGGAAACCCCACGAAAACCAAGATATCGCCGGTTCTGCATATCAAACGCCCTGTGGAGTGATGAAAACACCAGATAACATGTTTCTCGCATTAAATAGCTCGAAAAGAGCGATCTCGAAGATTCTGCATACTTCTGACAGAAGTCTCACCAAGATTATCGTAGAAAATGCATATCTCAGCTTGAAACCCGACGAAATCCAAGATGTCGCCGGTTCTGCATATCAAACGCACTGTGGAGTGGTGAAAACACCAGATAACGTGTTTCTCGCATTATGTAGCTCGAAAAGAGCGTTCTCGAAGATTCTGCATACTTCTGACAGTAGTCTCACCAAGATTATCGACGAAAATGCATATCTCAGGTTGAAATCTCACGAAATTCAAGATGTCGCCTGTTCTGGATATCAAACGCACTGTGGTGTCGTGAAAACACCAGATAACGTGTTTCTCGCATTAAATAGCTCGAAAAGAGCGATCTCGAAGATTCTGCATACTTCTGACGGAAGTCTCACAAAGATTATCGTAGAAAATGCATATCTCAGGTTGAAATCTCACGAAAATCAAGATGTCGCCGGTTCTGCATATCAAACGCACTGCGGAGTGGTGAAAACAACAGATAACGTGTTTCTCGCATTAAATAGCTCGAAAAGAGGGGTCCCGATGATTCTGCATACTACTGACAGAAGACTCACCAAGATTATCGACGAAAATGCATATCTCAGGTTGAAATCTCACGAAAATCTAGATGTCGCCGGTTCTGGATATCAAACGCACTGTGGTGTCGTGAAAACACTAGAAAACTTGTTTTTTCGCAGTAAATAGCTTGAAAAGAGCGATCTAGATGATTCTGCATACTTCTGACTGAAGTCTCACCAAGATTATCGCAGAAAATCCATATCTCATCTTGAAACATCACGAAAATCAAGATGTCGCCGGTTCTGCAAATCAAACGCACTGTGGAGTGGTGAAAACAACCAGATAACGTGTTTCTCGCATTAAATAGCTCGAGAAGTGCGATCCCGAAGATTATGCATACTTCTGACAGAAGTCTCACCAAGATTATCGCAGAAAATGCATATCTCAGCTTGAAACCTCACGAAAATCAAGATGTCGCCGGTTCTGCAAATCAAACGCACTGTGGAGTGGTGAAAACAACCAGATAACGTGTTTCTCGCATTAAATAGCTCGAGAAGTGCGATCCCGATGATTATGCATGCTTCTGACAGAAGTCTCACCAAGATTATCGCAGAAAATGCATATCTCAGCTTGAAACCTCACGAAAATCAAGATGTCGCCGGTTCTGCAAATCAAACGCACTGTGGAGGGGTGAAAACAACCAGATAACGTGTTTCTCGCATTAAATAGCTCGACAAGTGCGATCCCGATGATTATGCATACTTCTGACAGAAGTCTCACCAAGATAATCGCAGAAAATGCATATCTCAGCTTGAAACCTCACGAAAACCAAGTTATCTCCGGTTCTGCATATCTGACGCACTGTGGAGTGGTGAAAACACCAGAAAACGTGTTTCTTGCATTAACTAGCTCGCAAAGAGCGTTCACGATGATTCTGCATACTTCTCATAGATGAAACACCAAGATTATCGCAGAAAATGCATATCTCAGCTTGATACCCGACGAAAGTCAAGATGTCGTCGGTTCTGCATATCAAACGCACTGTGGAGTGGTGAAATCACCACATAAGGTGTTTCTCGCATTAAATAGCTCGAAAAGAGCGATCTAGAAGATTCTGTATACTTCTGACTGAAATCTCACCAAGATTATCGTTGAAAATGCATATTTCAGCTGGAAACCCCACGAAAACCAAGATGTCGCCGGTTCTGCATATCAAACGCACTGGGGAGTGGTCAATACACCAGATAACGTGGTTCTCGCATTAAGTAGCTCGAAAAGAGTGATCTAAATGATTCTGCATACTGCTGACAGAAGACCCACCAAGATTATCGCAGAAAATGCATATCTCAGCTGGAAACACCACGAAAACCACGATATCGTCGGTTCTGCATATCAGACGCACTGTGGAATGTTGAAAACACCAGAAAACGTGTTTCTTGCATTAACTAGCTCGCAAAGAGCGTTCACGATGATTCTGCATACTTCTCATAGATGAAACACCAAGATTATCGCAGAAAATGCATATCTCAGCTTGATACCCGACGAAAGTCAAGATGTCGTCGGTTCTGCATATCAAACGCACTGTGGAGTGGTGAAATCACCACATAAGGTGTTTCTCGCATTAAATAGCTCGAAAAGAGCGATCTAGAAGATTCTGTATACTTCTGACTGAAATCTCACCAAGATTATCGTTGAAAATGCATATTTCAGCTGGAAACCCCACGAAAACCAAGATGTCGTCGGTTCTGCATATCAAACGCACTGGGGAGTGGTCAATACACCAGATAACGTGGTTCTCGCATTAAGTAGCTCGAACAGAGTGATCTAGATGATTCTGCATACTGCTGACAGAAGACCCACCAACATTATCGCAGAAAATGCATATCTCAGCTGGAAACACCACGAAAACCACGATATCGTCGGTTCTGCATATCAGACGCACTGTGGAATGTTGAAAACACCAGAAAACGTGTTTCTCGCATTAACTAACTCGAAAAGAGCGTTCTCGATCATTCTGCATACTTCTCATAGATGAAACACCAAGATCATCGCAGAAAATGCATATTTCAGCTGGAAACCCCGCGAAGACAAAGTTATCGGCGGCTCTACATATCATACGCACTGTGGAGTGGTCAAAACAACAGAAAACTTGTTTTTTCGCATTAAATAGCTCGAGAAGTGCGATCCCGAAGATTATGCATACTTCTGACAGAAGTCTCACCAAGATTATCGCAGAAAATGCATATCTCAGCTTGAAACCTCACGAAAATCAAGATGTCGCCGGTTCTGCAAATCAAACGCACTGTGGAGTGGTGAAAACAACCAGATAACGTGTTTCTCGCATTAAATAGCTCGAGAAGTGCGATCCCGATGATTATGCATGCTTCTGACAGAAGTCTCACCAAGATTATCGCAGAAAATGCATATCTCAGCTTGAAACCTCACGAAAATCAAGATGTCGCCGGTTCTGCAAATCAAACGCACTGTGGAGGGGTGAAAACAACCAGATAACGTGTTTCTCGCATTAAATAGCTCGAGAAGTGCGATCCCGATGATTATGCATACTTCTGACAGAAGTCTCACCAAGATAATCGCAGAAAATGCATTTCTCAGCTTGAAACCTCACGAAAACCAAGTTATCTCCGGTTCTGCATATCAGACGCACTGTGGAGTGGTGAAAACACCAGAAAACGTGTTTCTCGCATTAACTAGCTCGCAAAGAGCGTTCACGATGATTCTGCATACTTCTCATAGATGAAACACCAAGATTATCGCAGAAAATGCATATCTCAGCTTGATACCCGACGAAAGTCAAGATGCCGTCGGTTCTGCATATCAAACGCACTGTGGAGTGGTGAAATCTCCACATAAGGTGTTTCTCGCATTAAATAGTTCGAAAAGAGCGATCTAGAAGATTCTGTATACTTCTGACTGAAATCTCACCAAGATTATCGTTGAAAATGCATATTTCAGCTGGAAACCCCACGAAAACCAAGATGTCGCCGGTTCTGCATATCAAACGCACTGGGGAGTGGTCAATGCACCAGATAACGTGGTTCTCGCATTAAGTAGCTCGAAAAGAGTGATCTAGATGATTCTGCATACTGCTGACAGAAGACACACCAAGATTATCGCAGAAAATGCATATCTCAGCTGGAAACACCACGAAAACCACGATATCGTCGGTTCTGCATATCAGACGCACTGTGGAATGTTGAAAACACCAGAAAACGTGTTTCTCGCATTAACTAACTCGAAAAGGGCGTTCTCGATCATTCTGCATACTTCTCATAGATGAAACACCAAGATCATCGCAGAAAATGCATATTTCAGCTGGAAACCTCGCGAAGACCAAGTTATCGGCGGCTCTACATATCATACGCACTGTGGAGTGGTCAAAACAACAGAAAACTTGTTTTTTCGCATTAAATAGCTCGAAACGAGCGATCTAGATGATTCTGCATACTTCTGACTAAAGTCTCACCAAGATTATCGCAGAAAATCCATATCTCAGCTGGAAAACATCACGAAAATAAAAATGTCGCCGGTTCTGCATATCAAACGCACTGTGGAGTCGTGAAAACAACCAGACAACGTGTTTCTCGCATTAAATAGCTCGAAAAGAGCGATCCCGATGATTCTGCATACTTCTGACAGAAGTCTCACCAAGATAATCGTTGAAAATGCATATCTCAGCTTGATACCCGACGAAAGCCTAGATGTCGCTGGTTCTGCATATCAAACGCACTGTGGAGTGGTGAAAACACCTGATAACGTGTTTCTCGCATTATGTAGCTCGAAAACAGCGTTCTCGAAGATTCTGCATACTTCTGACAGAAGTCTCACCATGATTATCGCAGAAAAAGCATATCTCAGCTTGAAAACCCACGAAAAGCAAGATTCCGCCGGTTCTGCATGTCAAACGTACTGTGGAGTGGTGAATACACCAGAAAACGAGTTTCTCGCATTAAATAGCTCGAAAAGAGCGATCTCGATGATTCTGCATACTTCTGACAGAAGTCTCACCAAGATTATCGTAGAAAATGCATATCTCAGTATGAACCCCGACGAAATCCAAGATGTCGCCGGTTCTGCATATCAAACGCACTGTGGAGTGGTGAATACACCAGAAAACGTGTTTCTCGCATTAAATAGCTCGAAATAAGCGATCTAGATGATTCTGCATACTTCTGACAGAAGACTCACCAAGATTATCGCAGAAAATGCATATCTCAGCTTGAAACCAGACGAAATCCAAGATGTCGCCGGTTCTGCATATCAAACGCACTGTGGAATGTTGAAAACACTAGAAAACTTGTTTTTTCGCATTAAATAGCTTGAAAAGAGCGATCTAGATGATTCTGCATACCTCTGACTGAAGTCTCACCAAGATTATCGCAGAAAATCCATATCTCAGCTTGAAACATCACGAAAATTAAGATGTCGCCGGTTCTGCATATCAAACGCACTGTGGAGTCGTGAAAACAACCAGACAACGTGTTTCTCGCATTAAATAGCTCGAAAAGAGCGATCCCGATGATTCTGCATACTTCTGACAGAAGTCTCACCAAGATTATCGCTGAAAATGCATATCTCAGCTTGATACCCGACGAAAGCCAAGATGTCGCTGGATCTGCATATCAAACGCACTGTGGAGTGGTGAAAACACGAGATAACGTGTTTCTCGCATTATGTAGCTCGAAAAGAGCGTTCTCGAAGATTCTGCATACTTCTGACAGAAGTCTCACCAAGATTATCGACGAAAATGCATATCTCAGCTGGAAAAACCACGAAAATTAAGATATCTCCTGTTCTGCATATCCTACGAACTGTGGAGTGGTGAAAACCCCAGAAAACGTGTTTCTCGCATTTAATAGCTCGAAAAGTGCGATCCCGATGATTCTGCATACTTCGGACAGAAGTCTCACCAAGATTATCGCAGACAATGCATATCTCAGCTTGAAACCCCACGAAAACCAAGATATCGCCGGTTCTGCATATCGTACGCACTGTGGAGTGCTGAAAACACCAGATATCGTGTTTCTCGCATTAAATAGTTCGAAAAGTGCGATCTCGATGATTCTGCATACTTCGGACAAAAGTCTCACCATGATTATCGTAAAAAATGCATATCTCAGCTTGAAACCCCACGAAAACCAAGATATCGCTGGTTCTGCATATCCAACGAACTGTGGTGTGGTGAAAACCCCAGAAAACGTGTTTCTCGCATTAAATAGCTCGAAAAGAGCGATCTCGATGATTCTGCACACTTCGGACAGAAGTCTCACCAAGATTATCGCAGACAATGCATATCTCAGCTTGAAACCCCACGAAAACCAAGATATCGCCGGTTCTGCATATCGTACGCACTGTGGAGTGCTGAAAACACCAGATATCGTGTTTCTCGCATTAAATAGCTCGAAAAGTGCGATCTCGATGATTCTGGATACTTCGGACAGAAGTCTCACCATGATTATCGTAAAAAATGCATATCTCAGCTTGAACCCCCAAGAAAACCAAGATATCGCTGGTTCTGCATATCAAACGCACTGTGGAGTGGTGAAGACACCAGATAACGTGTTTCTCGCATTAAATAGGTCGAAAAGAGCGATCTCGATGATTCTGCATACTTCGGACAGAAGTCTCACCAAGATTATCGCAGACAATGCATATCTCAGCTTGAAACCCCACGAAAACCAAGATATCGCCGGTTCTGCATATCGTACGCACTTTGGAGTGCTGAAAACACCAGATATCGTGTTTCTCGCATTAAATAGGTCGAAAAGAGCGATCTCGATGATTCTGCATACTTCGGACAGAAGTCTCACCATGATTATCGTAAAAAATGCATATCTCAGCTTGAACCCCCAAGAAAACCAAGATATCGCTAGTTCTGCATATCAAACGCACTGCGGACTGGTGAAAACACCAGATAACGTGTTTCTCGCATTAAATAGGTCGAAAAGAGCGATCTCGATGTTTCTGCATACTTCGGACAGAGGTCTCACCAAGATTATCTCAGAAAATGCATATCTCAGCTTGAAACCCCACGAAAACCAAGATATCGCCGGTTCTGCATATCATACGCACTGTGGAGTGCTGAAAACACCAGATATCGTGTTTCTCGCATTAAATAGCTCGAAAAGTGCGATCTCGATGATTCTGCATACTTCGGACAAAAGTCTCACCATGATTATCGTAAAAAATGCATATCTCAGCTTGAAACCCCACGAAAACCAAGATATCGCTGGTTCTGCATATCCAACGAACTGTGGTGTGGTGAAAACCCCAGAAAACGTGTTTCTCGCATTAAATAGCTCGAAAAGAGCGATCTCGATGATTCTGCACACTTCGGACAGAAGTCTCACCAAGATTATCGCAGACAATGCATATCTCAGCTTGAAACCCCACGAAAACCAAGATATCGCCGGTTCTGCATATCGTACGCACTGTGGAGTGCTGAAAACACCAGATATCGTGTTTCTCGCATTAAATAGCTCGAAAAGTGCGATCTCGATGATTCTGGATACTTCGGACAGAAGTCTCACCATGATTATCGTAAAAAATGCATATCTCAGCTTGAACCCCCAAGAAAACCAAGATATCGCTGGTTCTGCATATCAAACGCACTGTGGAGTGGTGAAGACACCAGATAACGTGTTTCTCGCATTAAATAGGTCGAAAAGAGCGATCTCGATGATTCTGCATACTTCGGACAGAAGTCTCACCAAGATTATCGCAGACAATGCATATCTCAGCTTGAAACCCCACGAAAACCAAGATATCGCCGGTTCTGCATATCGTACGCACTTTGGAGTGCTGAAAACACCAGATATCGTGTTTCTCGCATTAAATAGGTCGAAAAGAGCGATCTCGATGATTCTGCATACTTCGGACAGAAGTCTCACCATGATTATCGTAAAAAATGCATATCTCAGCTTGAAACCCCACGAAAACCAAGATATCGCTGGTTCTGCATATCCAACGAACTGTGGTGTGGTGAAAACCCCAGAAAACGTGTTTCTCGCATTAAATAGCTCGAAAAGAGCGATCTCGATGATTCTGCACACTTCGGACAGAAGTCTCACCAAGATTATCGCAGACAATGCATATCTCAGCTTGAAACCCCACGAAAACCAAGATATCGCCGGTTCTGCATATCATACGCACTGTGGAGTGCTGAAAACACCAGATATCGTGTTTCTCGCATTAAATAGCTCGAAAAGTGCGATCTCGATGATTCTGCATACTTCGGACAAAAGTCTCACCATGATTATCGTAAAAAATGCATATCTCAGCTTGAAACCCCACGAAAACCAAGATATCGCTGGTTCTGCATATCCAACGAACTGTGGTGTGGTGAAAACCCCAGAAAACGTGTTTCTCGCATTAAATAGCTCGAAAAGAGCGATCTCGATGATTCTGCACACTTCGGACAGAAGTCTCACCAAGATTATCGCAGACAATGCATATCTCAGCTTGAAACCCCACGAAAACCAAGATATCGCCGGTTCTGCATATCGTACGCACTGTGGAGTGCTGAAAACACCAGATATCGTGTTTCTCGCATTAAATAGCTCGAAAAGAGCGATCTCGATGATTCTGCACACTTCGGTCAGAAGTCTCACCAAGATTATCGCAGACAATGCATATCTCAGCTTGAAACCCCACGAAAACCAAGATATCGCCGGTTCTGCATATCGTACGCACTGTGGAGTGCTGAAAACACCAGATATCGTGTTTCTCGCATTAAATAGCTCGAAAAGTGCGATCTCGATGATTCTGCATACTTCGGACAGAAGTCTCACCAAGATTATCGCAGACAATGCATATCTCAGCTTGAAACCCCACGAAAACCAAGATATCGCCGGTTCTGCATATCGTACGCACTGTGGAGTGCTGAAAACACCAGATATCGTGTTTCTCGCATTAAATAGCTCGAAAAGTGCGATCTCGATGTTTCTGCATACTTCGGACAGAAGTCTCACCAAGATTATCGCAGACAATGCATATCTCAGCTTGAAACCCCACGAAAACCAAGATATCGCCGGTTCTGCATATCATACGCACTGTGGATTGCTGAAAACACCAGATATCGTGTTTCTCGCATTAAATAGCTCGAAAAGTGCGATCTCGATGATTCTGCATCCTTCAGACAGAAGTCTCACCATGATTATCGTAAAAAATGCATATCTCAGCTTGAAACCCCACGAAAACCAACATATCGCTGGTTCTGCATATCAAACGCACTGTGGAGTGGTGAAAACACCAGATAACGTGTTTCCGCATTAAATAGGTCGAAAAGAGCGATCTCGATGTTGCTGCATACTTCGGACAGAGGTCTCACCAAGATTATCTCAGAAAATGCATATCTCTGCTAGAAAACCCACGAAAACCAAGATATCTCCTGTTCTGCATATCCAACGAACTGTGCAGTGGTGAAAACCCCAGAAAACGTGTTTCTCGCATAAAATAGCTCGAAATGTACGATCTCGAAGATTCTGCATACTTCTAACAGAAGTCTCAACATGATTATCGCAGATAATGCATATCTCTGCTAGAAACCCCACGAAAACCAAGATATCTCCTGTTCTGCATATACAACGAACTGTGGAGTGGTGAAAACACCAGATAACGTGTTTCTCGCATTAACTAGCTCGAAATGAGCGATCTCGAAGATTCTGCATACTTCTGACAGAAGACTCACCAAGATTATCGCTGAAAATGCATATCTCAGCTGGAAAAACCACGAAAATTAAGATATCTCCTGTTCTGCATATCCTACGAACTGTGGAGTGGTGAAAACCCCAGAAAACGTGTTTCTCGCATTTAATAGCTCGAAAAGAGCGATCCCGATGATTCTGCATACTTCGGACAGAAGTCTCACCAAGATTATCGCAGAAAATGCATATCTGAGCTTGAAGCCCCACGAAAACCAAGATATCGTCCGTTCTGCATATCATACGCACTGTTGAGTGGTAAAAACGCCAGATAACGAGTTTCTCGCATTAACTAGCTCGAAAAGAGCGATCTAGATGATTCAGCATACTTCGGACAGAAGTCTCACCAAGATTATCCTAGAAAATGCATATCTCAGCTTGAAACCCCACGAAAACCAAGATATCGATGGTACTGCATATCAAACGCTCTGTGGAGTGGTGAAAACACCAGACAACGTGTTTCTCGCATTAAATAGATCGAAATGTGCGATCTCGATGATTCTGCATACTTCTAACAGAAGTCTCACCATGATTATCGCAGAAAATGCATATCTCTGCTAGAAACTCCACGAAAACCAAGATATCTCCTGTTCTGCATATCCAACGAACTGCGGAGTGGTGAAAACCCCAGAAAACGTGTCTCTCGCATTAAATAGTTCGAAAAGAGCGATCCTGATGATTCTGCATACTTCGGACAGAAGTCTCACCAAGATTATCGTAAAAAGTGCATATCTCAGCTTGAAACCCCACGAAAACCAAGATATCGACTGTTCTGCATATCCAACGAACTGTGGAGTGGGGAAACCCCCAGAAAACGTGTCTCTCGCGTTAAATAGCTCGAAAAGAGCGATCCCGATGATTCTGCATACTTCGGACAGAAGTCTCACCAAGATTATCGTAAAAAATGCATATCTCAGCTTGAAACCCCACGAAAACCAAGATTTCGCTGGTTCTGCATATCAAACGCACTGTGGAGTGGTGAAAACACCAAATAACTTGTTTCTCGCATTAAATAGCTCGAAACGAGCGATCTCGATGATTAAGCATACTTCGGACAGAAGTCTCACCAAGATTATCGTAAAAAATGCATATCTCAGCTTGAAACCCCACGAAAACCAAGATTTCGCTGGTTCTGCATATCAAACGCACTGTGGTGTGCTGAAAACACCAGATAACGTGTTTGTCGCATTAAATAGCTCGAAAAGTGCGATCTCGATGATTCTGCATACTTCGGACAGAAGTCTCACCAGGATTATCGTAAAAAATGCATATCTCAGCTTGAAACCCAACGAAAACCAAGATTTCGCTGGTTCTGCATATCAAACGCACTGTGGAGTGGTGAAAACCCCAGAAAACGTGTTTGTCGCATTAAATAGCTCGAAAAGTGCGATCTCGATGATTCTGCATACTTCGGACAGAAGTCTCACTATGATTATCGTAAAAAATGCATATCTCAGCTTGAAACCCCACGAAAACCAAGATATCGCTGTTTCTGCATATCAAACGCACTGTGGAGTGGTGAAAACACCAGATAACTTGTTTCTCGCATTAAATAGCTCGAAACGAGCGATCTCGTTGATTAAGCATACTTCGGACAGAAGTCTCACCTAGATTATCGCAGAAAATGCATATCTCTGCTAGAAACCCCACGAAAACCAAGATATCTCCTGTTCTGCATATCCAACGAACTGTGAGAGTGGTGAAAACCCCAGAAAACGTGTTTCTCGCATTGAATAGCTCGAAAAGTACGATCTCGATGACTCTGCATACTTCGGACAGAAGTCTCACCAAGATTATCGCAGAAAATGCATATCTGAGCTTGAAACCCCACGGAAACCAAGATATCGCTGGTTCTGCATATCAAACGCACTGCGGAGTGGTGAAAACACCAGATAACTTGTTTCTCGCATTAAATAGCTCGAAAAGAGCGATCTCGATGACTCTGCATACTTCGGACAGAAGTCTCACCATGATTATCGCAGAAAATGCATATCTGAGCTTGAAACCCCACGAAAACCACGATATCGTCGGTTCTGTATATCATACGCACTGTGGAGTGGTGAAAACACCAGATAACGTGTTTCTCGCATTAAATAGCTCGAATAGAGCGATCTCGATGATTAAGCATACTTCGGACAGAAGTCTCACCAAGATTATCGTAAAAAATGCATATCTCAGCTTGAAACCCCACGAAAACCAAGATTTCGCTGGTTCTGCATATCAAACGCACTGTGGAGTGCTGAAAACACCAGATAACGTGTTTCTCGCATTCAATAGGTCGAAAAGAGCGATCTCCATGTTTCTGCATACTTCGGACAGAGGTCTCACCAAGATTAGCGCAGAAAATGCACATCTCTGCTAGAAACCCCACGAAAACCAAGATATCTCCTGTTCTGCATATCCAACGAACTGTGGAGTGGTGAAAACCCCAGAAAACGTGTTTGTCGCATTAAATAGCTCGGAAAGTACGTTCTCGATGACTCTGCATACTTCGGACAGAAGTCTCACTAAGATTATCGCAGAAAATGCATATCTGAGCTTGAAACCCCACGAAAACCAAGATATCGCTGGTTCTGCATATCAAACGCACTGCGGAGTGGTGAAAACACCAGATAACGTGTTTCTCGCATTAAATAGCTCGAATAGAGCGATCTCTATGATTAAGCATACTTCGGACAGAAGTCTCACCAAGATTATCGTAAAAAATGCATATCTCAGCTTGAAACCCCACGAAAACCAAGATTTCGCTGGTTCTGCATATCAAACGCACTGTGGAGTGCTGAAAACACCAGATAACGTGTTTCTCGCATTCAATAGGTCGAAAAGAGCGATCTCCATGTTTCTGCATACTTCGGACAGAGGTCTCACCAAGATTAGCGCAGAAAATGCACATCTCTGCTAGAAACCCCACGAAAACCAAGATATCTCCTGTTCTGCATATCCAACGAACTGTGGAGTGGTGAAAACCCCAGAAAACGTGTTTGTCGCATTAAATAGCTCGGAAAGTACGTTCTCGATGACTCTGCATACTTCGGACAGAAGTCTCACTAAGATTATCGCAGAAAATGCATATCTGAGCTTGAAACCCCACGAAAACCAAGATATCGCTGGTTCTGCATATCAAACGCACTGCGGAGTGGTGAAAACACCAGATAACGTGTTTCTCGCATTAAATATCTCGAATAGAGCGATCTCGATGACTCTGCATACTTCGGACAGAAGTCTCACCAAGATTATCGCAGAAAATGCATATCTGAGCTTGAAACCCCACGAAAACCAAGATATCGCTGGTTCTGCATATCAAACGCACTGCGGAGTGGTGAAAACACCAGATAACGTGTTTCTCGCATTAAATATCTCGAATAGAGCGATCTCGATGATTAAGCATACTTCGGACAGAAGTCTCACCAAGATTATCGTAAAAAAATGCATATCTCAGCTTGAAACCCCACGAAAACCAAGATTTCGCTGGTTCTGCATATCAAACGCACTGTGGAGTGCTGAAAACACCAGATAACGTGTTTGTCGCATTAAATAGCTCGAAAAGTGCGATCTCGATGATTCTGCATACTTCGGACAGAAGTCTCACCAAGATTATCGTAAAAAATGCATATCTCAGCTTGAAACCCCACGTAAACCCAGATATCGCTGGTTCTGCATATCGAACGCACTGTGGAGTGCTGAAAACACCAGATAACGTGTTTGTCGCATTAAATAGCTCGAAAAGTGCGATCTCGATGATTCTGCATACTTCGGACAGAAGTCTCACCATGATTATCGTAAAAAATGCATATCTCAGCTTGAAACCCCACGAAAACCAAGATATCGCTGTTTCTGCATATCAAACGCACTGTGGAGTGGTGAAAACACCAAATAACTTGTTTCTCGCATTAAATAGCTCGAAACGAGCGATCTCGATGATTAAGCATTCTTCGGACTGAAGTCTCACCTAGATTATCGCAGAAAATGCATATCTCTGCTAGAAACCCCACGAAAACCAAGATATCTCCTGTTCTGCATATCCAACGAACTGTGGAGTGGTGAAAACCCCAGAAAACGTGTTTCTCGCATTGAATAGCTCGAAAAGTACGATCTCGATGACTCTGCATACTTCGGACAGAAGTCTCACCAAGAGTATCGCAGAAAATGCATATCTGAGCTTGAAACCCCACGAAAACCAAGATATCGCTGGTTCTGCATATCAAACGCACTGCGGAGTGGTGAAAACACCAGATAACTTGTTTCTCGCATTAAATAGCTCGAAAAGAGCGATCTCGATGACTCTGCATACTTCGGACAGAAGTCTCACCAAGATTATCGCAGAAAATGCATATCTGAGCTTGAAACCCCACGAAAACCAAGATATCGTCGGTTCTGCATATCATACGCACTGTGGAGTGGTGAAAACACCAGATAACGTGTTTCTCGCGTTAAATAGCTCGAATAGAGCGATCTCGATGATTAAGCATACTTCGGACAGAAGTCTCACCAAGATTATCGTAAAAAATGCATATCTCAGCTTGAAACCCCACGAAAACCAAGATTTCGCTGGTTCTGCATATCAAACGCACTGTGGTGTGCTGAAAACACCAGATAACGTGTTTGTCGCATTAAATAGCTCGAAAAGTGCGATCTCGATGATTCTGCATACTTCGGACAGAAGTCTCACCAGGATTATCGTAAAAAATGCATATCTCAGCTTGAAACCCAACGAAAACCAAGATTTCGCTGGTTCTGCATATCAAACGCACTGTGGAGTGGTGAAAACCCCAGAAAACGTGTTTGTCGCATTAAATAGCTCGAAAAGTGCGATCTCGATGATTCTGCATACTTCGGACAGAAGTCTCACTATGATTATCGTAAAAAATGCATATCTCAGCTTGAAACCCCACGAAAACCAAGATTTCGCTGGTTCTGCATATCAAACGCACTGTGGAGTGCTGAAAACACCAGATAACGTGTTTCTCGCATTCAATATGTCGAAAAGAGCGATCTCCATGTTTCTGCATACTTCGGACAGAGGTCTCACCAAGATTAGCGCAGAAAATGCACATCTCTGCTAGAAACCCCACGAAAACCAAGATATCTCCTGTTCTGCATATCCAACGAACTGTGGAGTGGTGAAAACCCCAGAAAACGTGTTTGTCGCGTTAAATAGCTCGGAAAGTACGTTCTCGATGACTCTGCATACTTCGGACAGAAGTCTCACCAAGATTATCGCAGAAAATGCATATCTGAGCTTGAAACCCCACGAAAACCAAGATATCGCTGGTTCTGCATATCAAACGCACTGCGGAGTGGTGAAAACACCAGATAACGTGTTTCTCGCATTAAATATCTCGAATAGAGCGATCTCGATGACTCTGCATACTTCGGACAGAAGTCTCACCAAGATTATCGCAGAAAATGCATATCTGAGCTTGAAACCCCACGAAAACCAAGATATCGCTGGTTCTGCATATCAAACGCACTGCGGAGTGGTGAAAACACCAGATAACGTGTTTCTCGCATTAAATATCTCGAATAGAGCGATCTCGATGATTAAGCATACTTCGGACAGAAGTCTCACCAAGATTATCGTAAAAAATGCATATCTCAGCTTGAAACCCCACGTAAACCCAGATATCGCTGGTTCTGCATATCGAACGCACTGTGGAGTGCTGAAAACACCAGATAACGTGTTTGTCGCATTAAATAGCTCGAAAAGTGCGATCTCGATGATTCTGCATACTTCGGACAGAAGTCTCACCATGATTATCGTAAAAAATGCATATCTCAGCTTGAAACCCCACGAAAACCAAGATATCGCTGTTTCTGCATATCAAACGCACTGTGGAGTGGTGAAAACACCAGATAACTTGTTTCTCGGATTAAATAGCTCGAAACGAGCGATCTCGATGATTAAGCATTCGTCGGACTGAAGTCTCACCTAGATTATCGCAGAAAATGCATATCTCTGCTAGAAACCCCACGAAAACCAAGATATTTCCTGTTCTGCATATCCAACGAACTGTGGATTGGTGAAAACCCCAGAAAACGTGTTTCTCGCATTGAATAGCTCGAAAAGTACGATCTCGATGACTCTGCATACTTCGGACAGAAGTCTCACCAAGATTATCGCAGAAAATGCATATCTGAGCTTGAAACCCCACGAAAACCAAGATATCGCTGGTTCTGCATATCAAACGCACTGCGGAGTGGTGAAAACACCAGATAACTTGTTTCTCGCATTAAATAGCTCGAAAAGAGCGATCTCGATGACTCTGCATACTTCGGACAGAAGTCTCACCAAGATTATCGCAGAAAATGCATATCTGAGCTTGAAACCCCACGAAAACCAAGATATCGTCGGTTCTGCATATCATACGCACTGTGGAGTGGTGAAAACACCAGATAACGTGTTTCTCGCATTAAATAGCTCGAATAGAGCGATCTCGATGATTAAGCATACTTCGGACAGAAGTCTCACCAAGATTATCGTAAAAAATGCATATCTCATCTTGAAACCCCACGAAAACCAAGATTTCGCTGGTTCTGCATATCAAACGCACTGTGGTGTGCTGAAAACACCAGATAACGTGTTTGTCGCATTAAATAGCTCGAAAAGTGCGATCTCGATGATTCTGCATACTTCGGACAGAAGTCTCACCATGATTATCGTAAAAAATGCATATCTCAGCTTGAAACCCAACGAAAACCAAGATTTCGCTGGTTCTGCATATCAAACGCACTGTGGAGTGGTGAAAACACCAGATAACGTGTTTCTCGCATTCAATAGGTCGAAAAGAGCGATGTCCATGTTTCTGCATACTTCGGACAGAGGTCTCACCATGATTATCGCAGAAAATGCATATCTCTGCTAGAAACCCCACGAAAACCAAGATATCTCCTGTTCTGCATATCCAACGAACTGTGGAGTGGTGAAAACCCCAGAAAACGTGTTTGTCGCATTAAATAGCTCGAAAAGTACTATCTCGATGACTCTGCATACTTCGGACAGAAGTCTCACCAAGATTATCGCAGAAAATGCATATCTGAGCTTGAAACCCCACGAAAACCAAGATATCGTCGGTTCTGCATATCATACGCACTGTGGAGTGGTGAAAACACCAGAAAACGTGTTTGTCGCATTAAATAGCTCGAATAGTACGATCTCGATGATTCTGCATACTTCGGACTGAAGTCTCACCAAGATTATCGCAGAAAATGCATATCTGAGCTTGAAACCCCACGTAAACCAAGATATCGCTGGTTCTGCATATCAAACGCACTGCGGAGTGGTGAAAACACCAGATAACTTGTTTCTCGCATTAAATAGCTCGAAAAGAGCGATCTCGATGACTCTGCATACTTCGGACAGAAGTCTCACCAAGATTATCGCAGAAAATGCATATCTGAGCTTGAAACCCCACGAAAACCAAGATATCGTCGGTTCTGCATATCATACGCACTGTGGAGTGGTGAAAACACCAGATAACGTGTTTCTCGCATTAAATAGCTCGAATAGAGCGATCTCGATGATTAAGCATACTTCGGACAGAAGTCTCACCAAGATTATCGTAAAAAATGCATATCTCATCTTGAAACCCCACGAAAACCAAGATTTCGCTGGTTCTGCATATCAAACGCACTGTGGTGTGCTGAAAACACCAGATAACGTGTTTGTCGCATTAAATAGCTCGAAAAGTGCGATCTCGATGATTCTGCATACTTCGGACAGAAGTCTCACCATGATTATCGTAAAAAATGCATATCTCAGCTTGAAACCCAACGAAAACCAAGATTTCGCTGGTTCTGCATATCAAACGCACTGTGGAGTGGTGAAAACACCAGATAACGTGTTTCTCGCATTCAATAGGTCGAAAAGAGCGATGTCCATGTTTCTGCATACTTCGGACAGAGGTCTCAACCATGATTATCGCAGAAAATGCATATCTCTGCTAGAAACCCCACGAAAACCAAGATATCTCCTGTTCTGCATATCCAACGAACTGTGGAGTGGTGAAAACCCCAGAAAACGTGTTTGTCGCATTAAATAGCTCGAAAAGTACTATCTCGATGACTCTGCATACTTCGGACAGAAGTCTCACCAAGATTATCGCAGAAAATGCATATCTGAGCTTGAAACCCCACGAAAACCAAGATATCGTCGGTTCTGCATATCATACGCACTGTGGAGTGGTGAAAACACCAGAAAACGTGTTTGTCGCATTAAATAGCTCGAATAGTACGATCTCGATGATTCTGCATACTTCGGACTGAAGTCTCACCAAGATTATCGCAGAAAATGCATATCTGAGCTTGAAACCCCACGTAAACCAAGATATCGCTGGTTCTGCATATCAAACGCACTGTGGAGTGCTGAAAACACCAGATAACGTGTTTCTCGCATTAAATAGGTCGAAAAGAGCGATCTCGAATACTCTGCATACTTCGGACAGAAGTCTCACCATGATTATCGCAGAAAATGCATATCTGAGCTTGAAACCCCACGAAAACCAAGATATCGTCGGTTCTGTATATCATACGCACTGTGGAGTGGTGAAAACACCAGATAACGTGTTTCTCGCATTAAATAGCTCGAATAGAGCGATCTCGATGATTAAGCATACTTCGGACAGAAGTCTCACCAAGATTATCGTAAAAAATGCATATCTCAGCTTGAAACCCCACGAAAACCAACATTTCGCTGGTTCTGCATATCAAACGCACTGTGGTGTGCTGAAAACACCAGATAACGTGTTTGTCGCATTAAATAGCTCGAAAAGTGCGATCTCGATGATTCTGCATACTTCGGACAGAAGTCTCACCATGATTATCGTAAAAAATGCATATCTCAGCTTGAAACCCAACGAAAACCAAGATTTCGCTGGTTCTGCATATCAAACGCACTGTGGAGTGGTGAAAACACCAGATAACGTGTTTCTCGCATTCAATAGGTCGAAAAGAGCGATCTCCATGTTTCTGCATACTTCGGACTGAAGTCTCACCAAGATTATCGCAGAAAATGCATATCTGAGCTTGAAACCCCACGAAAACCAAGATATCGTCGGTTCTGCATATCATACGCACTGTGGAGTGGTGAAAACACCAGATAACGTGTTTTTCGCATTAAATAGCTCGAATAGTACGATCTCGATGACTCTGCATACTTCGGACAGAAGTCTCACCATGATTATCGCAGAAAATGCATATCTGAGCTTGAAACCCCACGAAAACCAAGATATCGTCGGTTCTGTATATCATACGCACTGCGGAGTGGTGAAAACACCAGATAACTTGTTTCTCGCATTAAATAGCTCGAAAAGAGCGATCTCGATGACTCTGCATACTTCGGACAGAAGTCTCACCAAGATTATCGCAGAAAATGCATATCTCAGCTTGAAACCCAACGAAAACCAAGATTTCGCTGGTTCTGCATATCAAACGCACTGTGGAGTGGTGAAAACACCAGATAACGTGTTTCTCGCATTCAATAGGTCGAAAAGAGCGCTCTCCATGTTTCTGCATACTTCGGACAGAGGTCTCACCAAGATTATCGCAGAAAATGCATATCTGAGCTTGAAACCCCACGAAAACCAAGATATCGTCGGTTCTGCATATCATACGCACTGTGGAGTGGTGAAAACACCAGATAACGTGTTTCTCGCATTAAATAGCTCGAATAGAGCGATCTCGATGATTAAGCATACTTCGGACAGAAGTCTCACCAAGATTATCGTAAAAAATGCATATCTCAGCTTGAAACCCCACGAAAACCAAGATTTCGCTGGTTCTGCATATCAAACGCACTGCGGAGTGGTGAAAACACCAGATAACGTGTTTCTCGCATTAAATATCTCGAATAGAGCGATCTCGATGATTAAGCATACTTCGGACAGAAGTCTCACCAAGATTATCGTAAAAAATGCATATCTCAGCTTGAAACCCCACGTAAACCCAGATATCGCTGGTTCTGCATATCGAACGCACTGTGGAGTGCTGAAAACACCAGATAACGTGTTTGTCGCATTAAATAGCTCGAAAAGTGCGATCTCGATGATTCTGCATACTTCGGACAGAAGTCTCACCATGATTATCGTAAAAAATGCATATCTCAGCTTGAAACCCCACGAAAACCAAGATATCGCTGTTTCTGCATATCAAACGCACTGTGGAGTGGTGAAAACACCAGATAACTTGTTTCTCGGATTAAATAGCTCGAAACGAGCGATCTGGATGATTAAACATTCTTCGGACTGAAGTCTCACCTAGATTATCGCAGAAAATGCATATCTCTGCTAGAAACCCCACGAAAACCAAGATATTTCCTGTTCTGCATATCCAACGAACTGTGGATTGGTGAAAACCCCAGAAAACGTGTTTCTCGCATTGAATAGCTCGAAAAGTACGATCTCGATGACTCTGCATACTTCGGACAGAAGTCTCACCAAGATTATCGCAGAAAATGCATATCTGAGCTTGAAACCCCACGAAAACCAAGATATCGCTGGTTCTGCATATCAAACGCACTGCGGAGTGGTGAAAACACCAGATAACTTGTTTCTCGCATTAAATAGCTCGAAAAGAGCGATCTCGATGACTCTGCATACTTCGGACAGAAGTCTCACCAAGATTATCGCAGAAAATGCATATCTGAGCTTGAAACCCCACGAAAACCAAGATATCGTCGGTTCTGCATATCATACGCACTGTGGAGTGGTGAAAACACCAGATAACGTGTTTCTCGCATTAAATAGCTCGAATAGAGCGATCTCGATGATTAAGCATACTTCGGACAGAAGTCTCACCAAGATTATCGCAGAAAATGCATATCTGAGCTTGAAACCCCACGAAAACCAAGATATCGTCGGTTCTGCATATCATACGCACTGTGGAGTGGTGAAAACACCAGAAAACGTGTTTGTCGCATTAAATAGCTCGAATAGTACGATCTCGATGATTCTGCATACTTCGGACTGAAGTCTCACCAAGATTATCGCAGAAAATGCATATCTGAGCTTGAAACCCCACGTAAACCAAGATATCGCTGGTTCTGCATATCAAACGCACTGTGGAGTGCTGAAAACACCAGATAACGTGTTTCTCGCATTAAATAGGTCGAAAAGAGCGATCTCGAAGACTCTGCATACTTCGGACAGAAGTCTCACCATGATTATCGCAGAAAATGCATATCTGAGCTTGAAACCCCACGAAAACCAAGATATCGTCGGTTCTGTATATCATACGCACTGTGGAGTGGTGAAAACACCAGATAACGTGTTTCTCGCATTAAATAGCTCGAATAGAGCGATCTCGATGATTAAGCATACTTCGGACAGAAGTCTCACCAAGATTATCGTAAAAAATGCATATCTCAGCTTGAAACCCCACGAAAACCAACATTTCGCTGGTTCTGCATATCAAACGCACTGTGGTGTGCTGAAAACACCAGATAACGTGTTTGTCGCATTAAATAGCTCGAAAAGTGCGATCTCGATGATTCTGCATACTTCGGACAGAAGTCTCACCATGATTATCGTAAGAAATGCATATCTCAGCTTGAAACCCAACGAAAACCAAGATTTCGCTGGTTCTGCATATCAAACGCACTGTGGAGTGGTGAAAACACCAGATAACGTGTTTCTCGCATTCAATAGGTCGAAAAGAGCGATCTCCATGTTTCTGCATACTTCGGACTGAAGTCTCACCAAGATTATCGCAGAAAATGCATATCTGAGCTTGAAACCCCACGAAAACCAAGATATCGTCGGTTCTGCATATCATACGCACTGTGGAGTGGTGAAAACACCAGATAACGTGTTTTTCGCATTGAATAGCTCGAAAAGTACGATCTCGATGACTCTGCATACTTCGGATAGAAGTCTCACCAAGATTATCGCAGAAAATGCATATCTGAGCTTGAAACCCCACGAAAACCAAGATATCGCTGGTTCTGCATATCAAACGCACTGCGGAGTGGTGAAAACACCAGATAACTTGTTTCTCGCATTAAATAGCTCGAAAAGAGCGATCTCGATGACTCTGCATACTTCGGACAGAAGTCTCACCAAGATTATCGCAGAAAATGCATATCTGAGCTTGAAACCCCACGAAAACCAAGATATCGTCGGTTCTGCATATCATACGCACTGTGGAGTGGTGAAAACACCAGATAACGTGTTTCTCGCATTAAATAGCTCGAATAGAGCGATCTCGATGATTAAGCATACTTCGGACAGAAGTCTCACCAAGATTATCGTAAAAAATGCATATCTCAGCTTGAAACCCAACGAAAACCAAGATTTCGCTGGTTCTGCATATCAAACGCACTGTGGAGTGGTGAAAACACCAGATAACGTGTTTCTCGCATTCAATAGGTCGAAAAGAGCGATGTCCATGTTTCTGCATACTTCGGACAGAGGTCTCACCATGATTATCGCAGAAAATGCATATCTCTGCTAGAAACCCCACGAAAACCAAGATATCTCCTGTTCTGCATATCCAACGAACTGTGGAGTGGTGAAAACCCCAGAAAACGTGTTTGTCGCATTAAATAGCTCGAAAAGTACTATCTCGATGACTCTGCATACTTCGGACAGAAGTCTCACCAAGATTATCGCAGAAAATGCATATCTGAGCTTGAAACCCCACGAAAACCAAGATATCGTCGGTTCTGCATATCATACGCACTGTGGAGTGGTGAAAACACCAGAAAACGTGTTTGTCGCATTAAATAGCTCGAATAGTACGATCTCGATGATTCTGCATACTTCGGACTGAAGTCTCACCAAGATTATCGCAGAAAATGCATATCTGAGCTTGAAACCCCACGTAAACCAAGATATCGCTGGTTCTGCATATCAAACGCACTGTGGAGTGCTGAAAACACCAGATAACGTGTTTCTCGCATTAAATAGGTCGAAAAGAGCGATCTCGAAGACTCTGCATACTTCGGACAGAAGTCTCACCATGATTATCGCAGAAAATGCATATCTGAGCTTGAAACCCCACGAAAACCAAGATATCGTCGGTTCTGTATATCATACGCACTGTGGAGTGGTGAAAACACCAGATAACGTGTTTCTCGCATTAAATAGCTCGAATAGAGCGATCTCGATGATTAAGCATACTTCGGACAGAAGTCTCACCAAGATTATCGTAAAAAATGCATATCTCAGCTTGAAACCCCACGAAAACCAACATTTCGCTGGTTCTGCATATCAAACGCACTGTGGTGTGCTGAAAACACCAGATAACGTGTTTGTCGCATTAAATAGCTCGAAAAGTGCGATCTCGATGATTCTGCATACTTCGGACAGAAGTCTCACCATGATTATCGTAAAAAATGCATATCTCAGCTTGAAACCCAACGAAAACCAAGATTTCGCTGGTTCTGCATATCAAACGCACTGTGGAGTGGTGAAAACACCAGATAACGTGTTTCTCGCATTCAATAGGTCGAAAAGAGCGATCTCCATGTTTCTGCATACTTCGGACTGAAGTCTCACCAAGATTATCGCAGAAAATGCATATCTGAGCTTGAAACCCCACGAAAACCAAGATATCGTCGGTTCTGCATATCATACGCACTGTGGAGTGGTGAAAACACCAGATAACGTGTTTTTCGCATTAAATAGCTCGAATAGTACGATCTCGATGACTCTGCATACTTCGGACAGAAGTCTCACCATGATTATCGCAGAAAATGCATATCTGAGCTTGAAACCCCACGAAAACCAAGATATCGTCGGTTCTGTATATCATACGCACTGTGGAGTGGTGAAAACACCAGATAACGTGTTTCTCGCATTAAATAGCTCGAATAGAGCGATCTCGATGATTAAGCATACTTCGGACAGAAGTCTCACCTAGATTATCGCAGAAAATGCATATCTCTGCTAGAAACCCCACGAAAACCAAGATATCTCCTGTTCTGCATATCCAACGAACTGTGGAGTGGTGAAAACCCCAGAAAACGTGTTTCTCGCATTGAATAGCTCGAAAAGTACGATCTCGATGACTCTGCATACTTCGGACAGAAGTCTCACCAAGATTATCGCAGAAAATGCATATCTAAGCTTGAAACCCCACGAAAACCAAGATATCGCTGGTTCTGCATATCAAACGCACTGCGGAGTGGTGAAAACACCAGATAACTTGTTTCTCGCATTAAATAGCTCGAAAAGAGCGATCTCGATGACTCTGCATACTTCGGACAGAAGTCTCACCAAGATTATCGCAGAAAATGCATATCTCAGCTTGAAACCCAACGAAAACCAAGATTTCGCTGGTTCTGCATATCAAACGCACTGTGGAGTGGTGAAAACACCAGATAACGTGTTTCTCGCATTCAATAGGTCGAAAAGAGCGCTCTCCATGTTTCTGCATACTTCGGACAGAGGTCTCACCATGATTATCGCAGAAAATGCATATCTCTGCTAGAAACCCCACGAAAACCAAGATATCTCCTGTTCTGCATATCCAACGAACTGTGGAGTGGTGAAAACCCCAGAAAACGTGTTTGTCGCATTAAATAGCTCGAAAAGTACGATCTCGATGACTCTGCATACTTCGGACAGAAGTCTCACCATGATTATCGCAGAAAATGCATATCTGAGCTTGAAACCCCACGAAAACCAAGATATCGTCGGTTCTGCATATCATACGCACAGTGGAGTGGTGAAAACACCAGATAACGTGTTTCTCGCATTAAATAGCTCGAAAAGTACGATCTCGATGACTCTGCATACTTCGGACAGAAGTCTCACCAAGATTATCGCAGAAAATGCATATCTGAGCTTGAAACCCCGCGAAAACCAAGATATCGTCGGTTCTGCATATCATACGCACTGTGGAGTGGTGAAAACACCAGATAACGTGTTTCTCGCATTAAATAGCTCGAAAAGTGCGATCTCGATGATTCTGCATACTTCGGACAGAAGTCTCACCATGATTATCGCAGAAAATGCATATCTGAGCTTGAAGCCACACGAAAACCAAGATTTCGCTGGTTATGCATATCAACCGCACTGTGGAGTGGTGAAAACACCCGATAACGTGTTTCTCGCATTAAAAATTTCGAAAAGAGCGATCTCGATGTTTCTGCATACTTCGGACAGAGGTCTCACCATGATGATCGTAAAAAATGCATATCTCAGCTTGAAACCCCACGAAAACCAAGATTTCGCTGGTTCTGCATATCAAACGCACTGTGGAGTGGTGAAAATACCAGATAACGTGTTTCTCGCATTAAATAGGTCGAAAAGAGCGATCTCGATGTTTCTGCATCCTTCGGACCGAGGTCTCACCATGATTATCGCAGAAAATGCATATCTCTGCTAGAAACCCCACGAAAACCAAGATATCTCCTGTTCTGCATATCCAACGAACTGTGGAGTGGTGAAAACCCCAGAAAACGTGTTTGTCGCATTAAATAGCTCGAAAAGTACTATCTCGATGACTCTGCATACTTCGGACAGAAGTCTCACCAAGATTATCGCAGAAAATGCATATCTGAGCTTGAAACCCCACGAAAACCAAGATATCGTCGGTTCTGCATATCATACGCACTGTGGAGTGGTGAAAACACCAGAAAACGTGTTTGTCGCATTAAATAGCTCGAATAGTACGATCTCGATGATTCTGCATACTTCGGACTGAAGTCTCACCAAGATTATCGCAGAAAATGCATATCTGAGCTTGAAACCCCACGTAAACCAAGATATCGCTGGTTCTGCATATCAAACGCACTGTGGAGTGCTGAAAACACCAGATAACGTGTTTCTCGCATTAAATAGGTCGAAAAGAGCGATCTCGAAGACTCTGCATACTTCGGACAGAAGTCTCACCATGATTATCGCAGAAAATGCATATCTGAGCTTGAAACCCCACGAAAACCAAGATATCGTCGGTTCTGTATATCATACGCACTTATGAGTGGTGAAAACACCAGATAACGTGTTTCTCGCATTAAATAGCTCGAATAGAGCGATCTCGATGATTAAGCATACTTCGGACAGAAGTCTCACCAAGATTATCGTAAAAAATGCATATCTCAGCTTGAAACCCCACGAAAACCAACATTTCGCTGGTTCTGCATATCAAACGCACTGTGGTGTGCTGAAAACACCAGATAACGTGTTTGTCGCATTAAATAGCTCGAAAAGTGCGATCTCGATGATTCTGCATACTTCGGACAGAAGTCTCACCATGATTATCGTAAAAAATGCATATCTCAGCTTGAAACCCAACGAAAACCAAGATTTCGCTGGTTCTGCATATCAAACGCACTGTGGAGTGGTGAAAACACCAGATAACGTGTTTCTCGCATTCAATAGGTCGAAAAGAGCGATCTCCATGTTTCTGCATACTTCGGACTGAAGTCTCACCAAGATTATCGCAGAAAATGCATATCTGAGCTTGAAACCCCACGAAAACCAAGATATCGTCGGTTCTGCATATCATACGCACTGTGGAGTGGTGAAAACACCAGATAACGTGTTTTTCGCATTAAATAGCTCGAATAGTACGATCTCGATGACTCTGCATACTTCGGACAGAAGTCTCACCATGATTATCGCAGAAAATGCATATCTGAGCTTGAAACCCCACGAAAACCAAGATATCGTCGGTTCTGTATATCATACGCACTGTGGAGTGGTGAAAACACCAGATAACGTGTTTCTCGCATTAAATAGCTCGAATAGAGCGATCTCGATGATTAAGCATACTTCGTATAGAAGTCTCACCTAGATTATCGCAGAAAATGCATATCTCTGCTAGAAACCCCACGAAAACCAAGATATCTCCTGTTCTGCATATCCAACGAACTGTGGAGTGGTGAAAACCCGAGAAAACGTGTTTCTCGCATTGAATAGCTCGAAAAGTACGATCTCGATGACTCTGCATACTTCGGACAGAAGTCTCACCAAGATTATCGCAGGAAATGCATATCTAAGCTTGAAACCCCACGAAAACCAAGATATCGCTGGTTCTGCATATCAAACGCACTGCGGAGTGGTGAAAACACCAGATAACTTGTTTCTCGCATTAAATAGCTCGAAAAGAGCGATCTCGATGACTCTGCATACTTCGGACAGAAGTCTCACCAAGATTATCGCAGAAAATGCATATCTCAGCTTGAAACCCAACGAAAACCAAGATTTCGCTGGTTCTGCATATCAAACGCACTGTGGAGTGGTGAAAACACCAGATAACGTGTTTCTCGCATTCAATAGGTCGAAAAGAGCGCTCTCCATGTTTCTGCATACTTCGGACAGAGGTCTCACCATGATTATCGCAGAAAATGCATATCTCTGCTAGAAACCCCACGAAAACCAAGATATCTCCTGTTCTGCATATCCAACGAACTGTGGAGTGGTGAAAACCCCAGAAAACGTGTTTGTCGCATTAAATAGCTCGAAAAGTACGATCTCGATGACTCTGCATACTTCGGACAGAAGTCTCACCATGATTATCGCAGAAAATGCATATCTGAGCTTGAAACCCCACGAAAACCAAGATATCGTCGGTTCTGCATATCATACGCACAGTGGAGTGGTGAAAACACCCGATAACGTGTTTCTCGCATTAAATAGCTCGAAAAGTACGATCTCGATGACTCTGCATACTTCGGACAGAAGTCTCACCAAGATTATCGCAGAAAATGCATATCTGAGCTTGAAACCCCGCGAAAACCAAGATATCGTCGGTTCTGCATATCATACGCACTGTGGAGTGGTGAAAACACCAGATAACGTGTTTCTCGCATTAAATAGCTCGAAAAGTGCGATCTCGATGATTCTGCATACTTCGGACAGAAGTCTCACCATGATTATCGCAGAAAATGCATATCTGAGCTTGAAGCCACTCGAAAACCAAGATTTCGCTGGTTATGCATATCAACCGCACTGTGGAGTGGTGAAAACACCCGATAACGTGTTTCTCGCATTAAAAATTTCGAAAAGAGCGATCTCGATGTTTCTGCATACTTCGGACAGAGGTCTCACCATGATGATCGTAAAAAATGCATATCTCAGCTTGAAACCCCACGAAAACCAAGATTTCGCTGGTTCTGCATATCAAACGCACTGTGGAGTGGTGAAAATACCAGATAACGTGTTTCTCGCATTAAATAGGTCGAAAAGAGCGATCTCGATGTTTCTGCATCCTTCGGACCGAGGTCTCACCAAGATTATCGCAGAAAATGCATATCTCTGCTAGAAACCCCACGAAAACCAAGATATCTCCTGTTCTGCATATCCAACGAACTGTGGAGTGGTGAAAACCCCAGAAAACGTGTTTCTCGCATTAAATAGCTCGAAAAGTACGATCTCGATGACTCTGCATACTTCGGACAGAAGTCTCACCAAGATTATCGCAGAGAATTCATATCTGAGCTTGAAACCACACGAAAACCAAGATATCGCTGGTTCTGCATATCAAACGCACTGTGGAGTGGTGAAAACACCAGACAAGGTTTTTCTCGCATTAAATAGCTGGAATAGAGCGGTCTCGATGATTAAGCATACTTCGGACAGAAGTCTCACCAAGATTATCGTAAAAAATGCATATCTCAGCTTGAAACCCCACAAAAACCAAGATATCGCCGGTTCTGTATATCAAACGCACTGTGGAGTGGTGAAAACACCAGATAACGTGTTTCTCGCATTAAATATCTCGAAAAGTGCGATCTCGATGATTCTGCATACTTCGGACAGAAGTCTCACCAAGATTATCGCAGAAAATGCATATCTGAGCTTGAAACCACCCGAAAACCAAGATATTGCTGGTTCTGCATATCAAACGCACTGTGGAGTGGTGAAAACACCAGAGAAGGTTTTTCTCGCATTAAATAGCTCGAATAGAGCGGTCTCGATGATTAAGCATACTTCGGACAGAAGTCCCACCAAGATTATCGTAAAAAATGCATATCTCAGCTTGAAACCCCACGAAAACCAAGATTTCGCTGGTTCTGCTAATCAAACGCACTGTGGAGTGGTGAAAACACCAGATAACGTGTTTCTCGCATTAAATAGGTCGAAAAGAGCGATCTCGATGTTTCTGCATACTTCGGACAGAGGTCTCACCAAGATTACCGCAGAAAATGCATATCTCTGCTAGAAACCCCACGAAAACCAAGATATCTCCTGTTCTGCATATCCAACGAACTGTGGAGTGGTGAAATCCCCAGAAAACCTGTTTCTCGCATTAAATAGCTCGAAAAGTACGATCTCGATGACTCTGCATACTTCGGACAGAAGTCTCACCATGATTATCGCAGAAAATGCATATCTGAGCTTGAAACCCCACAAAAACCAAGATATCGTCGGTTCTGCATATCATACGCACTGTGGAGTGGTGAAAACACCAGATAACGTGTTTCTCGCATTAAATAGCTCGAAAAGTGCGATCTCGATGCTTCTGCATACTTCGGACAGAAGTCTCACCATGATTATCGCAGAAAATGCATATCTGAGCTTGAAACCACACGAAAACCAATATTTCGCTGGTTCTGCATTTCAACCGCACTGTGGAGTGGTGAAAACACCCGATAACGTGTTTCTCGCATTAAATAGGTCGAAAAGAGCGATCTCGATGTTTCTGCATACTTCGGACAGAAGTCTCACCAAGAGTATCGCAGAAAATGCATATCTGAGCTTGAAACCCCACGAAAACCAAGATATCGTCGGTTCTGCATATCATACGCACTGTGGAGTGGTGAAAACACCAGATAACTTGTTTCTCGCATTAAATAGCTCGAAACGAGCGATCTCGATGATTAAGCATACTTCGGACAGAAGTCTCACCTAGATTATCGCAGAAAATGCATATCTCTGCTAGAAACCCCACGAAAACCAAGATTTCGCTGGTTCTGCATATCAAGCGCACTGTGGTGTGCTGAAAACACCAGATGACGTGTTTGTCGCATCGAATAGCTCGAAAAGTACGATCTCGATGACTCTGCATACTTCGGACAGAAGTCTCACCAAGATTATCGCAGAAAATGCATATCTGAGCTTGAAACCCCACGAAAACCAAGATATCGCTGGTTCTGCATATCAAACGCACTGCGGAGTGGTGAAAACACCAGATAACTTGTTTCTCGCATTAAATAGCTCGAAAAGAGCGATCTCGATGACTCTGCATACTTCGGACAGAAGTCTCACCAAGATTATCGCAGAAAATGCATATCTGAGCTTGAAACCCCACGAAAACCAAGATATCGTCGGTTCTGCATATCATACAAACTGTGGAGTGGTGAAGACACCAGATAACGTGTTTCTCGCATTAAATAGCTCGAATAGAGCGATCTCGATGATTAAGCATACTTCGGACAGAAGTCTCACAAAGATTATCGTAAAAAATGCATATCTCAGCTTGAAACCCCACGAATACCAAGATTTCGCTGGTTCTGCATATCAAACGCACTGTGGTGTGCTGAAAACACCAGATAACGTGTTTGTCGCATTAAATAGCTCGAAAAGTGCGATCTCGATGATTCTGCATACTTCGGACAGAAGTCTCACCATGATTATCGTAAAAAATGCATATCTCAGCTTGAAACCCATCGAAAACCAAGATTTCGCTGGTTCTGCATATCAAACGCACTGTGGAGTGGTGAAAACACCAGATAACGTGTTTCTCGCATTCAATAGGTCGAAAAGAGCGATCTCCATGTTTCTGCATACTTCGGACAGAGGTCTCACCAAGATTAGCGCAGATAATGCATATCTCTGCTAGAAACCCCACGAAAACCAAGATATCTCCTGTTCTGCATATCCAACTAACTGTGGAGTGGTGAAATCCCCAGAAAACCTGTTTCTCGCATTAAATAGCTCGAAAAGTACGATCTCGATGACTCTGCATACTTCGGACAGAAGTCTCACCATGATTATCGCAGAAAATGCATATCTGAGCTTGAAACCCCACAAAAACCAAGATATCGTCGGTTCTGCATATCATACGCACTGTGGAGTGGTGAAAACACCAGATAACGTGTTTCTCGCATTAAATAGCTCGAAAAGTGCGATCTCGATGCTTCTGCATACTTCGGACAGAAGTCTCACCATGATTATCGCAGAAAATGCATATCTGAGCTTGAAACCACACGAAAACCAATATTTCGCTGGTTCTGCATTTCAACCGCACTGTGGAGTGGTGAAAACACCCGATAACGTGTTTCTCGCATTAAATAGGTCGAAAAGAGCGATCTCGATGTTTCTGCATACTTCGGACAGAAGTCTCACCAAGAGTATCGCAGAAAATGCATATCTGAGCTTGAAACCCCACGAAAACCAAGATATCGTCGGTTCTGCATATCATACGCACTGTGGAGTGGTGAAAACACCAGATAACTTGTTTCTCGCATTAAATAGCTCGAAACGAGCGATCTCGATGATTAAGCATACTTCGGACAGAAGTCTCACCTAGATTATCGCAGAAAATGCATATCTCTGCTAGAAACCCCACGAAAACCAAGATTTCGCTGGTTCTGCATATCAAGCGCACTGTGGTGTGCTGAAAACACCAGATGACGTGTTTGTCGCATTGAATAGCTCGAAAAGTACGATCTCGATGACTCTGCATACTTCGGACAGAAGTCTCACCAAGATTATCGCAGAAAATGCATATCTGAGCTTGAAACCCCACGAAAACCAAGATATCGCTGGTTCTGCATATCAAACGCACTGCGGAGTGGTGAAAACACCAGATAACTTGTTTCTCGCATTAAATAGCTCGAAAAGAGCGATCTCGATGACTCTGCATACTTCGGACAGAAGTCTCACCAAGATTATCGCAGAAAATGCATATCTGAGCTTGAAACCCCACGAAAACCAAGATATCGTCGGTTCTGCATATCATACAAACTGTGGAGTGGTGAAGACACCAGATAACGTGTTTCTCGCATTAAATAGCTCGAATAGAGCGATCTCGATGATTAAGCATACTTCGGACAGAAGTCTCACAAAGATTATCGTAAAAAATGCATATCTCAGCTTGAAACCCCACGAATACCAAGATTTCGCTGGTTCTGCATATCAAACGCACTGTGGTGTGCTGAAAACACCAGATAACGTGTTTGTAGCATTAAATAGCTCGAAAAGTGCGATCTCGATGATTCTGCATACTTCGGACAGAAGTCTCACCATGATTATCGTAAAAAATGCATATCTCAGCTTGAAACCCATCGAAAACCAAGATTTCGCTGGTTCTGCATATCAAACGCACTGTGGAGTGGTGAAAACACCAGATAACGTGTTTCTCGCATTCAATAGGTCGAAAAGAGCGATCTCCATGTTTCTGCATACTTCGGACAGAGGTCTCACCAAGATTATCGCAGAAAATGCATATCTCTGCTAGAAACTCCACGAAAACCAAGATATCTCCTGTTCTGCATATCTAACGAACTGTGGAGTGGTGAAAACCCCAGAAAACGTGTTTGTCGCATTAAATAGCTCGAAAAGTACGATCTCGATGACTCTGCATACTTCGGACAGAAGTCTCACCAAGATTATCGCAGAAAATGCATATCTGAGCTTGAAACCCCACGAAAACCAAGATATCGCTGGTTCTGCATATCAAACGCACTGCGGAGTGGTGAAAACACCAGATAACGTGTTTCTCGCATTCAATAGGTCGAAAAGAGCGATCTCCATGTTTCTGCATACTTCGGACAGAGGTCTCACCAAGATTAGCGCAGATAATGCATATCTCTGCTAGAAACCCCACGAAAACCAAGATATCTCCTGTTGTGCATATCCAACGAACTGTGGAGTGGTGAAAACCCCAGAAAACGTGTTTGTCGCATTAAATAGCTCGAAAAGTACGATCTCGATGACTCTGCATACTTCGGACAGAAGTCTCACCATGATTATCGTAAAAAATGCATATCTCAGCTTGAAACCCCACGAAAACCAAGATATCGCTGTTTCTGCATATCAAACGCACTGTGGAGTGGTGAAAACACCAGATAACTTGTTTCTCGCATTAAATAGCTCGAAACGAGCGATCTCGATGATTAAGCATACTTCGGACAGAAGTCTCACCTAGATTATCGCAGAAAATGCATATCTCTGCTAGAAACCCCACGAAAACCAAGATATCTCCTGTTCTGCATATCCAACGAACTGTGGAGTGGTGAAGACCCCAGAAAACGTGTTTCTCGCATTGAATAGCTCGAAAAGTACGATCTCGATGACTCTGCATACTTCGGACAGAAGTCTCACCAAGATTATCGCAGAAAATGCATATCTTAGCTTGAAACCCCACGAAAACCAAGATATCGCTGGTTCTGCATATCAAACGCACTGCGGAGTGGTGAAAATACCAGATAACTTGTTTCTCGCATTAAATAGCTCGAAAAGAGCGATCTCGATGACTCTGCATACTTCGGACAGAAGTCTCACCAAGATTATCGCAGAAAATGCATATCTGAGCTTGAAACCCCACGAAAATCAAGATATCGTCGGTTCTGCATATCATACGCACTGTGGAGTGGTGAAAACACCAGATAACGTGTTTCTCGCATTCAATAGGTCGAAAAGAGCGATCTCCATGTTTCTGCATACTTCGGACAGAGGTCTCACCAAGATTATCGCAGAAAATGCATATCTCTGCTAGAAACCCCACGAAAACCAAGATATCTCCTGTTCTGCATATCCAACGAACTGTGGAGTGGTGAAAACCCCAGAAAACGTGTTTGTCGCATTAAATAGCTCGAAAAGTACGATCTCGATGACTCTGCATACTTCGGACAGAAGTCTCACCAAGATTATCGCAGAAAATGCATATCTGAGCTTGAAACCCCACGAAAACCAAGATATCGCTGGTTCTGCATATCAAACGCACTGCGGAGTGGTGAAAACACCAGATAACGTGTTTGTCGCATTAAATAGCTCGAAAAGTGCGATCTCGATGATTCTGCATACTTCGGACAGAAGTCTCACCATGATTATCGTGAAAAATGCATATCTCAGCTTGAAACCCAACGAAAACCAAGATTTCGCTGGTTCTGCATATCAAACGCACTGTGGAGTGGTGAAAACACCAGATAACGTGTTTTTCGCATTAAATAGCTCGAATAGTACGATCTCGATGATTCTGCATACTTCGGACTGAAGTCTCACCAAGATTATCGCAGAAAATGCATATCTGAGCTTGAAACCCCACGTAAACCAAGATATCGCTGGTTCTGCATATCAAACGCACTGTGGAGTGGTGAAAACACCAGATAACTTGTTTCTCGCATTAAATAGCTCGAAACGAGCGATCTCGATGATTAAGCATACTTCGGACAGAAGTCTCACCAAGATTATCGTAAAAAAATGCATATCTCAGCTTGAAACCCCACGAAAACCAAGATATCGCTGTTTCTGCATATCAAACGCACTGTGGAGTAGTGAAAACACCAGATAACTTGTTTCTCGCATTAAATAGCTGGAAACGAGCGATCTCGATGATTAAGCATACTTCGGACAGAAGTCTCACCAAGATTATCGTAAAAAAATGCATATCTCAGCTTGAAACCCCACGGAAACCAAGATATCGCTGTTTCTGCATATCAAACGCACTGTGGAGTGGTGAAAACACCGGATAACTTGTTTCTCGCATTAAATAGCTCGAAACGAGCGATCTCGATGATTAAGCATACTTCGGACAGAAGTCTCACCAAGATTATCGTAAAAAAATGCATATCTCAGCTTGAAACCCCACGAAAACCAAGATTTCGCTGGTTCTGCATATCAAACGCACTGTGGAGTGCTGAAAACACCAGATAACGTGTTTGTCGCATTAAATAGCTCGAAAAGTGCGATCTCGATGTTTCTGCATACTTCGGACAGAAGTCTCATCAAGATTATCGTAAAAAATGCATATCTCAGCTTGAAACCCCACGAAAACCCAGATATCGCTGGTTCTGCATATCGAACGCACTGTGGAGTGCTGAAAACACCAGATAACGTGTTTGTCGCATTAAATAGCTGGAAAAGTGCGATCTCGATGATTCTGCATACTTCGGACAGAAGTCTCACCATGATTATCGTAAAAAATGCATATCTCAGCTTGAAACCCAACGAAAACCAAGATTTCGCTGGTTCTGCATATCAAACGCACTGTGGAGTGTTGAAAACACCAGATAACGTGTTTCTCGCATTCAATAGGTCGAAAAGAGCGATCTCCATGTTTCTGCATACTTCGGACAGAGGTCTCACCAAGATTATCGCAGAAAATGCATATCTCTGCTAGAAACCCCACGAAAACCAAGATATCTCCTGTTCTGCATATCTAACGAACTGTGGAGTGGTGAAAACCCCAGAAAACGTGTTTGTCGCATTAAATAGCTCGAAAAGTACGATCTCGATGACTCTGCATACTTCGGACAGAAGTCTCACCAAGATTATCGCAGAAAATGCATATCTGAGCTTGAAACCCCACGAAAACCAAGATATCGCTGGTTCTGCATATCAAACGCACTGCGGAGTGGTGAAAACACCAGATAACTTGTTTCTCGCATTAAATAGCTCGAAAAGAGCGATCTCGATGACTCTGCATACTTCGGACAGAAGTCTCACCAAGATTATCGCAGAAAATGCATATCTCTGCTAGAAACCCCACGAAAACCAAGATATCTCCTGTTCTGCATATCCAACGAACTGTGGAGTGGTGAAAACCCCAGAAAACGTGTTTGTCGCATTAAATAGCTCGAAAAGTACGATCTCGATTACTCTGCATACTTCGGACAGAAGTCTCACCAAGATTATCGCAGAAAATGCATATCAGAGCTTGAAACCCCACGAAAACCAAGATATCGTCGGTTCTGCATATCATACGCACTGTGGAGTGGTGAAAACACCAGATAACGTGTTTCTCGCATTAAATATCTTGAATAGAGCGATCTCGATGATTAAGCATACTTCGGACAGAAGTCTCACCAAGATTATCGCAGAAAATGCATATCTGAGCTTGAAACCCCACGATAACCAAGATTTCGCTGGTTCTGCATATCAAACGCACTGCGGAGTGGTGAAAACACCAGATAACTTGTTTCTCGCATTAAATAGCTCGAAAAGAGCGATCTCGATGACTCTGCATACTTCGGACAGAAGTCTCACCATGATTATCGCAGAAAATGCATATCTGAGCTTGAAACCCCACGAAAACCAAGATATCGTCGGTTCTGTATATCATACGCACTGTGGAGTGGTGAAAACACCAGATAACGTGTTTCTCGCATTAAATAGCTCGAATAGAGCGATCTCGATGATTAAGCATACTTCGGACAGAAGTCTCACCAAGATTATCGTAAAAAATGCATATCTCAGCTTGAAACCCCACGAAAACCAAGATTTCGCTGGTTCTGCATATCAAACGCACTGTGGTGTGCTGAAAACACCAGATAACGTGTTTGTCGCATTAAATAGCTCGAAAAGTGCGATCTCGATGATTCTGCATACTTCGGACAGAAGTCTCACCATGATTATCGTAAAAAATGCATATCTCAGCTTGAAACCCAACGAAAACCAAGATTTCGCTGGTTCTGCATATCAAACGCACTGTGGAGTGGTGAAAACACCAGATAACGTGTTTCTCGCATTCAATAGGTCGAAAAGAGCGATCTCCATGTTTCTGCATACTTCGGACAGAAGTCTCCCCAAGATTATCGCAGAAAATGCATATCTGAGCTTGAAACCCCACGAAAACCAAGACATCGTCGGTTCTGCATATCATACGCACTGTGGAGTGGTGAAAACACCAGATAACTTGTTTCTCGCATTAAATAGCTCGAAAAGAGCGATCTCGATGACTCTGCATACTTCGGACAGAAGTCTCACCAAGATTATCGCAGAAAATGCATATCTCTGCTAGAAACCCCACGAAAACCAAGATATCTCCTGTTCTGCATATCCAACGAACTGTGGAGTGGTGAAAACACCAGATAACGTGTTTCTCGCATTAAATAGCTCGAAAAGAGCGCTCCCGATGTTTCTGCATACTTCGGACAGATGTTTCACCAAGATTATCGTGGAAAATGCATATCTCAGCTTGAAACCTGACGAAAACCAAAATATCGCCGGTTTTGCATATCAAACGCACTGTGGAGTAGTGAAAACACCGGATAAGGTTTTCCTCGCTTTAACTAGCTCGAAAAGAGCGTTCTCGAAGATCCTGCATACTTCTGACAGAAGTCTCACCATGATTATCGCAGAAAATGCATATCTGAGCTTGAAACCCCACGAAAACCAAGATATCGTCGGTTCTGTATATCATACGCACTGTGGAGTGGTGAAAACACCAGATAACGTGTTTCTCGCATTAAATAGCTCGAATAGAGCGATCTCGATGATTAAGCATACTTCGGACAGAAGTCTCACCAAGATTATCGTAAAAAATGCATATCTCAGCTTGAAACCCCACGAAAACCAAGATTTCGCTGGTTCTGCATATCAAACGCACTGTGGTGTGCTGAAAACACCAGATAACGTGTTTGTCGCATTAAATAGCTCGAAAAGTGCGATCTCGATGATTCTGCATACTTCGGACAGAAGTCTCACCATGATTATCGTAAAAAATGCATATCTCAGCTTGAAACCCAACGAAAACCAAGATTTCGCTGGTTCTGCATATCAAACGCACTGTGGAGTGGTGAAAACACCAGATAACGTGTTTCTTGCATTCAATAGGTCGAAAAGAGCGATCTCCATGTTTCTGCATACTTCGGACAGAAGTCTCCCCAAGATTATCGCAGAAAATGCATATCTCTGCTAGAAACCCCACGAAAACCAAGATATCTCCTGTTCTGCATATCTAACGAACTGTGGAGTGGTGAAAACCCCAGAAAACGTGTTTGTCGCATTAAATAGCTCGAAAAGTACGATCTCGATGACTCTGCATACTTCGGACAGAAGTCTCACCAAGATTATCGCAGAAAATGCATATCTGAGCTTGAAACCCCACGAAAACCAAGATATCGCTGGTTCTGCATATCAAACGCACTGCGGAGTGGTGAAAACACCAGATAACTTGTTTCTCGCATTAAATAGCTCGAAAAGAGCGATCTCGATGACTCTGCATACTTCGGACAGAAGTCTCACCAAGATTATCGCAGAAAATGCATATCTCTGCTAGAAACCCCACGAAAACCAAGATATCTCCTGTTCTGCATATCCAACGAACTGTGGAGTGGTGAAAACCCCAGAAAACGTGTTTGTCGCATTAAATAGCTCGAAAAGTACGATCTCGATTACTCTGCATACTTCGGACAGAAGTCTCACCAAGATTATCGCAGAAAATGCATATCAGAGCTTGAAACCCCACGAAAACCAAGATATCGTCGGTTCTGCATATCATACGCACTGTGGAGTGGTGAAAACACCAGATAACGTGTTTCTCGCATTAAATATCTTGAATAGAGCGATCTCGATGATTAAGCATACTTCGGACAGAAGTCTCACCAAGATTATCGCAGAAAATGCATATCTGAGCTTGAAACCCCACGATAACCAAGATTTCGCTGGTTCTGCATATCAAACGCACTGCGGAGTGGTGAAAACACCAGATAACTTGTTTCTCGCATTAAATAGCTCGAAAAGAGCGATCTCGATGACTCTGCATACTTCGGACAGAAGTCTCACCATGATTATCGCAGAAAATGCATATCTGAGCTTGAAACCCCACGAAAACCAAGATATCGTCGGTTCTGTATATCATACGCACTGTGGAGTGGTGAAAACACCAGATAACGTGTTTCTCGCATTAAATAGCTCGAATAGAGCGATCTCGATGATTAAGCATACTTCGGACAGAAGTCTCACCAAGATTATCGTAAAAAATGCATATCTCAGCTTGAAACCCCACGAAAACCAAGATTTCGCTGGTTCTGCATATCAAACGCACTGTGGTGTGCTGAAAACACCAGATAACGTGTTTGTCGCATTAAATAGCTCGAAAAGTGCGATCTCGATGATTCTGCATACTTCGGACAGAAGTCTCACCATGATTATCGTAAAAAATGCATATCTCAGCTTGAAACCCAACGAAAACCAAGATTTCGCTGGTTCTGCATATCAAACGCACTGTGGAGTGGTGAAAACACCAGATAACGTGTTTCTCGCATTCAATAGGTCGAAAAGAGCGATCTCCATGTTTCTGCATACTTCGGACAGAAGTCTCCCCAAGATTATCGCAGAAAATGCATATCTGAGCTTGAAACCCCACGAAAACCAAGACATCGTCGGTTCTGCATATCATACGCACTGTGGAGTGGTGAAAACACCAGATAACTTGTTTCTCGCATTAAATAGCTCGAAAAGAGCGATCTCGATGACTCTGCATACTTCGGACAGAAGTCTCACCAAGATTATCGCAGAAAATGCATATCTCTGCTAGAAACCCCACGAAAACCAAGATATCTCCTGTTCTGCATATCCAACGAACTGTGGAGTGGTGAAAACACCAGATAACGTGTTTCTCGCATTAAATAGCTCGAAAAGAGCGCTCCCGATGTTTCTGCATACTTCGGACAGATGTTTCACCAAGATTATCGTGGAAAATGCATATCTCAGCTTGAAACCTGACGAAAACCAAAATATCGCCGGTTTTGCATATCAAACGCACTGTGGAGTAGTGAAAACACCGGATAAGGTTTTCCTCGCTTTAACTAGCTCGAAAAGAGCGTTCTCGAAGATCCTGCATACTTCTGACAGAAGTCTCACCATGATTATCGCAGAAAATGCATATCTGAGCTTGAAACCCCACGAAAACCAAGATATCGTCGGTTCTGTATATCATACGCACTGTGGAGTGGTGAAAACACCAGATAACGTGTTTCTCGCATTAAATAGCTCGAATAGAGCGATCTCGATGATTAAGCATACTTCGGACAGAAGTCTCACCAAGATTATCGTAAAAAATGCATATCTCAGCTTGAAACCCCACGAAAACCAAGATTTCGCTGGTTCTGCATATCAAACGCACTGTGGTGTGCTGAAAACACCAGATAACGTGTTTGTCGCATTAAATAGCTCGAAAAGTGCGATCTCGATGATTCTGCATACTTCGGACAGAAGTCTCACCATGATTATCGTAAAAAATGCATATCTCAGCTTGAAACCCAACGAAAACCAAGATTTCGCTGGTTCTGCATATCAAACGCACTGTGGAGTGGTGAAAACACCAGATAACGTGTTTCTTGCATTCAATAGGTCGAAAAGAGCGATCTCCATGTTTCTGCATACTTCGGACAGAAGTCTCCCCAAGATTATCGCAGAAAATGCATATCTGAGCTTGAAACCCCACGAAAACCAAGACATCGTCGGTTCTGCGTATCATACGCACTATGGAGTGGTGAAAACACCAGATAACTTGTTTCTCGCATTAAATAGCTCGAAAAGAGCGATCTCGATGACTCTGCATACTTCGGACAGAAGTCTCACCAAGATTATCGCAGAAAATGCATATCTCTGATAGAAACCCCACGAAAAGCAAGATATCTCCTGTTCTGCATATCCAACGAACTGTGGAGTGGTGAAAACACCAGATAACGTGTTTCTCGCATTAAATAGCTCGAAAAGAGCGCTCCCGATGTTGCTGCATACTTCGGACAGATGTTTCACCAAGATTATCGTGGAAAATGCATATCTCAGCTTGAAACCTGACGAAAACCAAAATATCGCCGGTTTTGCATATCAAACGCACTGTGGAGTAGTGAAAACACCGGATAAGGTTTTCCTCGCTTTAACTAGCTCGAAAAGAGCGTTCTCGAAGATCCTGCATACTTCTGACAGAAGTCTCACCAAGATTATCGTAGAAAATGCATATCTCAGCTTGAAACCCGACGAAAACCGAGTTATCTCCGGTTCTGCACATCAAACGTACCGTGGAGTGGTGAAAACAGCAGAAAACGTGTTTCGCGCATTAAGTAGCTCGAATCGAGCAATCTCGATGATTCTGCATACTTCGGACAGAAGTCTCAACAAGATTATCGCAGAAAATGCATATCTCAGCTTGAAACCCCACGAAAACCAAGGTATTTACTGTTCTGCATATCAAACGCACTGTGGAGTTGTGATAACACCAGATAACTTGTTTCTCGCACTAACTAGCTCGAAAAGAGAGATCTCGATGATTCAGCATACTTCCGACAGAAGTCTCACCAAGATTATAGCAGAAAATGCATATCTCTGCTTGAAACCCCACGAAAACCAAGGTATCGCCGGTTCTGCATATCAAACGCACTGTGGAGTGGTGAAAACACCAGATAACGTGTTTCTCGCATTGAATAGCTCGAAACGAGCGATCTCGATGATTCTGCATACTTCGGACAGAAGTCTCAACAAGATTATCGCAGAAAATGCATATCTCAGCTTGAAACCCCACGAAAACCAAGATATCTACTGTTCTGCATATCAAACGCACTGTGGAGTGGTGAAAACACCAGATAACGTGTTTCTCGCACTAACTAGCTCGAAAAGAGCGTTCTCGAAGATTCTGCATAATTCTGACAGAAGTCTCACCAGGATTATCGTAGAAAATGCATATCTCAGCTTGAAACCCGACCGAAACCAAGATATCGCTGGTTCTGCATGTCAAACGCACTGTGGAGTGGTGAAAACACCAGATAACTTGTTTCTCGCACTAACTAGCTCGAAAAGAGAGATCTCGATGATTCAGCATACTTCTTACAGAAGTCTCACCAAGATTATCGTAGAAAATGCATATCTCAGCTTGAAACCCGACGAAAACCGATATATCTCCGGTTCTGCACATCAAACGCACTGTGGAGTTGTGATAACACCAGATAACTTGTTTCTCGCACTAACTAGCTCGAAAAGAGAGATCTCGATGATTCAGCATACTTCCGACAGAAGTCTCACCAAGATTATAGCAGAAAATGCATATCTCTGCTTGAAACCCCACGAAAACCAAGGTATCGCCGGTTCTGCATATCAAACGCACTGTGGAGTGGTGAAAACACCAGATAACGTGTTTCGCGCATTGAATAGCTCGAAACGAGCGATCTCGATGATTCTGCATACTTCGGACAGAAGTCTCACCATGATTATCGTAAAAAATGCATATCTCAGCTTGAAACCCAACGAAAACCAAGATTTCGCTGGTTCTGCATATCAAACGCACTGTGGAGTGGTGAAAACACCAGATAACGTGTTTCTCGCATTCAATAGGTCGAAAAGAGCGATCTCCATGTTTCTGCATACTTCGGACTGAAGTCTCACCAAGATTATCGCAGAAAATGCATATCTGAGCTTGAAACCCCACGAAAACCAAGATATCGTCGGTTCTGCATATCATACGCACTGTGGAGTGGTGAAAACACCAGATAACGTGTTTTTCGCATTAAATAGCTCGAATAGTACGATCTCGATGACTCTGCATACTTCGGACAGAAGTCTCACCATGATTATCGCAGAAAATGCATATCTGAGCTTGAAACCCCACGAAAACCAAGATATCGTCGGTTCTGTATATCATACGCACTGTGGAGTGGTGAAAACACCAGATAACGTGTTTCTCGCATTAAATAGCTCGAATAGAGCGATCTCGATGATTAAGCATACTTCGGACAGAAGTCTCACCTAGATTATCGCAGAAAATGCATATCTCTGCTAGAAACCCCACGAAAACCAAGATATCTCCTGTTCTGCATATCCAACGAACTGTGGAGTGGTGAAAACCCCAGAAAACGTGTTTCTCGCATTGAATAGCTCGAAAAGTACGATCTCGATGACTCTGCATACTTCGGACAGAAGTCTCACCAAGATTATCGCAGGAAATGCATATCTAAGCTTGAAACCCCACGAAAACCAAGATATCGCTGGTTCTGCATATCAAACGCACTGCGGAGTGGTGAAAACACCAGATAACTTGTTTCTCGCATTAAATAGCTCGAAAAGAGCGATCTCGATGACTCTGCATACTTCGGACAGAAGTCTCACCAAGATTATCGCAGAAAATGCATATCTCAGCTTGAAACCCAACGAAAACCAAGATTTCGCTGGTTCTGCATATCAAACGCACTGTGGAGTGGTGAAAACACCAGATAACGTGTTTCTCGCATTCAATAGGTCGAAAAGAGCGCTCTCCATGTTTCTGCATACTTCGGACAGAGGTCTCACCATGATTATCGCAGAAAATGCATATCTCTGCTAGAAACCCCACGAAAACCAAGATATCTCCTGTTCTGCATATCCAACGAACTGTGGAGTGTTGAAAACCCCAGAAAACGTGTTTGTCGCATTAAATAGCTCGAAAAGTACGATCTCGATGACTCTGCATACTTCGGACAGAAGTCTCACCATGATTATCGCAGAAAATGCATATCTGAGCTTGAAACCCCACGAAAACCAAGATATCGTCGGTTCTGCATATCATACGCACAGTGGAGTGGTGAAAACACCAGATAACGTGTTTCTCGCATTAAATAGCTCGAAAAGTACGATCTCGATGACTCTGCATACTTCGGCCAGAAGTCTCACCAAGATTATCGCAGAAAATGCATATCTGAGCTTGAAACCCCGCGAAAACCAAGATATCGTCGGTTCTGCATATCATACGCACTGTGGAGTGGTGAAAACACCAGATAACGTGTTTCTCGCATTAAATAGCTCGAAAAGTGCGATCTCGATGATTCTGCATACTTCGGACAGAAGTCTCACCATGATTATCGCAGAAAATGCATATCTGAGCTTGAAGCCACACGAAAACCAAGATTTCGCTGGTTATGCATATCAACCGCACTGTGGAGTGGTGAAAACACCCGATAACGTGTTTCTCGCATTAAAAATTTCGAAAAGAGCGATCTCGATGTTTCTGCATACTTCGGACAGAGGTCTCACCATGATGATCGTAAAAAATGCATATCTCAGCTTGAAACCCCACGAAAACCAAGATTTCGCTGGTTCTGCATATCAAACGCACTGTGGAGTGGTGAAAATACCAGATAACGTGTTTCTCGCATTAAATAGGTCGAAAAGAGCGATCTCGATGTTTCTGCATCCTTCGGACCGAGGTCTCACCAAGATTATCGCAGAAAATGCATATCTCTGCTAGAAACCCCACGAAAACCAAGATATCTCCTGTTCTGCATATCCAACGAACTGTGGAGTGGTGAAAACCCCAGAAAACGTGTTTCTCGCATTAAATAGCTCGAAAAGTACGATCTCGATGACTCTGCATACTTCGGACAGAAGTCTCACCAAGATTATCGCAGAAAATGCATATCTGAGCTTGAAACCCCACGAAAACCAAGATATCGTCGGTTCTGCATATCATACGCACTGTGGAGTGGTGAAAACACCAGATAACGTGTTTCTCGCATTAAATAGCTCGAAAAGTACGATCTCGATGACTCTGCATACTTCGGACAGAAGTCTCACCAAGATTATCGCAGAGAATTCATATCTGAGCTTGAAACCACACGAAAACCAAGATATCGCTGGTTCTGCATATCAAACGCACTGTGGAGTGGTGAAAACACCAGACAAGGTTTTTCTCGCATTAAATAGCTGGAATAGAGCGGTCTCGATGATTAAGCATACTTCGGACAGAAGTCTCACCAAGATTATCGTAAAAAATGCATATCTCAGCTTGAAACCCCACAAAAACCAAGATATCGCCGGTTCTGTATATCAAACGCACTGTGGAGTGGTGAAAACACCAGATAACGTGTTTCTCGCATTAAATATCTCGAAAAGTGCGATCTCGATGATTCTGCATACTTCGGACAGAAGTCTCACCAAGATTATCGCAGAAAATGCATATCTGAGCTTGAAACCACCCGAAAACCAAGATATTGCTGGTTCTGCATATCAAACGCACTGTGGAGTGGTGAAAACACCAGAGAAGGTTTTTCTCGCATTAAATAGCTCGAATAGAGCGGTCTCGATGATTAAGCATACTTCGGACAGAAGTCCCACCAAGATTATCGTAAAAAATGCATATCTCAGCTTGAAACCCCACGAAAACCAAGATTTCGCTGGTTCTGCTAATCAAACGCACTGTGGAGTGGTGAAAACACCAGATAACGTGTTTCTCGCATTAAATAGGTCGAAAAGAGCGATCTCGATGTTTCTGCATACTTCGGACAGAGGTCTCACCAAGATTACCGCAGAAAATGCATATCTCTGCTAGAAACCCCACGAAAACCAAGATATCTCCTGTTCTGCATATCCAACGAACTGTGGAGTGGTGAAATCCCCAGAAAACCTGTTTCTCGCATTAAATAGCTCGAAAAGTACGATCTCGATGACTCTGCATACTTCGGACAGAAGTCTCACCAAGATTATCGCAGAAAATGCATATCTGAGCTTGAAACCCCACAAAAACCAAGATATCGTCGGTTCTGCATATCATACGCACTGTGGAGTGGTGAAAACACCAGATAACGTGTTTCTCGCATTAAATAGCTCGAAAAGTGCGATCTCGATGCTTCTGCATACTTCGGACAGAAGTCTCACCATGATTATCGCAGAAAATGCATATCTGAGCTTGAAACCACACGAAAACCAATATTTCGCTGGTTCTGCATTTCAACCGCACTGTGGAGTGGTGAAAACACCCGATAACGTGTTTCTCGCATTAAATAGGTCGAAAAGAGCGATCTCGATGTTTCTGCATACTTCGGACAGAAGTCTCACCAAGAGTATCGCAGAAAATGCATATCTGAGCTTGAAACCCCACGAAAACCAAGATATCGTCGGTTCTGCATATCATACGCACTGTGGAGTGGTGAAAACACCAGATAACTTGTTTCTCGCATTAAATAGCTCGAAACGAGCGATCTCGATGATTAAGCATACTTCGGACAGAAGTCTCACCTAGATTATCGCAGAAAATGCATATCTCTGCTAGAAACCCCACGAAAACCAAGATTTCGCTGGTTCTGCATATCAAGCGCACTGTGGTGTGCTGAAAACACCAGATGACGTGTTTGTCGCATTGAATAGCTCGAAAAGTACGATCTCGATGACTCTGCATACTTCGGACAGAAGTCTCACCAAGATTATCGCAGAAAATGCATATCTGAGCTTGAAACCCCACGAAAACCAAGATATCGCTGGTTCTGCATATCAAACGCACTGCGGAGTGGTGAAAACACCAGATAACTTGTTTCTCGCATTAAATAGCTCGAAAAGAGCGATCTCGATGACTCTGCATACTTCGGACAGAAGTCTCACCAAGATTATCGCAGAAAATGCATATCTGAGCTTGAAACCCCACGAAAACCAAGATATCGTCGGTTCTGCATATCATACAAACTGTGGAGTGGTGAAGACACCAGATAACGTGTTTCTCGCATTAAATAGCTCGAATAGAGCGATCTCGATGATTAAGCATACTTCGGACAGAAGTCTCACAAAGATTATCGTAAAAAATGCATATCTCAGCTTGAAACCCCACGAAAACCAAGATTTCGCTGGTTCTGCATATCAAACGCTCTGTGGTGTGCTGAAAACACCAGATAACGTGTTTGTCGCATTAAATAGCTCGAAAAGTGCGATCTCGATGATTCTGCATACTTCGGACAGAAGTCTCACCATGATTATCGTAAAAAATGCATATCTCAGCTTGAAACCAATCGAAAACCAAGATTTCGCTGGTTCTGCATATCAAACGCACTGTGGAGTGGTGAAAACACCAGATAACGTGTTTCCCGCATTCAATAGGTCGAATAGTACGATCTCGATGACTCTGCATACTTCGGACAGAAGTCTCACCATGATTATCGCAGAAAATGCATATCTGAGCTTGAAACCCCACGAAAACCAAGATATCGTCGGTTCTGTATATCATACGCACTGTGGAGTGGTGAAAACACCAGATAACGTGTTTCTCGCATTAAATAGCTCGAATAGAGCGATCTCGATGATTAAGCATACTTCGGACAGAAGTCTCACCTAGATTATCGCAGAAAATGCATATCTCTGCTAGAAACCCCACGAAAACCAAGATATCTCCTGTTCTGCATATCCAACGAACTGTGGAGTGGTGAAAACCCCAGAAAACGTGTTTCTCGCATTGAATAGCTCGAAAAGTACGATCTCGATGACTCTGCATACTTCGGACAGAAGTCTCACCAAGATTATCGCAGGAAATGCATATCTAAGCTTGAAACCCCACGAAAACCAAGATTTCGCTGGTTCTGCATATCAAACGCACTGTGGAGTGGTGAAAACACCAGATAACGTGTTTCTCGCATTCAATAGGTCGAATAGTACGATCTCGATGACTCTGCATACTTCGGACAGAAGTCTCCCCAAGATTATCGCAGAAAATGCATATCTGAGCTTGAAACCCCACGAAAACCAAGACATCGTCGGTTCTGCATATCATACGCACTATGGAGTGGTGAAAACACCAGATAACTTGTTTCTCGCATTAAATAGCTCGAAAAGAGCGATCTCGATGACTCTGCATACTTCGGACAGAAGTCTCACCAAGATTATCGCAGAAAATGCATATCTCTGATAGAAACCCCACGAAAACCAAGATATCTCCTGTTCTGCATATCCAACGAACTGTGGAGTGGTGAAAACACCAGATAACGTGTTTCTCGCATTAAATAGCTCGAAAAGAGCGCTCCCGATGTTTCTGCATACTTCGGACAGATGTTTCACCAAGATTATCGTGGAAAATGCATATCTCAGCTTGATACCTGACGAAAACCAAAATATCGCCGGTTTTGCATATCAAACGCACTGTGGAGTAGTGAAAACACCGGATAAGGTTTTCCTCGCTTTAACTAGCTCGAAAAGAGCGTTCTCGAAGATCCTGCATACTTCTGACAGAAGTCTCACCAAGATTATCGTAGAAAATGCATATCTCAGCTTGAAACCCGACGAAAACCGAGTTATCTCCGGTTCTGCACATCAAACGTACCGTGGAGTGGTGAAAACAGCAGAAAACGTGTTTCGCGCATTAAGTAGCTCGAATCGAGCAATCTCGATGATTCTGCATACTTCGGACAGAAGTCTCAACAAGATTATCGCAGAAAATGCATATCTCAGCTTGAAACCCCACGAAAACCAAGGTATTTACTGTTCTGCATATCAAACGCACTGTGGAGTTGTGATAACACCAGATAACTTGTTTCTCGCACTAACTAGCTCGAAAAGAGAGATCTCGATGATTCAGCATACTTCCGACAGAAGTCTCACCAAGATTATAGCAGAAAATGCATATCTCTGCTTGAAACCCCACGAAAACCAAGGTATCGCCGGTTCTGCATATCAAACGCACTGTGGAGTGGTGAAAACACCAGATAACGTGTTTCTCGCATTGAATAGCTCGAAACGAGCGATCTCGATGATTCTGCATACTTCGGACAGAAGTCTCAACAAGATTATCGCAGAAAATGCATATCTCAGCTTGAAACCCCACGAAAACCAAGATATCTACTGTTCTGCATATCAAACGCACTGTGGAGTGGTGAAAACACCAGATAACGTGTTTCTCGCACTAACTAGCTCGAAAAGAGCGTTCTCGAAGATTCTGCATAATTCTGACAGAAGTCTCACCAGGATTATCGTAGAAAATGCATATCTCAGCTTGAAACCCGACCGAAACCAAGATATCGCTGGTTCTGCATGTCAAACGCACTGTGGAGTGGTGAAAACACCAGATAACTTGTTTCTCGCACTAACTAGCTCGAAAAGAGAGATCTCGATGATTCAGCATACTTCTTACAGAAGTCTCACCAAGATTATCGTAGAAAATGCATATCTCAGCTTGAAACCCGACGAAAACCGATATATCTCCGGTTCTGCACATCAAACGCACTGTGGAGTTGTGATAACACCAGATAACTTGTTTCTCGCACTAACTAGCTCGAAAAGAGAGATCTCGATGATTCAGCATACTTCCGACAGAAGTCTCACCAAGATTATAGCAGAAAATGCATATCTCTGCTTGAAACCCCACGAAAACCAAGGTATCGCCGGTTCTGCATATCAAACGCACTGTGGAGTGGTGAAAACACCAGATAACGTGTTTCTCGCATTCAATAGGTCGAAAAGAGCGATCTCCATGTTTCTGCATACTTCGGACTGAAGTCTCACCAAGATTATCGCAGAAAATGCATATCTGAGCTTGAAACCCCACGAAAACCAAGATATCGTCGGTTCTGCATATCATACGCACTGTGGAGTGGTGAAAACACCAGATAACGTGTTTTTCGCATTAAATAGCTCGAATAGTACGATCTCGATGACTCTGCATACTTCGGACAGAAGTCTCACCATGATTATCGCAGAAAATGCATATCTGAGCTTGAAACCCCACGAAAACCAAGATATCGTCGGTTCTGTATATCATACGCACTGTGGAGTGGTGAAAACACCAGATAACGTGTTTCTCGCATTAAATAGCTCGAATAGAGCGATCTCGATGATTAAGCATACTTCGGACAGAAGTCTCACCTAGATTATCGCAGAAAATGCATATCTCTGCTAGAAACCCCACGAAAACCAAGATATCTCCTGTTCTGCATATCTAACGAACTGTGGAGTGGTGAAAACCCCAGAAAACGTGTTTCTCGCATTGAATAGCTCGAAAAGTACGATCTCGATGACTCTGCATACTTCGGACAGAAGTCTCACCAAGATTATCGCAGGAAATGCATATCTAAGCTTGAAACCCCACGAAAACCAAGATATCGCTGGTTCTGCATATCAAACGCACTGCGGAGTGGTGAAAACACCAGATAACTTGTTTCTCGCATTAAATAGCTCGAAAAGAGCGATCTCGATGACTCTGCATACTTCGGACAGAAGTCTCACCAAGATTATCGCAGAAAATGCATATCTCAGCATGAAACCCAACGAAAACCAAGATTTCGCTGGTTCTGCATATCAAACGCACTGTGGAGTGGTGAAAACACCAGATAACGTGTTTCTCGCATTCAATAGGTCGAAAAGAGCGCTCTCCATGTTTCTGCATACTTCGGACAGAGGTCTCACCATGATTATCGCAGAAAATGCATATCTCTGCTAGAAACCCCACGAAAACCAAGATATCTCCTGTTCTGCATATCCAACGAACTGTGGAGTGGTGAAAACCCCAGAAAACGTGTTTGTCGCATTAAATAGCTCGAAAAGTACGATCTCGATGACTCTGCATACTTCGGACAGAAGTCTCACCATGATTATCGCAGAAAATGCATATCTGAGCTTGAAACCCCACGAAAACCAAGATATCGTCGGTTCTGCATATCATACGCACAGTGGAGTGGTGAAAACACCAGATAACGTGTTTCTCGCATTAAATAGCTCGAAAAGTACGATCTCGATGACTCTGCATACTTCGGACAGAAGTCTCACCAAGATTATCGCAGAAAATGCATATCTGAGCTTGAAACCCCACGAAAACCAAGATATCGTCGGTTCTGCATATCATACGCACTGTGGAGTGGTGAAAACACCAGATAACGTGTTTCTCGCATTAAATAGCTCGAATAGAGCGATCTCGATGATTAAGCATACTTCGGACAGAAGTCTCACCTAGATTATCGCAGAAAATGCATATCTCTGCTAGAAACCCCACGAAATCCAAGATATCTCCTGTTCTGCATATCCAACGAACTGTGGAGTGGTGAAAACCCCAGAAAACGTGTTTCTCGCATTGAATAGCTCGAAAAGTACGATCTCGATGACTCTGCATACTTCGGACAGAAGTCTCACCAAGATTATCGCAGGAAATGCATATCTAAGCTTGAAACCCCACGAAAACCAAGATATCGCTGGTTCTGCATATCAAACGCACTGCGGAGTGGTGAAAACACCAGATAACTTGTTTCTCGCATTAAATAGCTCGAAAAGAGCGATCTCGATGACTCTGCATACTTCGGACAGAAGTCTCACCAAGATTATCGCAGAAAATGCATATCTCAGCTTGAAACCCAACGAAAACCAAGATTTCGCTGGTTCTGCATATCAAACGCACTGTGGAGTGGTGAAAACACCAGATAACGTGTTTCTCGCATTCAATAGGTCGAAAAGAGCGCTCTCCATGTTTCTGCATACTTCGGACAGAGGTCTCACCATGATTATCGCAGAAAATGCATATCTCTGCTAGAAACCCCACGAAAACCAAGATATCTCCTGTTCTGCATATCCAACGAACTGTGGAGTGGTGAAAACCCCAGAAAACGTGTTTGTCGCATTAAATAGCTCGAAAAGTACGATCTCGATGACTCTGCATACTTCGGACAGAAGTCTCACCATGATTATCGCAGAAAATGCATATCTGAGCTTGAAACCCCACGAAAACCAAGATATCGTCGGTTCTGCATATCATACGCACAGTGGAGTGGTGAAAACACCAGATAACGTGTTTCTCGCATTAAATAGCTCGAAAAGTACGATCTCGATGACTCTGCATACTTCGGACAGAAGTCTCACCAAGATTATCGCAGAAAATGCATATCTGAGCTTGAAACCCCGCGAAAACCAAGATATCGTCGGTTCTGCATATCATACGCACTGTGGAGTGGTGAAAACACCAGATAACGTGTTTCTCGCATTAAATAGCTCGAAAAGTGCGATCTCGATGATTCTGCATACTTCGGACAGAAGTCTCACCATGATTATCGCAGAAAATGCATATCTGAGCTTGAAGCCACACGAAAACCAAGATTTCGCTGGTTATGCATATCAACCGCACTGTGGAGTGGTGAAAACACCCGATAACGTGTTTCTCGCATTAAAAATTTCGAAAAGAGCGATCTCGATGTTTCTGCATACTTCGGACAGAGGTCTCACCATGATGATCGTAAAAAATGCATATCTCAGCTTGAAACCCCACGAAAACCAAGATTTCGCTGGTTCTGCATATCAAACGCACTGTGGAGTGGTGAAAATACCAGATAACGTGTTTCTCGCATTAAATAGGTCGAAAAGAGCGATCTCGATGTTTCTGCATCCTTCGGACCGAGGTCTCACCAAGATTATCGCAGAAAATGCATATCTCTGCTAGAAACCCCACGAAAACCAAGATATCTCCTGTTCTGCATATCCAACGAACTGTGGAGTGGTGAAAACCCCAGAAAACGTGTTTCTCGCATTAAATAGCTCGAAAAGTACGATCTCGATGACTCTGCATACTTCGGACAGAAGTCTCACCAAGATTATCGCAGAAAATGCATATCTGAGCTTGAAACCCCACAAAAACCAAGATATCGCCGGTTCTGTATATCAAACGCACTGTGGAGTGGTGAAAACACCAGATAACGTGTTTCTCGCATTAAATATCTCGAAAAGTGCGATCTCGATGATTCTGCATACTTCGGACAGAAGTCTCACCAAGATTATCGCAGAAAATGCATATCTGAGCTTGAAACCACCCAAAAACCAAGATATTGCTGGTTCTGCATATCAAACGCACTGTGGAGTGGTGAAAACACCAGAGAAGGTTTTTCTCGCATTAAATAGCTCGAATAGAGCGGTCTCGATGATTAAGCATACTTCGGACAGAAGTCCCACCAAGATTATCGTAAAAAATGCATATCTCAGCTTGAAACCCCACGAAAACCAAGATTTCGCTGGTTCTGCTAATCAAACGCACTGTGGAGTGGTGAAAACACCAGATAACGTGTTTCTCGCATTAAATAGGTCGAAAAGAGCGATCTCGATGTTTCTGCATACTTCGGACAGAGGTCTCACCAAGATTACCGCAGAAAATGCATATCTCTGCTAGAAACCCCACGAAAACCAAGATATCTCCTGTTCTGCATATCCAACGAACTGTGGAGTGGTGAAATCCCCAGAAAACCTGTTTCTCGCATTAAATAGCTCGAAAAGTACGATCTCGATGACTCTGCATACTTCGGACAGAAGTCTCACCATGATTATCGCAGAAAATGCATATCTGAGCTTGAAACCCCACAAAAACCAATATATCGTCGGTTCTGCATATCATACGCACTGTGGAGTGGTGAAAACACCAGATAACGTGTTTCTCGCATTAAATAGCTCGAAAAGTGCGATCTCGATGCTTCTGCATACTTCGGACAGAAGTCTCACCATGATTATCGCAGAAAATGCATATCTGAGCTTGAAACCACACGAAAACCAATATTTCGCTGGTTCTGCATTTCAACCGCACTGTGGAGTGGTGAAAACACCCGATAACGTGTTTCTCGCATTAAATAGGTCGAAAAGAGCGATCTCGATGTTTCTGCATACTTCGGACAGAAGTCTCACCAAGAGTATCGCAGAAAATGCATATCTGAGCTTGAAACCCCACGAAAACCAAGATATCGTCGGTTCTGCATATCATACGCACTGTGGAGTGGTGAAAACACCAGATAACTTGTTTCTCGCATTAAATAGCTCGAAACGAGCGATCTCGATGATTAAGCATACTTCGGACAGAAGTCTCACCTAGATTATCGCAGAAAATGCATATCTCTGCTAGAAACCCCACGAAAACCAAGATTTCGCTGGTTCTGCATATCAAGCGCACTGTGGTGTGCTGAAAACACCAGATGACGTGTTTGTCGCATTGAATAGCTCGAAAAGTACGATCTCGATGACTCTGCATACTTCGGACAGAAGTCTCACCAAGATTATCGCAGAAAATGCATATCTGAGCTTGAAACCCCACGAAAACCAAGATATCGCTGGTTCTGCATATCAAACGCACTGCGGAGTGGTGAAAACACCAGATAACTTGTTTCTCGCATTAAATAGCTCGAAAAGAGCGATCTCGATGACTCTGCATACTTCGGACAGAAGTCTCACCAAGATTATCGCAGAAAATGCATATCTGAGCTTGAAACCCCACGAAAACCAAGATATCGTCGGTTCTGCATATCATACAAACTGTGGAGTGGTGAAGACACCAGATAACGTGTTTCTCGCATTAAATAGCTCGAATAGAGCGATCTCGATGATTAAGCATACTTCGGACAGAAGTCTCACAAAGATTATCGTAAAAAATGCATATCTCAGCTTGAAACCCCACGAAAACCAAGATTTCGCTGGTTCTGCATATCAAACGCACTGTGGTGTGCTGAAAACACCAGATAACGTGTTTGTCGCATTAAATAGCTCGAAAAGTGCGATCTCGATGATTCTGCATACTTCGGACAGAAGTCTCACCATGATTATCGTAAAAAATGCATATCTCAGCTTGAAACCAATCGAAAACCAAGATTTCGCTGGTTCTGCATATCAAACGCACTGTGGAGTGGTGAAAACACCAGATAACGTGTTTCTCGCATTCAATAGGTCTAAAAGAGCGATCTCCATGTTTCTGCATACTTCGGACAGAGGTCTCACCAAGATTAGCGCAGATAATGCATATCTCTGCTAGAAACCCCACGAAAACCAAGATATCTCCTGTTCTGCATATCCAACGAACTGTGGAGTGGTGAAAACCCCAGAAAACGTGTTTGTCGCATTAAATAGCTCGAAAAGTACGATCTCGATGACTCTGCATACTTCGGACAGAAGTCTCACCATGATTATCGTAAAAAATGCATATCTCAGCTTGAAACCCCACGAAAACCAAGATATCGCTGTTTCTGCATATCAAACGCACTGTGGAGTGGTGAAAACACCAGATAACTTGTTTCTCGCATTAAATAGCTCGAAACGAGCGATCTCGATGATTAAGCATACTTCGGACAGAAGTCTCACCTAGATTATCGCAGAAAATGCATATCTCTGCTAGAAACCCCACGAAAACCAAGATATCTCCTGTTCTGCATATCCAACGAACTGTGGAGTGGTGAAGACCCCAGAAAACGTGTTTCTCGCATTGAATAGCTCGAAAAGTACGATCTCGATGACTCTGCATACTTCGGACAGAAGTCTCACCAAGATTATCGCAGAAAATGCATATCTGAGCTTGAAACCCCACGAAAACCAAGATATCGTCGGTTCTGCATATCATACGCACTGTGGAGTGGTGAAAACACCAGATAACGTGTTTCTCGCATTCAATAGGTCGAAAAGAGCGATCTCCATGTTTCTGCATACTTCGGACAGAGGTCTCACCAAGATTATCGCAGAAAATGCATATCTCTGCTAGAAACCCCACGAAAACCAAGATATCTCCTGTTCTGCATATCCAACGAACTGTGGAGTGGTGAAAACCCCAGAAAACGTGTTTGTCGCATTAAATAGCTCGAAAAGTACGATCTCGATGACTCTGCATACTTCGGACAGAAGTCTCACCAAGATTATCGCAGAAAATGCATATCTGAGCTTGAAACCCCACGAAAACCAAGATATCGCTGGTTCTGCATATCAAACGCACTGCGGAGTGGTGAAAACACCAGATAACGTGTTTGTCGCATTAAATAGCTCGAATAGTACGATCTCGATGATTCTGCATACTTCGGACTGAAGTCTCACCAAGATTATCGCAGAAAATGCATATCTGAGCTTGAAACCCCACGTAAACCAAGATATCGCTGGTTCTGTATATCAAACGCACTGTGGAGTGGTGAAAACACCAGATAACTTGTTTCTCGCATTAAATAGCTGGAAACGAGCGATCTCGATGATTAAGCATACTTCGGACAGAAGTCTCACCAAGATTATCGTAAAAAAATGCATATCTCAGCTTGAAACCCCACGAAAACCAAGATTTCGCTGGTTCTGCATATCAAACGCACTGTGGAGTGGTGAAAACACCAGATAACGTGTTTTTCTCATTAAATAGCTCGAATAGTACGATCTCGATGATTCTGCATACTTCGGACTGAAGTCTCACCAAGATTATCGCAGAAAATGCATATCTGAGCTTGAAACCCCACGTAAACCAAGATATCGGTGGTTCTGCATATCAAACGCACTGTGGAGTGGTGAAAAAACCAGATAACTTGTTTCTCGCATTAAATAGCTTGAAAAGTGCGATCTCGATGATTCTGCATACTTCGGACAGAAGTCTCACCATGATTATCGTAAAAAATGCATATCTCAGCTTGAAACCCCACGGAAACCAAGATATCGCTGTTTCTGCATATCAAACGCACTGTGGAGTGGTGAAAACACCGGATAACTTGTTTCTCGCATTAAATAGCTCGAAACGAGCGATCTCGATGATTAAGCATACTTCGGACAGAAGTCTCACCAAGATTATCGTAAAAAATGCATATCTGAGCTTGAAACCCCACGAAAACCAAGATATCGCTGGTTCTGCATATCAAACGCACTGCGGAGTGGTGAAAACACCAGATAACTTGTTTCTCGCATTAAATAGCTCGAAAAGAGCGATCTCGATGACTCTGCATACTTCGGACAGAAGTCTCACCAAGATTATCGCAGAAAATGCATATCTCTGCTAGAAACCCCACGAAAACCAAGATATCTCCTGTTCTGCATATCCAACGAACTGTGGAGTGGTGAAAACACCAGATAACGTGTTTCTCGCATTAAATAGCTCGAAAAGAGCGCTCCCGATGTTTCTGCATACTTCGGACAGATGTTTCACCAAGATTATCGTGGAAAATGCATATCTCAGCTTGAAACCTGACGAAAACCAAAATATCGCCGGTTTTGCATATCAAACGCACTGTGGAGTAGTGAAAACACCGGATAAGGTTTTCCTCGCTTTAACTAGCTCGAAAAGAGCGTTCTCGAAGATCCTGCATACTTCTGACAGAAGTCTCACCAAGATTATCGTAGAAAATGCATATCTCAGCTTGAAACCCGACGAAAACCGAGTTATCTCCGGTTCTGCACATCAAACGTACCGTGGAGTGGTGAAAACAGCAGAAAACGTGTTTCGCGCATTAAGTAGCTCGAATCGAGCAATCTCGATGATTCTGCATACTTCGGACAGAAGTCTCAACAAGATTATCGCAGAAAATGCATATCTCAGCTTGAAACCCCACGAAAACCAAGGTATTTACTGTTCTGCATATCAAACGCACTGTGGAGTTGTGATAACACCAGATAACTTGTTTCTCGCACTAACTAGCTCGAAAAGAGAGATCTCGATGATTCAGCATACTTCCGACAGAAGTCTCACCAAGATTATAGCAGAAAATGCATATCTCTGCTTGAAACCCCACGAAAACCAAGGTATCGCCGGTTCTGCATATCAAACGCACTGTGGAGTGGTGAAAACACCAGATAACGTGTTTCTCGCATTGAATAGCTCGAAACGAGCGATCTCGATGATTCTGCATACTTCGGACAGAAGTCTCAACAAGATTATCGCAGAAAATGCATATCTCAGCTTGAAACCCCACGAAAACCAAGATATCTACTGTTCTGCATATCAAACGCACTGTGGAGTGGTGAAAACACCAGATAACGTGTTTCTCGCACTAACTAGCTCGAAAAGAGCGTTCTCGAAGATTCTGCATAATTCTGACAGAAGTCTCACCAGGATTATCGTAGAAAATGCATATCTCAGCTTGAAACCCGACCGAAACCAAGATATCGCTGGTTCTGCATGTCAAACGCACTGTGGAGTGGTGAAAACACCAGATAACTTGTTTCTCGCACTAACTAGCTCGAAAAGAGAGATCTCGATGATTCAGCATACTTCTTACAGAAGTCTCACCAAGATTATCGTAGAAAATGCATATCTCAGCTTGAAACCCGACGAAAACCGATATATCTCCGGTTCTGCACATCAAACGTACCGTGGAGTGGTGAAAACACCAGAAAACGTGTTTCGCGCATTAAGTAGCTCGAAAAGAGCGTTCTCGAAGATTCTGCATAATTCTGACAGAAGTCTCACCAGGATTATCGTAGAAAATGCATATCTCAGCTTGAAACCCGACGAAAACCAAAATATCGCCGGTTCTGCATATCAAACGCACTGTGGAGTGGTGAAAACGCCAGATACCGTGTTTCTCGCATTAAATAGCTCGAAAAGAGCGATCGCGATGATTCTGCATACTTCGGACAGAAGTCTCAACAAGATTATCGCAGAAAATGCATATCTCAGCTTGAAACCCCACGAAAACCAAGATGTCGCCGGTTCTGCATATCAAACGCTCTGTGGAGTGGTGAAAACACCAGAAAACGTGTTTCGCGCATTAAGTAGCTCGAAACGAGCGATCTCGATGATTCTGCATACTTCGGACAGAAGTCTCAACAAGATTATCGCAGAAAATGCATATCTCAGCTTGAAACCCCACGAAAACCAAGATATCTACTGTTCTGCATATCGAACGCACTGTGGAGTGGTGCAAACACCAGAAACCGCGTTTCGTGCATTAAGTAGCTCGAAAAGAGCGATCTAGATGATTCTGCATACTTCTGACTGAAGTCTCACCAGTATTATCGCAGAAAATGCATATCTCATTTTGAAACCCCACGAAAACCAAGATATCTCCGGTTCTACACATCAAACGTACCGTGGAGTGGTGAAAATACCAGAAAACGTGTTTCGCGCATTAAGTAGCTCGAAAAGAGCGTTCTCGAAGATTCTGCATACTTCGGACAGAAGTCTCAACAAGATTATCGCAGAAAATGCATATCTCAGCTTGAAACCCCACGAAAACCAAGATATATCCGGTTCTGCATATCCAACGAACTGTGGAGTGGTGAAAACCCCAGAAAACGAGTTTCTCGCATTAAATAGATCGGACAGAGCGCTCTCGACGTTTCTGCATACTGCGGACAGATGTTTCAGCAAGCTTATCGTAGAAAATGCATATCTCAGCTTGAAACCCGACGAAAACCAAAATATCTGCGGTTCTGCTTATCCAATGCACTGTGGAGTGGTGAAAACACCAGATAACATGTTTCTCGCATTAAATAGCTCGAAACGAGCGATCTCGATGATTCTGCATACTTCGGACAGAAGTCGCAACAAGATTATCGCAGAAAATGCATATCTCAGATTGAAACCCCACGAAAACCAAGATATGTACTGTTCTGCATATCAAACGCACTGTGGAGTGGTGAAAACACCAGATAACGTGTTTCTCGCACTAACTAGCTCGAAAAGAGCGATCTCGATGATTCAGCATACTTCGGACAGAAGTCTCACCTAAATTATCGTAAAAAATGCATATCGCAGCTTGAAACCACACGAAAGCCAAGATATCGCTGGTTCTACATATCAAACGCACTGTGGAGTGGTGAAAACACCGGATAAGGTTTTTCTCGCATTAACTAGCTCGAAAAGAGCGATCTCGATGACTCTGCATACTTCGGACAGAAGTCTCACCTAAATTATCGTAAAAAATGCATATCGCAGCTTGAAACCACACGAAAGCCAAGATATCGCTGGTTCTGCATATCAAACGCACTGTGGAGTGGTGAAAACACCAGATAACGTGTTTCTCGCATTCAATAGGTCGAAAAGAGCGATCTCCATGTTTCTGCATACTTCGGACAGAAGTCTCACCAAGATTATCGCAGAAAATGCATATCTGAGCTTGAAACCCCACGAAAACCAAGATATCGTCGGTTCTGCATATCATACGCACTGTGGAGTGGTGAAAACACCAGATAACTTGTTTCTCGCATTAAATAGCTCGAAAAGAGCGATCTCGATGACTCTGCATACTTCGGACAGAAGTCTCACCAAGATTATCGCAGAAAATGCATATCTCTGCTAGAAACCCCACGAAAACCAAGATATCTCCTGTTCTGCATATCCAACGAACTGTGGAGTGGTGAAAACACCAGATAACGTGTTTCTCGCATTAAATAGCTCGAAAAGAGCGCTCCCGATGTTTCTGCATACTTCGGACAGATGTTTCACCAAGATTATCGTAAAAAATGCATATCTCAGCTTGAAACCCCACGAAAACCAAGATTTCGCTGGTTCTGCATATCAAACGCACTGTGGTGTGCTGAAAACACCAGATAACGTGTTTGTCGCATTAAATAGCTCGAAAAGTGCGATCTCGATGATTCTGCATACTTCGGACAGAAGTCTCACCATGATTATCGTAAAAAATGCATATCTCAGCTTGAAACCCAACGAAAACCAAGATTTCGCTGGTTCTGCATATCAAACGCACTGTGGAGTGGTGAAAACACCAGATAACGTGTTTCTCGCATTCAATAGGTCGAAAAGAGCGATCTCCATGTTTCTGCATACTTCGGACAGAAGTCTCACCAAGATTATCGCAGAAAATGCATATCTGAGCTTGAAACCCCACGAAAACCAAGATATCGTCGGTTCTGCATATCATACGCACTGTGGAGTGGTGAAAACACCAGATAACTTGTTTCTCGCATTAAATAGCTCGAAAAGAGCGATCTCGATGACTCTGCATACTTCGGACAGAAGTCTCACCAAGATTATCGCAGAAAATGCATATCTCTGCTAGAAACCCCACGAAAACCAAGATATCTCCTGTTCTGCATATCCAACGAACTGTGGAGTGGTGAAAACACCAGATAACGTGTTTCTCGCATTAAATAGCTCGAAAAGAGCGCTCCCGATGTTTCTGCATACTTCGGACAGATGTTTCACCAAGATTATCGTGGAAAATGCATATCTCAGCTTGAAACCTGACGAAAACCAAAATATCGCCGGTTTTGCATATCAAACGCACTGTGGAGTAGTGAAAACACCAGATAACGTGTTTCTCGCATTAAATAGCTCGAAAAGAGCGCTCCCGATGTTTCTGCATACTTCGGACAGATGTTTCACCAAGATTATCGTAAAAAATGCATATCTCAGCTTGAAACCCCACGAAAACCAAGATTTCGCTGGTTCTGCATATCAAACGCACTGTGGTGTGCTGAAAACACCAGATAACGTGTTTGTCGCATTAAATAGCTCGAAAAGTGCGATCTCGATGATTCTGCATACTTCGGACAGAAGTCTCACCATGATTATCGTAAAAAATGCATATCTCAGCTTGAAACCCAACGAAAACCAAGATTTCGCTGGTTCTGCATATCAAACGCACTGTGGAGTGGTGAAAACACCAGAAAACGTGTTTCGCGCATTAAGTAGCTCGAAAAGAGCGTTCTCGAAGATCCTGCATACTTCTGACAGAAGTCTCACCAAGATTATCGTAGAAAATGCATATCTCAGCTTGAATCCCGACGAAAACCGAGTTATCTCCGGTTCTGCACATCAAACGTACCGTGGAGTGGTGAAAACAGCAGAAAACGTGTTTCGCGCATTAAGTAGCTCGAATCGAGCAATCTCGATGATTCTGCATACTTCGGACAGAAGTCTCAACAAGATTATCGCAGAAAATGCATATCTCAGCTTGAAACCCCACGAAAACCAAGGTATTTACTGTTCTGCATATCAAACGCACTGTGGAGTTGTGATAACACCAGATAACTTGTTTCTCGCACTAACTAGCTCGAAAAGAGAGATCTCGATGATTCAGCATACTTCCGACAGAAGTCTCACCAAGATTATAGCAGAAAATGCATATCTCCGCTTGAAACCCCACGAAAACCAAGCTATCGCCGGTTCTGCATATCAAACGCACTGTGGAGTGGTGAAAACACCAGATAACGTGTTTCTCGCATTGAATAGCTCGAAACGAGCGATCTCGATGATTCTGCATACTTCGGACAGAAGTCTCAACAAGATTATCGCAGAAAATGCATATCTCAGCTTGAAACCCCACGAAAACCAAGATATCTACTGTTCTGCATATCAAACGCACTGTGGAGTGGTGAAAACACCAGATAACGGGTTTCTCGCACTAACTAGCTCGAAAAGAGCGTTCTCGAAGATTCTGCATAATTCTGACAGAAGTCTCACCAGGATTATCGCAGAAAATGCATATTTCAGCTTGAAACCCCACGAAAACCAAGATATCGCTGGTTCTGCATGTCAAACGCACTGTGGAGTGGTGAAAACACCAGATAACGTGTTTCTCGCATTAAATAGCTCGAAAAGAGCGTTCTGGATGATTCAGCATACTTCGGACAGAAGTCTCACCAAGATTATCGCAGGAAATGCATATCCCAGCTTGAAACCCCACGAAAACCAAGATATCTCCGGTTCTGCATATCCAACGAACTGTGGAGTGGTAAAAACCCCAGAAAACGAGTTTCTCGCATTAAATAGCTCGAAAAGAGCGTTCTCGAAGATCCTGCATACTTCTTACAGAAGTCTCACCAAGATTATCGTAGAAAATGCATATCTCAGCTTGAAACCCCACGAAAACCAAGATATCTCCGGTTCTGCATATCCAACGAACTGTGGAGTGGTAAAAACCCCAGAAAACGAGTTTCTCGCATTAAATAGCTCGAAAAGAGCGTTCTCGAAGATCCTGCATACTTCTTACAGAAGTCTCACCAAGATTATCGTAGAAAATGCATATCTCAGCTTGAAACCCGACGAAAACCGAGTTATCTCCGGTTCTGCACATCAAACGTACCGTGGAGTGGTGAAAACAGCAGAAAACGTGTTTCGCGCATTAAGTAGCTCGAATCGAGCAATCTCGATGATTCTGCATACTTCGGACAGAAGTCTCAACAAGATTATCGCAGAAAATGCATATCTCAGCTTGAAACCCCACGAAAACCAAGGTATTTACTGTTCTGCATATCAAACGCACTGTGGAGTTGTGATAACACCAGATAACTTGTTTCTCGCACTAACTAGCTCGAAAAGAGAGATCTCGATGATTCAGCATACTTCCGACAGAAGTCTCACCAAGATTATAGCAGAAAATGCATATCTCTGCTTGAAACCCCACGAAAACCAAGGTATCGCCGGTTCTGCATATCAAACGCACTGTGGAGTGGTGAAAACACCAGATAACGTGTTTCTCGCATTGAATAGCTCGAAACGAGCGATCTCGATGATTCTGCATACTTCGGACAGAAGTCTCAACAAGATTATCGCAGAAAATGCATATCTCAGCTTGAAACCCCACGAAAACCAAGATATCTACTGTTCTGCATATCAAACGCACTGTGGAGTGGTGAAAACACCAGATAACGTGTTTCTCGCACTAACTAGCTCGAAAAGAGCGTTCTCGAAGATTCTGCATAATTCTGACAGAAGTCTCACCAGGATTATCGTAGAAAATGCATATCTCAGCTTGAAACCCGACCGAAACCAAGATATCGCTGGTTCTGCATGTCAAACGCACTGTGGAGTGGTGAAAACACCAGATAACTTGTTTCTCGCACTAACTAGCTCGAAAAGAGAGATCTCGATGATTCAGCATACTTCTTACAGAAGTCTCACCAAGATTATCGTAGAAAATGCATATCTCAGCTTGAAACCCGACGAAAACCGATATATCTCCGGTTCTGCACATCAAACGTACCGTGGAGTGGTGAAAACACCAGAAAACGTGTTTCGCGCATTAAGTAGCTCGAAAAGAGCGTTCTCGAAGATTCTGCATAATTCTGACAGAAGTCTCACCAGGATTATCGTAGAAAATGCATATCTCAGCTTGAAACCCGACGAAAACCAAAATATCGCCGGTTCTGCATATCAAACGCACTGTGGAGTGGTGAAAACGCCAGATACCGTGTTTCTCGCATTAAATAGCTCGAAAAGAGCGATCGCGATGATTCTGCATACTTCGGACAGAAGTCTCAACAAGATTATCGCAGAAAATGCATATCTCAGCTTGAAACCCCACGAAAACCAAGATGTCGCCGGTTCTGCATATCAAACGCTCTGTGGAGTGGTGAAAACACCAGAAAACGTGTTTCGCGCATTAAGTAGCTCGAAACGAGCGATCTCGATGATTCTGCATACTTCGGACAGAAGTCTCAACAAGATTATCGCAGAAAATGCATATCTCAGCTTGAAACCCCACGAAAACCAAGATATCTACTGTTCTGCATATCGAACGCACTGTGGAGTGGTGCAAACACCAGAAACCGCGTTTCGTGCATTAAGTAGCTCGAAAAGAGCGATCTAGATGATTCTGCATACTTCTGACTGAAGTCTCACCAGTATTATCGCAGAAAATGCATATCTCATTTTGAAACCCCACGAAAACCAAGATATCTCCGGTTCTACACATCAAACGTACCGTGGAGTGGTGAAAATACCAGAAAACGTGTTTCGCGCATTAAGTAGCTCGAAAAGAGCGTTCTCGAAGATTCTGCATACTTCGGACAGAAGTCTCAACAAGATTATCGCAGAAAATGCATATCTCAGCTTGAAACCCCACGAAAACCAAGATATATCCGGTTCTGCATATCCAACGAACTGTGGAGTGGTGAAAACCCCAGAAAACGAGTTTCTCGCATTAAATAGATCGGACAGAGCGCTCTCGACGTTTCTGCATACTGCGGACAGATGTTTCAGCAAGCTTATCGTAGAAAATGCATATCTCAGCTTGAAACCCGACGAAAACCAAAATATCTGCGGTTCTGCTTATCCAATGCACTGTGGAGTGGTGAAAACACCAGATAACATGTTTCTCGCATTAAATAGCTCGAAACGAGCGATCTCGATGATTCTGCATACTTCGGACAGAAGTCGCAACAAGATTATCGCAGAAAATGCATATCTCAGATTGAAACCCCACGAAAACCAAGATATGTACTGTTCTGCATATCAAACGCACTGTGGAGTGGTGAAAACACCAGATAACGTGTTTCTCGCACTAACTAGCTCGAAAAGAGCGATCTCGATGATTCAGCATACTTCGGACAGAAGTCTCACCTAAATTATCGTAAAAAATGCATATCGCAGCTTGAAACCACACGAAAGCCAAGATATCGCTGGTTCTACATATCAAACGCACTGTGGAGTGGTGAAAACACCGGATAAGGTTTTTCTCGCATTAACTAGCTCGAAAAGAGCGATCTCGATGACTCTGCATACTTCGGACAGAAGTCTCACCTAAATTATCGTAAAAAATGCATATCGCAGCTTGAAACCACACGAAAGCCAAGATATCGCTGGTTCTGCATATCAAACGCACTGTGGAGTGGTGAAAACACCAGATAACGTGTTTCTCGCATTCAATAGGTCGAAAAGAGCGATCTCCATGTTTCTGCATACTTCGGACAGAAGTCTCACCAAGATTATCGCAGAAAATGCATATCTGAGCTTGAAACCCCACGAAAACCAAGATATCGTCGGTTCTGCATATCATACGCACTGTGGAGTGGTGAAAACACCAGATAACTTGTTTCTCGCATTAAATAGCTCGAAAAGAGCGATCTCGATGACTCTGCATACTTCGGACAGAAGTCTCACCAAGATTATCGCAGAAAATGCATATCTCTGCTAGAAACCCCACGAAAACCAAGATATCTCCTGTTCTGCATATCCAACGAACTGTGGAGTGGTGAAAACACCAGATAACGTGTTTCTCGCATTAAATAGCTCGAAAAGAGCGCTCCCGATGTTTCTGCATACTTCGGACAGATGTTTCACCAAGATTATCGTAAAAAATGCATATCTCAGCTTGAAACCCCACGAAAACCAAGATTTCGCTGGTTCTGCATATCAAACGCACTGTGGTGTGCTGAAAACACCAGATAACGTGTTTGTCGCATTAAATAGCTCGAAAAGTGCGATCTCGATGATTCTGCATACTTCGGACAGAAGTCTCACCATGATTATCGTAAAAAATGCATATCTCAGCTTGAAACCCAACGAAAACCAAGATTTCGCTGGTTCTGCATATCAAACGCACTGTGGAGTGGTGAAAACACCAGATAACGTGTTTCTCGCATTCAATAGGTCGAAAAGAGCGATCTCCATGTTTCTGCATACTTCGGACAGAAGTCTCACCAAGATTATCGCAGAAAATGCATATCTGAGCTTGAAACCCCACGAAAACCAAGATATCGTCGGTTCTGCATATCATACGCACTGTGGAGTGGTGAAAACACCAGATAACTTGTTTCTCGCATTAAATAGCTCGAAAAGAGCGATCTCGATGACTCTGCATACTTCGGACAGAAGTCTCACCAAGATTATCGCAGAAAATGCATATCTCTGCTAGAAACCCCACGAAAACCAAGATATCTCCTGTTCTGCATATCCAACGAACTGTGGAGTGGTGAAAACACCAGATAACGTGTTTCTCGCATTAAATAGCTCGAAAAGAGCGCTCCCGATGTTTCTGCATACTTCGGACAGATGTTTCACCAAGATTATCGTGGAAAATGCATATCTCAGCTTGAAACCTGACGAAAACCAAAATATCGCCGGTTTTGCATATCAAACGCACTGTGGAGTAGTGAAAACACCAGATAACGTGTTTCTCGCATTAAATAGCTCGAAAAGAGCGCTCCCGATGTTTCTGCATACTTCGGACAGATGTTTCACCAAGATTATCGTAAAAAATGCATATCTCAGCTTGAAACCCCACGAAAACCAAGATTTCGCTGGTTCTGCATATCAAACGCACTGTGGTGTGCTGAAAACACCAGATAACGTGTTTGTCGCATTAAATAGCTCGAAAAGTGCGATCTCGATGATTCTGCATACTTCGGACAGAAGTCTCACCATGATTATCGTAAAAAATGCATATCTCAGCTTGAAACCCAACGAAAACCAAGATTTCGCTGGTTCTGCATATCAAACGCACTGTGGAGTGGTGAAAACACCAGAAAACGTGTTTCGCGCATTAAGTAGCTCGAAAAGAGCGTTCTCGAAGATCCTGCATACTTCTGACAGAAGTCTCACCAAGATTATCGTAGAAAATGCATATCTCAGCTTGAATCCCGACGAAAACCGAGTTATCTCCGGTTCTGCACATCAAACGTACCGTGGAGTGGTGAAAACAGCAGAAAACGTGTTTCGCGCATTAAGTAGCTCGAATCGAGCAATCTCGATGATTCTGCATACTTCGGACAGAAGTCTCAACAAGATTATCGCAGAAAATGCATATCTCAGCTTGAAACCCCACGAAAACCAAGGTATTTACTGTTCTGCATATCAAACGCACTGTGGAGTTGTGATAACACCAGATAACTTGTTTCTCGCACTAACTAGCTCGAAAAGAGAGATCTCGATGATTCAGCATACTTCCGACAGAAGTCTCACCAAGATTATAGCAGAAAATGCATATCTCCGCTTGAAACCCCACGAAAACCAAGCTATCGCCGGTTCTGCATATCAAACGCACTGTGGAGTGGTGAAAACACCAGATAACGTGTTTCTCGCATTGAATAGCTCGAAACGAGCGATCTCGATGATTCTGCATACTTCGGACAGAAGTCTCAACAAGATTATCGCAGAAAATGCATATCTCAGCTTGAAACCCCACGAAAACCAAGATATCTACTGTTCTGCATATCAAACGCACTGTGGAGTGGTGAAAACACCAGATAACGGGTTTCTCGCACTAACTAGCTCGAAAAGAGCGTTCTCGAAGATTCTGCATAATTCTGACAGAAGTCTCACCAGGATTATCGCAGAAAATGCATATTTCAGCTTGAAACCCCACGAAAACCAAGATATCGCTGGTTCTGCATGTCAAACGCACTGTGGAGTGGTGAAAACACCAGATAACGTGTTTCTCGCATTAAATAGCTCGAAAAGAGCGTTCTGGATGATTCAGCATACTTCGGACAGAAGTCTCACCAAGATTATCGCAGGAAATGCATATCCCAGCTTGAAACCCCACGAAAACCAAGATATCTCCGGTTCTGCATATCCAACGAACTGTGGAGTGGTAAAAACCCCAGAAAACGAGTTTCTCGCATTAAATAGCTCGAAAAGAGCGTTCTCGAAGATCCTGCATACTTCTTACAGAAGTCTCACCAAGATTATCGTAGAAAATGCATATCTCAGCTTGAAACCCCACGAAAACCAAGATATCTCCGGTTCTGCATATCCAACGAACTGTGGAGTGGTAAAAACCCCAGAAAACGAGTTTCTCGCATTAAATAGCTCGAAAAGAGCGTTCTCGAAGATCCTGCATACTTCTTACAGAAGTCTCACCAAGATTATCGTAGAAAATGCATATCTCAGCTTGAAACCCCACGAAAACCAAGATATCTACTGTTCTGCATATCAAACGCACTGTGGAGTGGTGAAAACACCAGATAACGTGTTTCTCGCATTGAATAGCTCGAAACGAGCGATCTCGATGATTCTGCATACTTCGGACAGAAGTCTCAACAAGATTATCGCAGAAAATGCATATCTCAGCTTGAAACCCGACCGAAACCAAGATATCTCCGGTTCTGCATTTCAAACGTACTGTGGAGTGGTGAAAACACCAGAAAACGTGTTTCGTGCATTAAGTAGCTCCAAAAGAGCGATCTAGATGATTCTGCATACTTCTGACTGAAGTCTCACCAATATTATCGCAGAAAATGCATATTTCAGCTTGAAACCCCACGAAAACCAAGATATCGCTGGTTCTGCATGTCAAACGCACTGTGGAGTGGTGAAAACACCAGATAACGTGTTTCTCGCATTAAATAGCTCGAAAAGAGCGTTCTGGATGATTCAGCATACTTCGGACAGAAGTCTCACCAAGATTATCGCAGGAAATGCATATCCCAGCTTGAAACCCCACGAAAACCAAGATATCTCCGGTTCTGCATATCCAACGAACTGTGGAGTGGTAAAAACCCCAGAAAACGAGTTTCTCGCATTAAATAGCTCGAAAAGAGCGTTCTCGAAGATCCTGCATACTTCTTACAGAAGTCTCACCAAGATTATCGTAGAAAATGCATATCTCAGCTTGAAACCCGACGAAAACCGATATATCTCCGGTTCTGCACATCAAACGTACCGTGGAGTGGTGAAAACACCAGAAAACGTGTTTCGCGCATTAAGTAGCTCGAAAAGAGCGTTCTCGAAGATTCTGCATAATTCTGACAGAAGTCTCACCAGGATTATCGTAGAAAATGCATATCTCAGCTTGAAACCCGACGAAAACCAAAATATCGCCGGTTCTGCATATCAAACGCACTGTGGAGTGGTGAAAACGCCAGATACCGTGTTTCTCGCATTAAATAGCTCGAAAAGAGCGATCGCGATGATTCTGCATACTTCGGACAGAAGTCTCAACAAGATTATCGCAGAAAATGCATATCTCAGCTTGAAACCCCACGAAAACCAAGATGTCGCCGGTTCTGCATATCAAACGCTCTGTGGAGTGGTGAAAACACCAGAAAACGTGTTTCGCGCATTAAGTAGCTCGAAACGAGCGATCTCGATGATTCTGCATACTTCGGACAGAAGTCTCAACAAGATTATCGCAGAAAATGCATATCTCAGCTTGAAACCCCACGAAAACCAAGATATCTACTGTTCTGCATATCGAACGCACTGTGGAGTGGTGCAAACACCAGAAAACGCGTTTCGTGCATTAAGTAGCTCGAAAAGAGCGATCTAGATGATTCTGCATACTTCTGACTGAAGTCTCACCAGTATTATCGCAGAAAATGCATATCTCATCTTGAAACCCCACGAAAACCAAGATATCTCCGGTTCTACACATCAAACGTACCGTGGAGTGGTGAAAATACCAGAAAACGTGTTTCGCGCATTAAGTAGCTCGAAAAGAGCGTTCTCGAAGATTCTGCATACTTCGGACAGAAGTCTCAACAAGATTATCGCAGGAAATGCATATCCCAGCTTGAAACCCCACGAAAACCAAGATATCTCCGGTTCTGCATATCCAACGAACTGTGGAGTGGTAAAAACCCCAGAAAACGAGTTTCTCGCATTAAATAGCTCGAAAAGAGCGTTCTCGAAGATCCTGCATACTTCTTACAGAAGTCTCACCAAGATTATCGTAGAAAATGCATATCTCAGCTTGAAACCCGACGAAAACCGATATATCTCCGGTTCTGCACATCAAACGTACCGTGGAGTGGTGAAAACACCAGAAAACGTGTTTCGCGCATTAAGTAGCTCGAAAAGAGCGTTCTCGAAGATTCTGCATAATTCTGACAGAAGTCTCACCAGGATTATCGTAGAAAATGCATATCTCAGCTTGAAACCCGACGAAAACCAAAATATCGCCGGTTCTGCATATCAAACGCACTGTGGAGTGGTGAAAACGCCAGATACCGTGTTTCTCGCATTAAATAGCTCGAAAAGAGCGATCGCGATGATTCTGCATACTTCGGACAGAAGTCTCAACAAGATTATCGCAGAAAATGCATATCTCAGCTTGAAACCCCACGAAAACCAAGATGTCGCCGGTTCTGCATATCAAACGCTCTGTGGAGTGGTGAAAACACCAGAAAACGTGTTTCGCGCATTAAGTAGCTCGAAACGAGCGATCTCGATGATTCTGCATACTTCGGACAGAAGTCTCAACAAGATTATCGCAGAAAATGCATATCTCAGCTTGAAACCCCACGAAAACCAAGATATCTACTGTTCTGCATATCGAACGCACTGTGGAGTGGTGCAAACACCAGAAAACGCGTTTCGTGCATTAAGTAGCTCGAAAAGAGCGATCTAGATGATTCTGCATACTTCTGACTGAAGTCTCACCAGTATTATCGCAGAAAATGCATATCTCATCTTGAAACCCCACGAAAACCAAGATATCTCCGGTTCTACACATCAAACGTACCGTGGAGTGGTGAAAATACCAGAAAACGTGTTTCGCGCATTAAGTAGCTCGAAAAGAGCGTTCTCGAAGATTCTGCATACTTCGGACAGAAGTCTCAACAAGATTATCGCAGAAAATGCATATCTCAGCTTGAAACCCCACGAAAACCAAGATATATCCGGTTCTGCATATCCAACGAACTGTGGAGTGGTGAAAACCCCAGAAAACGAGTTTCTCGCATTAAATAGATCGGACAGAGCGCTCTCGACGTTTCTGCATACTGCGGACAGATGTTTCACCAAGCTTATCGTAGAAAATGCATATCTCAGCTTGAAACCCGACGAAAACCAAAATATCTGCGGTTCTGCTTATCCAATGCACTGTGGAGTGGTGAAAACACCAGATAACATGTTTCTCGCATTAAATAGCTCGAAACGAGCGATCTCGATGATTCTGCATACTTCGGACAGAAGTCGCAACAAGATTATCGCAGAAAATGCATATCTCAGATTGAAACCCCACGAAAACCAAGATATGTACTGTTCTGCATATCAAACGCACTGTGGAGTGGTGAAAACACCAGATAACGTGTTTCTCGCACTAACTAGCTCGAAAAGAGCGATCTCGATGATTCAGCATACTTCGGACAGAAGTCTCACCTAAATTATCGTAAAAAATGCATATTGCAACTTGAAACCACACGAAAGCCAAGATATCGCTGGTTCTACATATCAAACGCACTGTGGAGTGGTGAAAACACCGGATAAGGTTTTTCTCGCATTAACTAGCTCGAAAAGAGCGATCTCGATGTTTCAGCATACTTCAGACAGAAGTCTCACCAAGATTATCGTAGAAAATGCATATCTCAGCTTGAAACCCCACGAAAACCAAGATATCGCCGGTTCTGCATATCATACGCACTGTGGAGTGGTGAAAACACCAGATAACGTGTTTCTCGCATTGAATAGCTCGAAACGAGCGATCTCGATAATTAAGCATACTTCGGACGGAAGTCTCACCAAGATTATCGTAAAAAATGCATATCTCAGCTTGAAACCCCACGAAAACCAAGATATCGCTGGTTCTGCATATCAAACGCACTGTGAAGTGCTGAAAACACCAGATAACGTGTTTGTCGCATTAAATAGCTCAAATAGAGCGATCTCGACGTTTCTGCATACTTCGGACAGAAGTCTCACCAAGATTATCGTAGAAAATGCATATCTCAGCTTGAAACCCGACGAAAACCAAAATATCTCCGGTTCTGCATATCCAACGCACTGTGGAGTGGTGAAAACACCAGATAACGTGTTTCTCGCATTAAATAGCTCGAAACGAGCGATCTCGATGATTCTGCATACTTCTAACAGAAGTCTCACCAAGATTATCGCAGAAAATGCATATCTCTGCTTGAAACCCCACGAAAACCAGGATATCTACTGTTCTGCATATCCAACGAACTGTGGAGTGGTGAAAATACCAGATAACGTGTTTCTCGCATTAAATAGCTCGAAACGAGCGATGTCGATGATTCTGCATACTTCGGACAGACATCTCACCAAAATTATCGTAAAAAATGCATATCTCAGCTTGAAACCCCACGAAAACCAAGATATCGCTGGTTCTGCATATCAAACGCACTGTGGAGTGCTGAAAACACCAGATAACGTGTTTGTCGCAATAAGTAGCTCGAAAAGAGCGTTCTCGAAGATCCTGCATACGTCTGACAGAAGTCTCACCACGATTATCGTAGAAAATGCATATCTCAGCTTGAAACCCGACGAAAACCGAGTTATCTCCGGTTCTGCACATCAAACGTACCGTGGAGTGGTGAAAACACCAGAAAACGTGTTTCGCGCATTAAGTAGCTCGAAAAGAGCGTTCTCGAAGATTCTGCATACTTCTGACAGAAGTCTGACCAGGTTTATCGTAGAAAATGCATATCTCAGCTTGAAACCCGACCGAAACCAAGATATCTCCGGTTCTGCATATCCAACGCACTGTGGAGTGGTGAAAACACCAGATAACGTGTTTCTCGCATTAAATAGCTCGAAACGAGCGATCTCGATGATTCTGCATACTTCGGACAGAAGTCTCAACAAGATTATCGCAGGAAATGCATATCTCAGCTTGAAACTCCACGAAAACCAAGATATCTCCGGTTCTGCATATCCAACGAACTGTGGAGTGGTAAAAACCCCAGAAAACGTGTTTCTCGCATTAAATAGCTCGAAAAGAGCGCTCTCGACGTTTCTGCATACTTCGGACAGATGTTTCACCAAGCTTATCGTAGAAAATGCATATCTCAGCTTGAAACCCGACGAAAACCAAAATGTCTGCGGTTCTGCATATCCAACGCACTGTGGAGTGGTGAAAACACCAGATAACGTGTTTCTCGCATTAAATAGCTCGAAAAGAGCGTTCCCGAAGATTCTGCATACTTCTGACAGAAGTCTCACCAGGATTATCGTAGAAAATGCATATCTTAGCTTGAAACCCGACCGAAACCAAGATATCGCTGGTACTGCATATCAAACGCACTGTGGAGTGGTGAAAACAACCAGAGAACGTGTTTCTCGCATTAAATAGCTCGAAAAGAGCGATCTCGATGATTCAGCATACTTCGGACAGAAGTCTCACAAAGATTATCGCAGGAAATGCATATCTCAGCTTGAAACCCCACGAAAACCAAGATATCGCCGGTTCTGCATATCAAACGCACTGTGGAGTGGTGAAAACTCCAGATAACGTGTTTCTCGCATTAAACAGCTCGAAAAGAGCGTTCTCGAAGATTCTGAATACTTCTGACAGAAGTCTCACCAGGATTATCGTAGAAAATGCATATCTCAGCCTGAAACCCGACCGAAACCAAGATATCTCCGGTTCTGCATGTCAAACGGACTGTGAAGTGGTGAAAACACCAGATAACGTGTTTCTCGCTCTAACTAGCTAGAAAAGAGCGATCTAGATGATTCAGCATACTTCGGACAGAAGTCTCACCAAGATTGTCGCAGGAAATGCGTATCTCAGCTTGAAATGCCACGAAAACCAAGATATCGCTGGTTCTGCATATCAAACGCACTGTGAAGTGCTGAAAACACCAGATAACGTGTTTGTCGCATTAAATAGCTCGAATAGAGCGATCTCGACGTTTCTGCATACTTCGGACAGAAGTCTCACCAAGATTATCGTAGAAAATGCATATCTCAGCTTGAAACCCCACGAAAACCAAGATATCTCCGGTTCTGCATATCAAACGCACTGTGGAGTGGTGAAAACTCCAGATAACGTGTTTCTCGCATTAAACAGCTCGAAAAGAGCGATCTCGATGTTTCAGCATACTTCGGACAGAAGTCCACCAAGATTATCGCAGAAAATGCATATCTCAGCTTGAAACCCCACGAAAACCAAGATATCGCTGGAACTGCATATCAAACGCACTGTGGAGTCGTGAAAACACCAGATAACGTGTTTCTCTCATTAAATAGCTCGAAAAGAGCGCTCTCGACGTTTCTGCATACTTCGGACAGATGTTTCACCAAGCTTATCGTAGAAAATGCATATCTCAGCTTGAAACCCGACCGAAACCAAGATATCTCCGGTTCTGCATGTCATACGCACTGTGGAGTGGTGAAAACACCAGAAAACGTGTTTCTCGCATTAAATAGCTCGAAAAGAGCGCCCTCGACGTTTCTGCATACTTCGGACAGATGTTTCACCAAGATTATCGCAGAAAATGCATATCTCTGCTTGAAACACCACGAAAACCAGGATATCTACTGTTCTGCATATCCAACGAACTGCGGAGTGGTGAAAACCCCAGAAAACGTGTTTCTCGAATTAAATAGCTCGAAACGAGCGATCTCGATGATTCTGCATACTTCTAGCAGAAGTCTCACCAAGATTATCGTAGAAAATGCATATCTCACCTTGAAACCTCACGAAAATCAAGTTGACGCCGGTTCTGCATATCATACGCACTGTGGAGTGGTGAAAACACCAGATAACGTGTTTCTCGCATTAAATAGCTCGAAACGAGCGATCTCGATGATTAAGCATACTTCGGACAGGAGTCTCACCAAGATTATCGTAAAAAATGCATATCTCAGCTTGAAACCCCACGAAATCCAAGATATCGCTGGTTCTGCATATCAAACGCACTGTGGAGTGCTGAAAGCACCAGATAACGTGTTTGCCGCATTAATTAGCACGAAACGAGCGATCTAGATGATTCTGCATACTTCTGACTGAAGTCTCACCAATATTATCGCAAAAAATGCATATCTCAGTTTGAACCCCGACTAAAGCCAAGATGTCGCCGGTTCTGCATATCAAACGCACTGTGGAGTGGTGAAAACACCATATTACGTGTTTCTCGCGTTAAATAGCTCGACAACAGCGATCTAGACGATTCTGCATACTTCTGACTGAAGTCTCACCAAGATTATCGCAGAAAATGCATATCTCAGCTTGAATCCCGAACGTAACCAAGATATCTGCGGTTCTGCATGTCAAACGCACTGTGGAGTGGCGAAAACACCAGATAACGTGTTTCTCGCATTAAACAGCTCGAAAAGAGCGTACTCGATGCTTCTGCATACTTCTGACAGAAGAATCACCAAGATTATCGCAGAAAATGCATGTCTCAGCTTGAAACCCGACCGAAACCAAGATATCTTCGGTTCTGCATGTCAAACGTACTGTGGAGTGGTGAATACACCAGAAAACGTGTTTCTCGCATTAAGTAGCTCGAAAAGAGCGTTCTGGAAGATTCTGCATACTTCTGACTGATGTCTCACCACTATTATCGCAGAAAATGCATATCTCAGCTGGAAACACCACGAATATCAAGATATTGCCGGTTCTGCATATCAAACGCTCTGTGGAGTGGTGAATACAACAGAAAACGTGTTTCTCGCATTAAATGGCTCGAAAAGTGCAATCTAGATGATTCTGCATCCTTCTGACAGAAGACTCACCAAGATTATCGCAGAAAATGCATATCTCAGCTGGAAACACCACGAAAATCAAGATATCGCCAGTTCTGCATATCAAACGCACTGTGGAATGGTGAAAACAACCAGATAACGTGTTTCTCGCATTAAATAGCTCGAATAGAGCGATCTCGATGATTCTGCATACTGCTGACAGAAGACTCACCAAGATTATCGCAGAAAATGCATATCTCAGCTGGAAACACCACGAAAATCAAGATGACGCTGGTTCTGCATATCAAACGCACAGTGGAGTGGTGAAAACAATCAGACAACGTGTTTCTCGCATTAAATAGCTCGAAACGAGCGATCTATATGATCCTGCATACTTCTGACTGAACTTTCACCAATATTATCGCAGAAAATGCATATCTCAGCTTGAAACCTCACGAAAATCAAGATGGCGCCGGTTCCGCATATCAAACGCACTGTGGAGTGGTCAATACACCAGATAACGTGTTTCTCCATTAAATAGCTCGAAAAGAGCGATATCGATGATTCTGCAAACTTCTGACTGATGTCTCACCAAGATTATCGCAGAAAATGCATATCTCAGCTTGATGCCCGACGACAGCCATGATGTCGCCGGTTCTGCATATCAAACGCACTGTGGAGTGGTGAAAACACCAGATAACGTGTTTCTCGCATTAAATAGCTAGAAACGAGCGATCACGATGATTAAGCATACTTCGGGCAGAAGTCTCACCAAGATCATCGTAAAAAATGCATATCTCAGCTTGAAACCCCACGAAATCCAAGATATCGCTGGTTCTTCATATCAAACGCACTGTGGAGTGCTGAAAGCACCAGATAACGTGTTTGCCGCATTAGTTAGCACGAAACGAGCGATCTAGATGATTCTGCATACTTCTGACTGAAGTCTCACCAATATTATCGCAAAAAATGCATATCTCAGTTTGAACCCCGACTAAAGCCAAGATGTCGCCGGTTCTGCATATCAAACGCACTGTGGAGTGGTGAAAACACCATATAACGTGTTTCTCGCGTTAAATAGCTCGACAAGAGCGATCTAGACGATTCTGCATACTTCTGACTGAAGTCTCACCAAGATTATCGTAAAAAATGCATATCTCAGCTTGAAACCCCACGAAATCCAAGATATCGCTGGTTCTGCATATCAAACGCACTGTGGAGTGCTGAAAGCACCAGATAACGTGTTTGCCGCATTAATTAGCACGAAACGAGCGATCTAGATGATTCTGCATACTTCTGACTGAAGTCTCACCAATATTATCGCAAAAAATGCATATCTCAGTTTGAACCCCGACTAAAGCCAAGATGTCGCCGGTTCTGCATATCAAACGCACTGTGGAGTGGTGAAAACACCAGATAACGTGTTTCTCGCATTAAACAGCTCGAAAAGAGCGTACTCGATGCTTCTGCATACTTCTGACAGAAGAATCACCAAGATTATCGCAGAAAATGCATGTCTCAGCTTGAAACCCGACCGAAACCAAGATATCTTCGGTTCTGCATGTCAAACGTACTGTGGAGTGGTGAATACACCAGAAAACGTGTTTCTCGCATTAAATATCTCGAAACGAGCGATCTAGATGATCCTGCATACTTCTGACTGAACTCTCACCAATATTATCGCAGAAAATGCATATCCCAGCTTGAAACCTCACGAAAATCAAGATGGCGCCGGTTCCGCATATCAAAGGCACTGTGGAGTGGTCAATACACCAGATAACGTGTTTCTCGCATTAAATAGCACGTATAGAGCGATCTCGATGATTCTGCATACTGCTGACAGAAGACTCACCAAGATTATCGAAGAAAATGCATATCTCAGCTGGAAACACCACGAAAATCAAGATATCGCCGGTTCTGCATATCAAACGCACCGTGGAGTGGTGAAAACAACCAGACAACGTGTTTCTCGCATTAAATAGCTCGAACCGAGCGATCTAGATGATCCTGCATACTTCTGACTGAACTCTCACCAATATTATCGCAGAAAATGCATATCTCAGCTTGAAACCTCACGAAAATCAAGATGGCGCCGGTTCCGCATATCAAACGCACTGTGGAGTGGTCAATACACCAGATAACGTGTTTCTCCATTAAATAGCTCGAAAAGAGCGATCTCGATGATTCTGCATACTTCTGACTGATGTCTCATCAAGATTACCGCAGAAAATGCATATCTCACCTTGATGCCCGACGACAGCCATGATGTCGCCGGTTCTGCATATCAAACGCACTGTGGAGTGGTGAAAACACCAGATAACGTGTTTCTCGAATTAAATAGCTCGAAACGAGCGATCTAGATGATCCTGCATACTTCTGACTGAACTCTCACCAATATTATCGCAGAAAATGCAAATCTCAGCTTGAAACCTCACGAAAATCAAGCTGGCGCCGGTTCCGCATATCAAACGCACTGTGGAGTGGTCAATACACCAGATAACGTGTTTCTCCATTAAATAGCTCGAAAAGAGCGATCTCGATGATTCTGCATACTTCTGACTGATGTCTCACCAAGATTATCGCAGAAAATGCATATCTCAGCTTGATGCCCGACGACAGCCATGATGTCGCCGGTTCTGCATATCAAACGCACTGTGGAGTGGTGAAAACACCAGATAACGTGTTTCTCGCATTAAATAGCTAGAAACGAGCGATCTAGATGATTCTGCATACTTCTGACTGAAGTCTCACCAATATTATCGCAGAAAATGCATATCTCAGCTTGTACCCCGACGGAACCCAAGATGTCGCCGGTTCCGCATATCAAACGCACTGTGGAGTGGTCAATACACCAGATAACGTGTTTCTCCATTAAATAGCTCGAAAAGAGCGATCTCGATGATTCTGCATGCTTCTGACTGATGTCTCACCAAGATTATCGCAGAAAATGCATATCTCAGCTTGATGCCCGACGACAGCCATGATGTCGCCGGTTCTGCATATCAAACGCACTGTGGAGTGGTGAAAACACCAGATAACGTGTTTCTCGCATTAAATAGCTAGAAACGAGCGATCACGATGATTAAGCATGCTTCGGGCAGAAGTCTCACCACTATTATCGCAGAAAATGCATATCTCAGCTGGAAACACCACGAATATCAAGATATCGCCGGTTCTGCATATCAAACGCACTGTGGAATGTTGAAACACCGGGAAACTTGTTTTTTTTTATTAAATAGCTCAACAAGAGCGATCTAGATGATTCTGCATACTTCTGACTGAAGTCTCACCAATATTATCGCAGAAAATGCATATCTCAGCTAGAAACGTCACGAAAATCAAGATGTCGCCGGTTCTGCATATCAAACGCACTGTGGAGTGGTGAAAACAACCAGATAACGTGTTTCTCGCATTAAGTAGCTCGAAAAAAGCGTTCTCGAAGATTCTGCATACTACTGACAGAAGTCTCACCAAGATTATCGTAGAAAAGCATATCTCAGCTTGAAACCCGACCGAAACCAGGATATCTCCGGTTCTGCATGTCAAACGTACTGTGGAGTGGTGAATACACCAGAAAACGTGTTTCTCGCATTAAGTAGCTCGGAAAGAGCGATCTCGATGATTCTGCTTACTTCGGACAGAAGTCTCACCAAGATTATCGTAGAAAATGCATATCTCAGCTTGAAACCCGACGAAAACCAAACATCGCCGGTTCTGCATGTCAAACGTACTGTGGAGTGGTGAAAACACCAGAAAACGTGTTTCTCGCATTAAATAGCTCGAAACGGGCGATCTAGATGATCCTGCATACTTCTGACTGAACTCTCACCAATATTATCGCAGAAAATGCATATCTCAGCTTGAAACCTCACGAAAATCAAGATGGCGCCGGTTCCGCATATCAAAGGCACTGTCGAGTGGTCAATACACCGGATAACGTGTTTCTCGCATTAAATAGCTCGAATAGAGCGATCTCGATGATTCTGCATACTGCTGACAGAAGACTCACCAAGATTATCGAAGAAAATGCATATCTCAGCTGGAAACACCACGAAAATCAAGATATCGCCGGTTCTGCATATCAAACGCAACGTGGAGTGGTGAAAACAACCGGACAACGTGTTTCTCGCATTAAATAACTCGAACCGAGCGATCTAGATGATCCTGCATACTTCTGACTGAACTCTCACCAATATTATCGCAGAAAATGCATATCTCAGCTTGAAACCTCACGAAAATCAAGATGGCGCCGGTTCCGCATATCAAACGCACTGTGGAGTGGTCAATACACCAGATAACGTGTTTCTCCATTAAATAGCTCGAAAAGAGCGATCTCGATGATTCTGCATACTGCTGACAGAAGACTCACCAAGATTATCGAAGAAAATGCATATCTCAGCTGGAAACACCACGAAAATCAAGATATCGCCGGTTCTGCATATCAAACGCACCGTGGAGTGGTGAAAACAACCAGACAACGTGTTTCTCGCATTAAATAGCTCGAACCGAGCGATCTAGATGATCCTGCATACTTCTGACTGAACTCTCACCAATATTATCGCAGAAAATGCATATCTCAGCTTGAAACCTCACGAAAATCAAGATGGCGCCGGTTCCGCATATCAAACGCACTGTGGAGTGGTCAATACACCAGATAACGTGTTTCTCCATTAAATAGCTCGAAAAGAGCGATCTCGATGATTCTGCATACTTCTGACTGATGTCTCATCAAGATTACCGCAGAAAATGCATATCTCAGCTTGAAAGCTCACGAAAATCAAGATGGCGCCGGTTCCGCATATCAAACGCACTGTGGAGTGGTCAATACACCAGATAACGTGTTTCTCCATTAAATAGCTCGAAAAGAGCGATCTCGATGATTCTGCATCCTTCTAACAGAAGTCTCACCAAGGTTATCGCAGAAAATGCATATCTCAGCTTGAAACCTCACGAAAATCAATTTGGCGCCGGTTCCGCATATCAAACGCACTGTGGAGTGGTCAATACACCAGAAAACGTGTTTCTCGCATTAAGTAGCTCGGAAAGAGCGATCTCGATGATTCTGCTTACTTCGGACAGAAGTCTCACCAAGATTATCGTAGAAAATGCATATCTCAGCTTGAAACCCGACCGAAACCAAGATATCTCCGGTTCTGCATATCAAACGCACTGTGGAGTGGCCAAAACACCAGATAACGTGCTGCTCGCATTTAATAGCTCGAAAAGAGCGATCTAGATGATTCTGCATTCTTCTGACTGAAGTCTCACCAATATTATCGCAGAAAACGCATATCTCAGTTAGAAACCTCACGAAAATCAAGATGTCGCCGGTTCTGCATATCAAACGCACTGTGGAGTGGTGAAAACACTAGATAACGTGTTTCTCGCATTAAATAGCTCGAAAAAAGCGATGTCGATGATTCTGCATACTTCGGACAGAAGTCTCACCAAGTTTATCGCAGAAATTGCATATCTCAGCTTGAAACCCCTCGAAACACAAGATATCACCTGTTTTGCATATCCAACGAACTGTGGTGTGGTGAGAGCCCCAGAAAACGTGTTCCTCGCATTAAATAGCTTGAAAAGAGCGATCTAGATGATTCTGCACACTTCGGACAGAAGTCTCACCAAGATTATCGCAGATAATGCATATCTCAGCTTGAAACCCCACGAAAACCAAGATACCGCCGGTTCTGCATATCATACGCACTGTGGAGTGGTGAAAACACCAGATAACGTGATTCTCGCGTTAAATAGCTCGAAAAGAGCGATCTCGATGATTCTGCATACTTCTAACAGAAGTCTCACCAAGGTTATCGCAGAAAATGCATATCTCTGCTTGAAAAGCCACGCAAACCAAGATATCTCCTGTTCTGCATATTCAAAGAACTGTGGAGTAGTGAAAACCCCCAGAAACGTGTTTCTCGCATTAAATAGCTCGAAAAGAGCGTCCTCGAAGATTCTGCATACTTCTGACAGATTCTCTCCAAGATTATCGTAGAAAATGCATATCTCAGCCTGAAACCCGACCGAAACCAAGATATCTCCGGTTCTGCATGTCAAACGTACTGTGGAGTGGTGAATACACCAGAAAACGTGTTTCTCGCATTAAATAGCTCGAAAAGAGCGATCTCGATTATTCATCATACTTCTGACTGAAGTCTCACCAAGATTATCGCAGAAAATGCATATCTCAGCTTGAAAACCGACCGAAACCAAGATATCTCCGGTTCTGCATATCAAACGCACTGTGGAGTGGCCAAAACACCAGATAACGTGCTGCTCGCATTAAATAGCTCGAAAAGAGCGATATCGATGATTCTGCATACTTCTGACAGAAGTCGCACCAAGATTATCGCAGAAAATGCATATTTCAGCTGGAAACATCACGAAAATCAAGATGTCGCCGGTTCTGCATATCAGACGCACTGTGGAGTTGTGAAAACACCAGAACACGTGTTACTCACATTAACTAGCTCGAAAAGAGCGTTCTCAATGATTCTACATACTTCTCATAGATGAAACACAAAGGTTATCGCAGACAATCCTTATTTCAGCTGGAAACCCCACGAAAACCAAGTTATCGGCGGCTCTACATATCAAACGCACTGTGGAGTGGTCAAAACACCAGAAAACTTGTTTTTTCGCATTAAATAGCTCGAAACGAGCGATCTAGATGATTCTGCATACTTCTGACTGAAGTCTCACCAATATCATCGCAGAAAACGCATATCTCAGGTTGAAACCTCACGAAAATCAAGATGTCGCTGGTTCTGCATATCAAACGCACTGTGGAGTGGTGAAAACAACCAGATAACGTGTTTCTCGCATTAAATAGCTCGAAACGTGCGATCTAGATGATTCTGCATTCTTCTGACAGAAGACTCACCAAGATTATCGCAGAAAATGCATATCTCAGCTGGAAACCCCACGAAAACCAAGATATCGCCGGTTCTGCATATCAGACGCACCGTGGAGTGGTGAAAACACCAGAAAACGTGTTACTCGCATTAACTAGCTCGAAAAGAGCGTTCTGGATGATACTGCATACTTCTCATAGATGAAACACAAAGATTATCGCAGAAAATGCATATTTCAGCTGGAAACCCCACGAAAACCAAGTTATCGGCGGCTCTACATATCAAACGCACTGTGGAGTGGTGAAAACACCAGAAAACGTGTTACTCGCATTAACTAGCTCGAAAAGAGCGTTCTGGATGATACTGCATCCTTCTCATAGATGAAACACAAAGATTATCGCAGAAAATGCATATTTCAGCTGGAAACCCCACGAAAACCAAGATATCTCCGTTTCTGCAAGTCAAACGTACTGTGGAGTGGTCAATACAGCAGAAAACGTGTTTCTCGAATTAAATAGCTCGAGAAGACCGATCTAGATGATTCTGCATACTTCTGACTGAAGTCTCACCAAGATTATCGCAGGAAATGCATATCTCAGATGGAAACCCCACGAAAGCCAAGATATCGCTGGTTCTGCATATCAAACGCACTGTGGAGTGGTGAATACACCAGAAAACGTGTTTCTCGCATTAAATAGCTCGAAAAGAGCGATCTAGATGATTCTGCATACTTCTGACTGAAGTCTCACCAAGATTATCGCAAGAAATGCATATCTCAGATGGAAACCCCACGAAAACCAAGTTATCGGCGGCTCTACATATCAAACGCTCTGTGGAGTGGTCAAAACACCAGAAAACTTGCTTTTCGCATTAAATAGCTCGAAACGAGCGATCTAGATGATTCTGCATACTTCTGACTGACGTCTCACCAATTTTATCGCAGAAAATGCATATCTCAGCTTGAAACCCGGCCGAAACCAAGATATCTCCGTTTCTGCAAGTCAAGCGTACTGTGGAGTGGTCAATACAGCAGAAAACGTGTTTCTCGAATTAAATAGCTCGAGAAGACCGATCTAGATGATTCTGCATACTTCTGACAGAAGACTCACCAAGATTATCGTAGAAAATGCATATCTCAGCTGGAAACCCTACGAAAACCAAGATATCGCTGGTACTGCATATCAAACGCACTGTGGAGTGGTGAAAACACCAGATAACGTGTTTCTCGCATTAAATAGCTCGAAAAGAGCGATCTCGATGATTCTGCATACTTCGGACAGTAGTCTCACCAAGATTATCGCAGAAAATGCATATCTCAGCTTTAAACCCCACGAAAACCAAGATATCTCCGGTTCTGCATATCCAACGAACTGTGGTGTGGTGAAAACCCCAGTAAACGTGTTTCTCGCATTAAATAGCTCGAAAAGAGCGCTCTCGATGTTTTTGCATACTTCGGACAGAAGTCTCACCAAGATTACCGCAGAAAATGCATATCTGAGCTTGAAACCCCACGAAAACCAAGATATCGTCGGTTCTGCATATCATACGCACTGTGGAGTGGTGAAAACACCGGATAACGTTTTGTCGCATTAAATAGCTCGAGCAGAGCGATCTCGATGATTCTGCTTACTTCGGACAGAAGTCTCACCAAGATTATCCTAAAAAATTCATATCTCAGCTTGAAACCCCACGAAAACCAAGATATCGCTGGTACTGCATATCAAACGCACTGTGGAGTGGTGAAAACACCAAATAACGTGTTTCTCGCATTAAATAGCTCGAAAAAAGCGATGTCTATGATTCTGCACTCTTCGGACAGAAGTCTCACCAAGATTATCGCAGAAAATGCATATTTCAGCTGGAAACCCCACGAAAACCAAGTTATCGGCGGCTCTACATATCAAACGCACTGTGGAGTGGTCAAAACACCAGAAAACTTCTTTTTTCGCATTAAATAGCTCGAAACGAGCGTTCTCAATGATTCTACATACTTCTCATAGATGAAACACAAAGGTTATCGCAGACAATCCTTATTTCAGATGGAAACCCCAAGAAAGCCAAGATATCGCTGGTTCTGCATATCAAACGCACTGTGGAGTGGTGAATACACCAGAAAACGTGTTTCTCGCATTAAATAGCTCGAAAAGAGCGTCCTCGATGATTCTGCATACTTCTGACAGATTCTCACCAAGATTATCGTAGAAAATGCATATCTCAGCCTGAAACCCGACCGAAACCAAGATATCTCCGGTTCTGCATGTCAAACGTACTGTGGAGTGGTGAATACACCAGAAAACGTGTATCTCGCATTAAATAGCTCGAAAAGAGCGATCTCGATTATTCATCATACTTCTGACTGAAGTCTCACAAAGATTATCGCAGAAAATGCATATCTCAGCTTGAAACCCGACGAAAACCGAGATGTCGCCGGTTCCGCATATCAAACGCACTGTGGAGTGGTCAATACACCAGATAACGTGTTTCTCCATTAAATAGCTCGAAAAGAGCGATCTCGATGATTCTGCATACTTCTAACAGAAGTCTCACCAAGGTTATCGCAGAAAATGCATATCTCAGCTTGAAACCTCACGAAAATCAAGATTGCGCCGGTTCGGCATATCAAACGCACTGTGGAGTGGTCAATACACCAGATAACGTGTTTCTCGCATTAAATAGCTCGAAAAGAGCGTCCTCGAAGATTCTGCATACTTCTGACAGATTCTCTCCAAGATTATCGTAGAAAATGCATATCTCAGCTTGAAACCCGACCGAAACCAAGATATCTCCGGTTCTGCATATCAAACGCACTGTGGAGTGGCCAAAACACCAGATAACGTGCTGCTCGCATTAAATAGCTCGAAAAGAGCGATCTAGATGATTCTGCATTCTTCTGACTGAAGTCTCACCAATATTATCGCAGAAAACGCATATCTCAGTTAGAAACCTCACGAAAATCAAGATGTCGCCGGTTCTGCATATCAAACGCACTGTGGAGTGGTGAAAACACTAGATAACGTGTTTCTCGCATTAAATAGCTCGAAAAAAGCGATGTCGATGATTCTGCATACTTCGGACAGAAGTCTCACCAAGTTTATCGCAGAAATTGCATATCTCAGCTTGAAACCCCTCGAAACACAAGATATCACCTGTTTTGCATATCCAACGAACTGTGGTGTGGTGAGAGCCCCAGAAAACGTGTTCCTCGCATTAAATAGCTTGAAAAGAGCGATCTAGATGATTCTGCACACTTCGGACAGAAGTCTCACCAAGATTATCGCAGATAATGCATATCTCAGCTTGAAACCCCACGAAAACCAAGATACCGCCGGTTCTGCATATCATACGCACTGTGGAGTGGTGAAAACACCAGATAACGTGTTTCTCGCGTTAAATAGCTCGAAAAGAGCGATCTCGATGATTCTGCATACTTCTAACAGAAGTCTCACCAAGGTTATCGCAGAAAATGCATATCTCTGCTTGAAACCCCACGCAAACCAAGATATCTCCTGTTCTGCATATTCAAAGAACTGTGGAGTAGTGAAAACCCCCAGAAACGTGTTTCTCGCATTAAATAGCTCGAAAAGAGCGTCCTCGAAGATTCTGCATACTTCTGACAGATTCTCTCCAAGATTATCGTAGAAAATGCATATCTCAGCCTGAAACCCGACCGAAACCAAGATATCTCCGGTTCTGCATGTCAAACGTACTGTGGAATGGTGAATACACCAGAAAACGTGTTTCTCGCATTAAATAGCTCGAAAAGAGCGATCTCGATTATTCATCATACTTCTGACTGAAGTCTCACCAAGATTATCGCAGAAAATGCATATCTCAGCTTGAAACCCGACCGAAACCAAGATATCTCCGGTTCTGCATATCAAACGCACTGTGGAGTGGCCAAAACACCAGATAACGTGCTGCTCGCATTAAATAGCTCGAAAAGAGCGATATCGATGATTCTGCATACTTCTGACAGAAGTCGCACCAAGATTATCGCAGAAAATGCATATTTCAGCTGGAAACATCACGAAAATCAAGATGTCGCCGGTTCTGCATATCAGACGCACTGTGGAGTTGTGAATACACCAGAACACGTGTTACTCACATTAACTAGCTCGAAAAGAGCGTTCTCAATGATTCTACATACTTCTCATAGATGAAACACAAAGGTTATCGCAGACAATGCTTATTTCAGCTGGAAACCCCACGAAAACCAAGTTATCGGCGGCTCTACATATCAAACGCACTGTGGAGTGGTCAAAATACCAGAAAACTTGTTTTTCGCATTAAATAGCTCGAAACGAGCGATCTAGATGATTCTGCATACTTCTGACTGAAGTCTCACCAATATCATCGCAGAAAACGCATATCTCAGGTTGAAACCTCACGAAAATCAAGATGTCGCCGGTTCTGCATATCAAACGCACTGTGGAGTAGTGAAAACAACCAGATAACGTGTTTCTCGCATTAAATAGCTCGAATAGAGCGATCTCGATGATTCTGCATACTTCTGACAGAAGACTCACCAAGATTATCGTAGAAAATGCATATCTCAGCTGGAAACCCTACGAAAACCAAGATATCGCTGGTACTGCATATCAAACGCACTGTGGAGTGGTGAAAACACCAGATAACGTGTTTCTCGCATTAAATAGCACGAAAAGAGCGATCTCGATGATTAAGCATACTTCGGACAGAAGTCTCATCAACATTATCGCAGAAAATGCATATCTGAACTTGAAACCCCACGAAAACCAAGATATCGCTGGTTCTGCATATCAAACGCACTGTGGAGTGGTGAAAACAACCAGATAACGTGATTCTCGCATTAAATAGCTCGAAACGTGCGATCTAGATGATTCTGCATTCTTCTGACAGAAGACTCACCAAGATTATCGCAGAAAATGCATATCTCAGCTGGAAACCCCACGAAAACCAAGATATCGCCGGTTCTGCATATCAGACGCACCGTGGAGTGGTGAAAACACCAGAAAAAGTGTTACTCGCATTAACTAGCTCGAAAAGAGCGTTCTGGATGATACTGCATACTTCTCATAGATGAAACACAAAGATTATCGCAGAAAATGCATATTTCAGCTGGAAACCCCACGAAAACCAAGTTATCGGCGGCTCTACATATCAAACGCACTGTGGAGTGGTGAAAACACCAGAAAACGTGTTACTCGCATTAACTAGCTCGAAAAGAGCGTTCTGGATGATACTGCATCCTTCTCATAGATGAAACACAAAGATTATCGCAGAAAATGCATATTTCAGCTGGAAACCCCACGAAAACCAAGATATCTCCGTTTCTGCAAGTCAAACGTACTGTGGAGTGGTCAATACAGCAGAAAACGTGTTTCTCGAATTAAATAGCTCGAGAAGACCGATCTAGATGATTCTGCATACTTCTGACTGAAGTCTCACCAAGATTATCGCAAGAAATGCATATCTCAGATGGAAACCCCACGAAAACCAAGTTATCGGCGGCTCTACATATCAAACGCTCTGTGGAGTGGTCAAAACACCAGAAAACTTGCTTTTCGCATTAAATAGCTCGAAACGAGCGATCTAGATGATTCTGCATACTTCTGACTGACGTCTCACCAATTTTATCGCAGAAAATGCATATCTCAGCTTGAAACCCGGCCGAAACCAAGATATCTCCGTTTCTGCAAGTCAAGCGTACTGTGGAGTGGTCAATACAGCAGAAAACGTGTTTCTCGAATTAAATAGCTCGAGAAGACCGATCTAGATGATTCTGCATACTTCTGACAGAAGACTCACCAAGATTATCGTAGAAGATGCATATCTCAGCTGGAAACCCTACGAAAACCAAGATATCGCTGGTACTGCATATCAAACGCACTGTGGAGTGGTGAAAACACCAGATAACGTGTTTCTCGCATTAAATAGCTCGAAAAGAGCGATCTCGATGATTCTGCATACTTCGGACAGAAGTCTCACCAAGATTATCGCAGAAAATGCATATCTCAGCTTTAAACCCCACGAAAACCAAGATATCTCCGGTTCTGCATATCCAACGAACTGTGGTGTGGTGAAAACCCCAGTAAACGTGTTTCTCGCATTAAATAGCTCGAAAAGAGCGCTCTCGATGTTTTTGCATACTTCGGACAGAAGTCTCACCAAGATTACCGCAGAAAATGCATATCTGAGCTTGAAACCCCACGAAAACCAAGATATCGTCGGTTCTGCATATCATACGCACTGTGGAGTGGTGAAAACACCGGATAACGTTTTGTCGCATTAAATAGCTCGAGCAGAGCGATCTCGATGATTCTGCTTACTTCGGACAGAAGTCTCACCAAGATTATCCTAAAAAATTCATATCTCAGCTTGAAACCCCACGAAAACCAAGATATCGCTGGTACTGCATATCAAACGCACTGTGGAGTGGTGAAAACACCAAATAACGTGTTTCTCGCATTAAATAGCTCGAAAAAAGCGATGTCTATGATTCTGCACTCTTCGGACAGAAGTCTCACCAAGATTATCGCAGAAAATGCATATTTCAGCTGGAAACCCCACGAAAACCAAGTTATCGGCGGCTCTACATATCAAACGCACTGTGGAGTGGTCAAAACACCAGAAAACTTCTTTTTTCGCATTAAATAGCTCGAAACGAGCGATCTAGATGATTCTGCATACTTCTGACTGATGTCTCACCAAGATTATCGCAGGAAATGCATATCTCAGATGGAAACCCCAAGAAAGCCAAGATATCGCTGGTTCTGCATATCAAACGCACTGTGGAGTGGTGAATACACCAGAAAACGTGTTTCTCGCATTAAATAGCTCGAATAGAGCGATCTCGATGATTCTGCATACTTCTGACAGAAGACTCACCAAGATTATCGTAGAAAATGCATATCTCAGCTGGAAACCCTACGAAAACCAAGATATCGCTGGTACTGCATATCAAACGCACTGTGGAGTGGTGAAAACACCAGATAACGTGTTTCTCGCATTAAATAGCACGAAAAGAGCGATCTCGATGATTAAGCATACTTCGGACAGAAGTCTCATCAACATTATCGCAGAAAATGCATATCTGAACTTGAAACCCCACGAAAACCAAGATATCGCTGGTTCTGCATATCAAACGCACTGTGGAGTGGTGAAAACAACCAGATAACGTGTTTCTCGCATTAAATAGCTCGAAACGTGCGATCTAGATGATTCTGCATTCTTCTGACAGAAGACTCACCAAGATTATCGCAGAAAATGCATATCTCAGCTGGAAACCCCACGAAAACCAAGATATCCCCGGTTCTGCATATCAGACGCACCGTGGAGTGGTGAAAACACCAGAAAAAGTGTTACTCGCATTAACTAGCTCGAAAAGAGCGTTCTGGATGATACTGCATACTTCTCATAGATGAAACACAAAGATTATCGCAGAAAATGCATATTTCAGCTGGAAACCCCACGAAAACCAAGTTATCGGCGGCTCTACATATCAAACGCACTGTGGAGTGGTGAAAACACCAGAAAACGTGTTACTCGCATTAACTAGCTCGAAAAGAGCGTTCTGGATGATACTGCATCCTTCTCATAGATGAAACACAAAGATTATCGCAGAAAATGCATATTTCAGCTGGAAACCCCACGAAAACCAAGATATCTCCGTTTCTGCAAGTCAAACGTACTGTGGAGTGGTCAATACAGCAGAAAACGTGTTTCTCGAATTAAATAGCTCGAGAAGACCGATCCAGATGATTCTGCATACTTCTGACTGAAGTCTCACCAAGATTATCGCAGGAAATGCATATCTCAGATGGAAACCCCACGAAAGCCAAGATATCGCTGGTTCTGCATATCAAACGCACTGTGGAGTGGTGAATACACCAGAAAACGTGTTTCTCGCATTAAATAGCTCGAAAAGAGCGATCTAGATGATTCTGCATACTTCTGACTGAAGTCTCACCAAGATTATCGCAAGAAATGCATATCTCAGATGGAAACCCCACGAAAACCAAGTTATCGGCGGCTCTACATATCAAACGCTCTGTGGAGTGGTCAAAACACCAGAAAACTTGCTTTTCGCATTAAATAGCTCGAAACGAGCGATCTAGATGATTCTGCATACTTCTGACTGACGTCTCACCAATTTTATCGCAGAAAATGCATATCTCAGCTTGAAACCCGGCCGAAACCAAGATATCTCCGTTTCTGCAAGTCAAGCGTACTGTGGAGTGGTCAATACAGCAGAAAACGTGTTTCTCGAATTAAATAGCTCGAGAAGACCGATCTAGATGATTCTGCATACTTCTGACAGAAGACTCACCAAGATTATCGTAGAAAATGCATATCTCAGCTGGAAACCCTACGAAAACCAAGATATCGCTGGTACTGCATATCAAACGCACTGTGGAGTGGTGAAAACACCAGATAACGTGTTTCTCGCATTAAATAGCTCGAAAAGAGCGCTCTCGATGTTTTTGCATACTTCGGACAGAAGTCTCACCAAGATTACCGCAGAAAATGCATATCTGAGCTTGAAACCCCACGAAAACCAAGATATCGTCGGTTCTGCATATCATACGCACTGTGGAGTGGTGAAAACACCGGATAACGTTTTGTCGCATTAAATAGCTCGAGCAGAGCGATCTCGATGATTCTGCTTACTTCGGACAGAAGTCTCACCAAGATTATCCTAAAAAATTCATATCTCAGCTTGAAACCCCACGAAAACCAAGATATCGCTGGTACTGCATATCAAACGCACTGTGGAGTGGTGAAAACACCAAATAACGTGTTTCTCGCATTAAATAGCTCGAAAAAAGCGATGTCTATGATTCTGCACTCTTCGGACAGAAGTCTCACCAAGATTATCGCAGAAAATGCATATTTCAGCTGGAAACCCCACGAAAACCAAGTTATCGGTGGCTCTACATATCAAACGCACTGTGGAGTGGTCAAAACACCAGAAAACTTCTTTTTTCGCATTAAATAGCTCGAAACGAGCGATCTAGATGATTCTGCATACTTCTGACTGATGTCTCACCAAGATTATCGCAGGAAATGCATATCTCAGATGGAAACCCCAAGAAAGCCAAGATATCGCTGGTTCTGCATATCAAACGCACTGTGGAGTGGTGAATACACCAGAAAACGTGTTTCTCGCATTAAATAGCTCGAAAAGAGCGTCCTCGATGATTCTGCATTCTTCTGACAGATTCTCACCAAGATTATCGTAGAAAATGCATATCTCAGCCTGAAACCCGACCGAAACCAAGATATCTCCGGTTCTGCATGTCAAACGTACTGTGGAGTGGTGAATACACCAGAAAACGTGTATCTCGCATTAAATAGCTCGAAAAGAGCGATCTCGATTATTCATCATACTTCTGACTGAAGTCTCACAAAGATTATCGCAGAAAATGCATATCTCAGCTTGAAACCCGACGAAAACCGAGATGTCGCCGGTTCCGCATATCAAACGCACTGTGGAGTGGTCAATACACCAGATAACGTGTTTCTCCATTAAATAGCTCGAAAAGAGCGATCTCGATGATTCTGCATACTTCTAACAGAAGTCTCACCAAGGTTATCGCAGAAAATGCATATCTCAGCTTGAAACCTCACGAAAATCAAGATGGCGCCGGTTCCGCATATCAAACGCACTGTGGAGTGGTCAATACACCAGATAACGTGTTTCTCCATTAAATAGCTCGAAAAGAGCGATCTCGATGATTCTGCATACTTCTAACAGAAGTCTCACCAAGGTTATCGCAGAAAATGCATATCTCTGCTTGAAACCCCACGCAAACCAAGATATCTCCTGTTCTGCATATTCAAAGAACTGTGGAGTAGTGAAAACCCCCAGAAACGTGTTTTTCGCATTAAATAGCTCGAAAAGAGCGTCCTCGAAGATTCTGCATACTTCTGACAGATTCTCTCCAAGATTATCGTAGAAAATGCATATCTCAGCCTGAAACCCGACCGAAACCAAGATATCTCCGGTTCTGCATGTCAAACGTACTGTGGAGTGGTGAATTCACCAGAAAACGTGTTTCTCGCATTAAATAGCTCGAAAAGAGCGATCTCGATTATTCATCATACTTCTGACTGAAGTCTCACCAAGATTATCGCAGAAAATGCATATCTCAGCTTGAAACCCGACCGAAACCAAGATATCTCCGGTTCTGCATATCAAACGCACTGTGGAGTGGCCAAAACACCAGATAACGTGCTGCTCGCATTAAATAGCTCGAAAAGAGCGATATCGATGATTCTGCATACTTCTGACAGAAGTCGCACCAAGATTATCGCAGAAAATGCATATTTCAGCTGGAAACATCACGAAAATCAAGATGTCGCCGGTTCTGCATATCAGACGCACTGTGGAGTTGTGAATACACCAGAACACGTGTTACTCACATTAACTAGCTCGAAAAGAGCGTTCTCAATGATTCTACATACTTCTCATAGATGAAACACAAAGGTTATCGCAGACAATGCTTATTTCAGCTGGAAACCCCACGAAAACCAAGTTATCGGCGGCTCTACATATCAAACGCACTGTGGAGTGGTCAAAACACCAGAAAACTTGTTTTTCGCATTAAATAGCTCGAAACGAGCGATCTAGATGATTCTGCATACTTCTGACTGAAGTCTCACCAATATCATCGCAGAAAACGCATATCTCAGGTTGAAACCTCACGAAAATCAAGATGTCGCCGGTTCTGCATATCAAACGCACTGTGGAGTAGTGAAAACAACCAGATAACGTGTTTCTCGCATTAAATAGCTCGAATAGAGCGATCTCGATGATTCTGCATACTTCTGACAGAAGACTCACCAAGATTATCGTAGAAAATGCATATCTCAGCTGGAAACCCTACGAAAACCAAGATATCGCTGGTACTGCATATCAAACGCACTGTGGAGTGGTGAAAACACCAGATAACGTGTTTCTCGCATTAAATAGCTCGAAACGTGCGATCTAGATGATTCTGCATTCTTCTGACAGAAGACTCACCAAGATTATCGCAGAAAATGCATATCTCAGCTGGAAACCCCACGAAAACCAAGATATCGCCGGTTCTGCATATCAGACGCACCGTGGAGTGGTGAAAACACCAGAAAAAGTGTTACTCGCATTAACTAGCTCGAAAAGAGCGTTCTGGATGATACTGCATACTTCTCATAGATGAAACACAAAGATTATCGCAGAAAATGCATATTTCAGCTGGAAACCCCACGAAAACCAAGTTATCGGCGGCTCTACATATCAAACGCACTGTGGAGTGGTGAAAACACCAGAAAACGTGTTACTCGCATTAACTAGCTCGAAAAGAGCGTTCTGGATGATACTGCATCCTTCTCATAGATGAAACACAAAGATTATCGCAGAAAATGCATATTTCAGCTGGAAACCCCACGAAAACCAAGATATCTCCGTTTCTGCAAGTCAAACGTACTGTGGAGTGGTCAATACAGCAGAAAACGTGTTTCTCGAATTAAATAGCTCGAGAGGACCGATCCAGATGATTCTGCATACTTCTGACTGAAGTCTCACCAATATCATCGCAGAAAATGCATATCTGAACTTGAAACCCCACGAAAACCAAGATATCGCTGGTTCTGCATATCAAACGCACTGTGGAGTGGTGAAAACAACCAGATAACGTGTTTCTCGCATTAAATAGCTCGAAACGTGCGATCTAGATGATTCTGCATTCTTCTGACAGAAGACTCACCAAGATTATCGCAGAAAATGCATATCTCAGCTGGAAACCCCACGAAAACCAAGATATCGCCGGTTCTGCATATCAGACGCACCGTGGAGTGGTGAAAACACCAGAAAAAGTGTTACTCGCATTAACTAGCTCGAAAAGAGCGTTCTGGATGATACTGCATACTTCTCATAGATGAAACACAAAGATTATCGCAGAAAATGCATATTTCAGCTGGAAACCCCACGAAAACCAAGTTATCGGCGGCTCTACATATCAAACGCACTGTGGAGTGGTGAAAACACCAGAAAACGTGTTACTCGCATTAACTAGCTCGAAAAGAGCGTTCTGGATGATACTGCATCCTTCTCATAGATGAAACACAAAGATTATCGCAGAAAATGCATATTTCAGCTGGAAACACCACGAAAACCAAGATATCTCCGTTTCTGCAAGTCAAACGTACTGTGGAGTGGTCAATACAGCAGAAAACGTGTTTCTCGAATTAAATAGCTCGAGAAGACCGATCCAGATGATTCTGCATACTTCTGACTGAAGTCTCACCAAGATTATCGCAGGAAATGCATATCTCAGATGGAAACCCCACGAAAGCCAAGATATCGCTGGTTCTGCATATCAAACGCACTGTGGAGTGGTGAATACACCAGAAAACGTGTTTCTCGCATTAAATAGCTCGAAAAGAGCGATCTAGATGATTCTGCATACTTCTGACTGAAGTCTCACCAAGATTATCGCAAGAAATGCATATCTCAGATGGAAACCCCACGAAAACCAAGTTATCGGCGGCTCTACATATCAAACGCTCTGTGGAGTGGTCAAAACACCAGAAAACTTGCTTTTCGCATTAAATAGCTCGAAACGAGCGATCTAGATGATTCTGCATACTTCTGACTGACGTCTCACCAATTTTATCGCAGAAAATGCATATCTCAGCTTGAAACCCGGCCGAAACCAAGATATCTCCGTTTCTGCAAGTCAAGCGTACTGTGGAGTGGTCAATACAGCAGAAAACGTGTTTCTCGAATTAAATAGCTCGAGAAGACCGATCTAGATGATTCTGCATACTTCTGACAGAAGACTCACCAAGATTATCGTAGAAAATGCATATCTCAGCTGGAAACCCTACGAAAACCAAGATATCGCTGGTACTGCATATCAAACGCACTGTGGAGTGGTGAAAACACCAGATAACGTGTTTCTCGCATTAAATAGCTCGAAAAGAGCGCTCTCGATGTTTTTGCATACTTCGGACAGAAGTCTCACCAAGATTACCGCAGAAAATGCATATCTGAGCTTGAAACCCCACGAAAACCAAGATATCGTCGGTTCTGCATATCATACGCACTGTGGAGTGGTGAAAACACCGGATAACGTTTTGTCGCATTAAATAGCTCGAGCAGAGCGATCTCGATGATTCTGCTTACTTCGGACAGAAGTCTCACCAAGATTATCCTAAAAAATTCATATCTCAGCTTGAAACCCCACGAAAACCAAGATATCGCTGGTACTGCATATCAAACGCACTGTGGAGTGGTGAAAACACCAAATAACGTGTTTCTCGCATTAAATAGCTCGAAAAAAGCGATGTCTATGATTCTGCACTCTTCGGACAGAAGTCTCACCAAGATTATCGCAGAAAAAGCATATTTCAGCTGGAAACCCCACGAAAACCAAGTTATCGGCGGCTCTACATATCAAACGCACTGTGGAGTGGTCAAAACACCAGAAAACTTCTTTTTTCGCATTAAATAGCTCGAAACGAGCGATCTAGATGATTCTGCATACTTCTGACTGATGTCTCACCAAGATTATCGCAGGAAATGCATATCTCAGATGGAAACCCCAAGAAAGCCAAGATATCGCTGGTTCTGCATATCAAACGCACTGTGGAGTGGTGAATACACCAGAAAACGTGTTTCTCGCATTAAATAGCTCGAAAAGAGCGTCCTCGATGATTCTGCATACTTCTGACAGATTCTCTCCAAGATTATCGTAGAAAATGCATATCTCAGCCTGAAACCCGACCGAAACCAAGATATCTCCGGTTCTGCATGTCAAACGTACTGTGGAGTGGTGAATACACCAGAAAACGTGTATCTCGCATTAAATAGCTCGAAAAGAGCGATCTCGATTATTCATCATACTTCTGACTGAAGTCTCACAAAGATTATCGCAGAAAATGCATATCTCAGCTTGAAACCCGACGAAAACCGAGATGCCGCCGGTTCTGCATATCAAACGCACTGTGGGGTGGTGAAAACACCAGAAAACGTGTTACTCGCATTAAATAGCTCGAAAAGAGCGATGTCGATGATTCTGCATACTTCTGACAGAAGTCGCACCAAGATTATCGCAGAAAATGCATATTTCAGCTGGAAACATCACGAAAATCAAGATGTCGCCGGTTCTGCATATCAGACGCACTGTGGAGTTGTGAATACACCAGAACACGTGTTACTCACATTAACTAGCTCGAAAAGAGCGTTCTCAATGATTCTACATACTTCTCATAGATGAAACACAAAGGTTATCGCAGACAATGCTTATTTCAGCTGGAAACCCCACGAAAACCAAGTTATCGGCGGCTCTACATATCAAACGCACTGTGGAGTGGTCAAAACACCAGAAAACTTGTTTTTCGCATTAAATAGCTCGAAACGAGCGATCTAGATGATTCTGCATACTTCTGACTGAAGTCTCACCAATATCATCGCAGAAAACGCATATCTCAGGTTGAAACCTCACGAAAATCAAGATGTCGCCGGTTCTGCATATCAAACGCACTGTGGAGTAGTGAAAACAACCAGATAACGTGTTTCTCGCATTAAATAGCTCGAATAGAGCGATCTCGATGATTCTGCATACTTCTGACAGAAGACTCACCAAGATTATCGTAGAAAATGCATATCTCAGCTGGAAACCCTACGAAAACCAAGATATCGCTGGTACTGCATATCAAACGCACTGTGGAGTGGTGAAAACACCAGATAACGTGTTTCTCGCATTAAATAGCACGAAAAGAGCGATCTCGATGATTAAGCATACTTCGGACAGAAGTCTCATCAACATTATCGCAGAAAATGCATATCTGAACTTGAAACCCCACGAAAACCAACATATCGCTGGTTCTGCATATCAAACGCACTGTGGAGTGGTGAAAACAACCAGATAACGTGTTTCTCGCATTAAATAGCTCGAAACGTGCGATCTAGATGATTCTGCATTCTTCTGACAGAAGACTCACCAAGATTATCGCAGAAAATGCATATCTCAGCTGGAAACCCCACGAAAACCAAGATATCGCCGGTTCTGCATATCAGACGCACCGTGGAGTGGTGAAAACACCAGAAAAAGTGTTACTCGCATTAACTAGCTCGAAAAGAGCGTTCTGGATGATACTGCATACTTCTCATAGATGAAACACAAAGATTATCGCAGAAAATGCATATTTCAGCTGGAAACCCCACGAAAACCAAGTTATCGGCGGCTCTACATATCAAACGCACTGTGGAGTGGTGAAAACACCAGAAAACGTGTTACTCGCATTAACTAGCTCGAAAAGAGCGTTCTGGATGATACTGCATCCTTCTCATAGATGAAACACAAAGATTATCGCAGAAAATGCATATTTCAGCTGGAAACCCCACGAAAACCAAGATATCTCCGTTTCTGCAAGTCAAACGTACTGTGGAGTGGTCAATACAGCAGAAAACGTGTTTCTCGAATTAAATAGCTCGAGAAGACCGATCCAGATGATTCTGCATACTTCTGACTGAAGTCTCACCAAGATTATCACAGGAAATGAATATCTCAGATGGAAACCCCACGAAAGCCAAGATATCGCTGGTTCTGCATATCAAACGCACTGTGGAGTGGTGAATACACCAGAAAACGTGTTTCTCGCATTAAATAGCTCGAAAAGAGCGATCTAGATGATTCTGCATACTTCTGACTGAAGTCTCACCAAGATTATCGCAAGAAATGCATATCTCAGATGGAAACCCCACGAAAACCAAGTTATCGGCGGCTCTACATATCAAACGCTCTGTGGAGTGGTCAAAACACCAGAAAACTTGCTTTTCGCATTAAATAGCTCGAAACGAGCGATCTAGATGATTCTGCATACTTCTGACTGACGTCTCACCAATTTTATCGCAGAAAATGCATATCTCAGCTTGAAACCCGGCCGAAACCAAGATATCTCCGTTTCTGCAAGTCAAGCGTACTGTGGAGTGGTCAATACAGCAGAAAACGTGTTTCTCGAATTAAATAGCTCGAGAAGACCGATCTAGATGATTCTGCATACTTCTGACAGAAGACTCACCAGGATTATCGTAGAAAATGCATATCTCAGCTGGAAACCCTACGAAAACCAAGATATCGCTGGTACTGCATATCAAACGCACTGTGGAGTGGTGAAAACACCAGATAACGTGTTTCTCGCATTAAATAGCTCGAAAAGAGCGATCTCGATGATTCTGCATACTTCGGACAGAAGTCTCACCAAGATTATCGCAGAAAATGCATATCTCAGCTTTAAACCCCACGAAAACCAAGATATCTCCGGTTCTGCATATCCAACGAACTGTGGTGTGGTGAAAACCCCAGTAAACGTGTTTCTCGCATTAAATAGCTCGAAAAGAGCGCTCTCGATGTTTTTGCATACTTCGGACAGAAGTCTCACCAAGATTACCGCAGAAAATGCATATCTGAGCTTGAAACCCCACGAAAACCAAGATATCGTCGGTTCTGCATATCATACGCACTGTGGAGTGGTGAAAACACCGGATAACGTTTTGTCGCATTAAATAGCTCGAGCAGAGCGATCTCGATGATTCTGCTTACTTCGGACAGAAGTCTCACCAAGATTATCCTAAAAAATTCATATCTCAGCTTGAAACCCCACGAAAACCAAGATATCGCTGGTACTGCATATCAAACGCACTGTGGAGTGGTGAAAACACCAAATAACGTGTTTCTCGCATTAAATAGCTCGAAAAAAGCGATGTCTATGATTCTGCACTCTTCGGACAGAAGTCTCACCAAGATTATCGCAGAAAAAGCATATTTCAGCTGGAAACCCCACGAAAACCAAGTTATCGGCGGCTCTACATATCAAACGCACTGTGGAGTGGTCAAAACACCAGAAAACTTCTTTTTTCGCATTAAATAGCTCGAAACGAGCGATCTAGATGATTCTGCATACTTCTGACTGATGTCTCACCAAGATTATCGCAGGAAATGCATATCTCAGATGGAAACCCCAAGAAAGCCAAGATATCGCTGGTTCTGCATATCAAACGCACTGTGGAGTGGTGAATACACCAGAAAACGTGTTTCTCGCATTAAATAGCTCGAAAAGAGCGTCCTCGATGATTCTGCATACTTCTGACAGATTCTCTCCAAGATTATCGTAGAAAATGCATATCTCAGCCTGAAACCCGACCGAAACCAAGATATCTCCGGTTCTGCATGTCAAACGTACTGTGGAGTGGTGAATACACCAGAAAACGTGTATCTCGCATTAAATAGCTCGAAAAGAGCGATCTCGATTATTCATCATACTTCTGACTGAAGTCTCACAAAGATTATCGCAGAAAATGCATATCTCAGCTTGAAACCCGACGAAAACCGAGATGCCGCCGGTTCTGCATATCAAACGCACTGTGGGGTGGTGAAAACACCAGAAAACGTGTTACTCGCATTAAATAGCTCGAAAAGAGCGATGTCGATGATTCTGCATACTTCTGACAGAAGTCGCACCAAGATTATCGCAGAAAATGCATATTTCAGCTGGAAACCTCACGAAAATCAAGATGTCGCCGGTTCTGCATATCAGACGCGCTGTGGAGTTGTGAAATCACAAGAAAACGTGTTACTCACATTAACTAAGTCGAAAAGAGCGTTCTCGATGATTCTGCATACTTCTGACAGAAGACTCACAAAGATTATCGCAGAAAATGCATATTTCAACTGAAAACACCACGAAAACGAAGTTATCGGCGGCTCTACATATCAAACGCTCTGTGGAGTGGTCAAAACACCAGAAAACTTGTTTTTTCGCATTAAATAGCTCGAAACGAGCGATCTAGCTGATTCTGCATACTTCTGACTGACGTCTCACCAATATTATCGCAGAAAATGCATATCTCAGCTTGAAACCCGACCGTAACCAAGATATCTCCGTTTCTGCATGTCAAACGTACTGTGGAGTGGTCAATACAGCAGAAAACGTGTTTCTCGAATTAAATAGCTCGAGAAGGCCGATCTAGATGATTCTGCATCCTTCTGACTGAAGTCTCACCAATATTATCGCAGAAAATGCATATCTCAGCTTGAAACCCGACGAAAACCAAGATGTCGCCGGTTCTGCATATCAAACGCACTGTGGGATGGTGAAAACACCAGAAAACGTATTACTCGCATTAACTAGCTCGACAAGAGCGTTCTAGATGATTCTGCATACTTCTCATAGATGAAACACAAAGATTATCGCAGAAAATGCATATTTCAGCTGGAAACCCCACGAAAACCAAGATATCGCCGGTTCTGCATATCAAACGCCCTGTGGAGTGATGAAAACACCAGATAACGGGTTTCTCGCATTAAATAGCTCGAATAGAGCGATCTCGATGATTCTGCATACTTCGGACAAATGTCTCACCAAGCTTATCGCAGAAAATGCATATCTCAGCTTGAAACCCCACGAAAGCCAAGATATCGCTGGTTCTGCATATCAAACGCACTGTGGAGTGGTGAATACACCAGAAAACGTGTTTCTCGCATTAAATAGCTCGAACAGAGCGATCTCGATGATTCTGCATACTTCTAACTGAAGTCTCACCAATATTATCGCAGAAAATGCATATCTCAGCTTGAAACCCGACGGAAATCAAGGTATCTCCGTTTCTGCATGTCAAACGTACTGTGAAGTGGTCAAAACACCAGAAAACTTGTTTATTCGCATTAAATAGCTCGAAACGAGCGATCGAGATGATTCTGCATACTTCTGACTGAAGTCTCACCAATATTATAGCAGAAAATGCATATCTCAGCTTGAAACCCGACGAAAACCAAGATGTCGCCGGTTCTGCATATCAAACGCACTGTGGGGTGGTGAAAACACCAGAAAACGTGTTACTCGCATTAACTAGCTCGAAAAGAGTGTTCTGGATGATTCTGCATACTTCTCATAGATGAAACACAAAGATTATCGCAGAAAATGCATATTTCAGCTGGAAACCCCACGAAAACCAAGATATCGTCGGTTCTGCATATCATACGCACTGTGGAGTGGTGAAAACACCGGATAACGTTTTGTCGCATTAAATAGCTCGAATAGAGCAATCTCGATGATTCTGCATACTTCGGACAGAAGTCTCACCAAGATTATCCTAAAAGATTCATATCTCAGCTTGAAACCCCACGAAAACCAAGATATCTCCGGTTCTGCACATCAAACGTACTGTGCAGTGGTGAAAACACCAGAAAACGTGTTTCTCGCATTAAGTAGCTCGAAAAGAGCGTTCTCGAAGGTTCTGCATACTTCTGACAGAGGTCTCACCAAGCTTATCGTAGAAAATGCATATCTCAGCTTGAAACCCGACGAAAACCAAAATATCTCCGGTTCTGCATATCCAACGCACTGTGGAGTGGTGAAAACACCAGATAACGTGTTTCTCGCATTAAATAGCTCGAAAAGAGCGATCCCGATGATTCTGCATACTTCTGACTGAAGTCTCACCAATATTATCGCAGAAAATGCCTATCTCAGCTAGAAACATCACGAAAATCAAGATGTCGCCGGTTCTGCATATCAAACGCACTGTGGAGTGGTAAAAACACCAGATAACGTGTTTCTCGCATTAAATAACTCGAAACGAGCGATCTAGATGATTCTGCATACTTCTGACTGAAGTCTCACCAAGATTATCGCAGAAAATGCATATCCCAGCTGGAAACACCACGAAAATCAAGATGTCGCCGGTTCTGCATATCAAACGCACTGTGGAGTGGTGAATACACCAGAAAACGTGTTTCCCGCATTAAATAGCTCGAAAAGAGCGATCTAGATGATTCTGCATATTTCTGACTGAAGTCTCACCAATATTATCGCTGAAAATGCCTATCTCAGCTAGAAACATCACGAAAATTAAGATGTCGCCGGTTCTGCATATCAGACGCACTGTGGAGTGGTGAAAACACCAGAAAACGTGTTTCTCGCATTAAGTAGCTCGAAAAGAGCGTTCTCGAAGATTCTGCATACTTCTCATAGAGGAAACACCAAGATTATCGCAGAAAATGCCTATCTCAGCTGGAAACCCCACGAAAACCACGATGTCGCCGGTTCTGCATATCAAACGCACTGTGGAGTGGTAAAAACACCAGATAACGTGTTTCTCGCATTAAATAGCTCGAAACGAGCGATCTAGATGATTCTGCATACTTCTGACTGAAGTCTCACCAAGATTATCGCAGAAAATGCATATCCCAGCTGGAAACACCACGAAAATCAAGATGTCGCCGGTTCTGCATATCAAACGCACTGTGGAGTGGTGAATACACCAGAAAACGTGTTTCCCGCATTAAATAGCTCGAAAAGAGCGATCTAGATGATTCTGCATATTTCTGACTGAAGTCTCACCAATATTATCGCTGAAAATGCCTATCTCAGCTAGAAACATCACGAAAATTAAGATGTCGCCGGTTCTGCATATCAAACCCACTGTGGAGTAGTGAAAACAACCAGATAACGTGTTTCTCGCATTAAATAGCTCGAATAGAGCGATCTCGATGATTCTGCATACTTCTGACAGAAGACTCACCAAGATTATCGCAGAAAATGCCTATCTCAGCTGGAAACCCCACGAAAACAACGATGTCGCCGGTTCTGCATATCAAACGCACTGTGGGGTGGTGAAAACACCAGAAAACGTGTTTCTCGCATTAAGTAGCTCGAAAAGAGCGTTCTCGAAGATTCTGCATACTTCTGACTGAGGTCTCACCAATATTATCGTAGAAAATGCATATCTCAGCTTGAAACCCGACCGAAACGAAGATATCTCCGGTTCTGCATATCAAACGCACTGTGGGGTGGTGAAAACACCAGAGAACGTGTTTCTCACATTAAACAGCTCGAAAAGAGCGATCTAGATGATTCTGCATCCTTCTGACAGAAGACTCACCAAGATTATCGCAGAAAATGCATATCTCAGCTGGAAACCCCGCGAAAACCAAGATATCGCCGGTTCTGCATATCAGACGCACCGTGGAGTGGTGAAAACACCAGAAAACGTGTTTCCCGCATTAAATAGCTCGAAAAGAGCGATCTAGATGATTCTGCATACTTCTGACTGAACACTCACCAAGATTATCGCAGAAAATGCATATCTCAGCTTGAAACCCGACCGAAACGAAGATATCGCCGGTTCTGCATTTCTAACGTACTGTGGAGTGGTGAATACACCAGAAAACGTGTTTCCCGAATTAAATAGCTCGAAAAGAGCGATCTAGATGATTCTGCATACTGCTGACTGAAGTCTCACCAATATTATCGCAGAGAATGCATATCTCAGCT